>WEDG01000621.1:0-58721 GCA_017591395.1 Schistocephalus solidus | reverse complement strand
TTTGTTGAATGTGCCTGCTCACCTTTTTTGAATTCAACAACTAAATAACCGAGAAACTGGAGGACCTGCATGCTCCAGATGATAACGCTATCCTGGCGACACGATTGTGTCAACTGCGAAATGTCATCCAGTTCACCGCCCTCGAACTCCTCGGACGTGCACGCCGTGAACAGCAGGACTTGTTTGACTACAATGACGCTGACATCAGCAACGTACTCAAAGAGAGGAATGCACTACACAAAGCCTACATGGACCTTAGGACTGACGCCACCAAAGCAGCCTTCTTCAGTTGCCGCCGCCTTGTACAGCAACGGCTGCGGGAGATGCAGGATGCCTGGATGATCCGAAAGACTGTGGAAATCCAGGGGTATGCGAACCACAATAAAATTAAACATTTTTTCAAAGCCATCAAGGCCATCTACGGCCCGTGTATCAAGGCGACCACATCGCTGCTCAGCTCTGACGGCACAACACTGCTGACAGAGAAATCGCAAATTCTGAAGCGCTGGGCCGAGCACTTCAGAAGTGTCTTTAATTGCTCATGAGCCATCTCCGATGCTGCCATTGACCGGCTCCCTCAAGTGGACCCGAACAATGACCTGGATCTGCTGTCTTCCCTACCAGAAACCATCTGGGCCATGCAGCAGATTTCCAGCGGTAAAGCACCGGGATCCGACGCAATCCCACCGGAAATCTACAAGCACGGTGGGCCCCGGTTGATCGCAGAACTCACAACATTCTTCCAGGAGATGTGGTGCCAAGGACAAGTTCCTTAGGATTTCCAATACGCGACCATCGTCCATCTCTACACACGGAAGGGGAACCGGAAACTCTGTGATAATCACAGAGGCATCTCGTTGCTCAACATTGCCGGGAAGATCTTCGCCTGTATCCTTCTCAATCGTCTGAACGGTCATCTAGAGCAGGGCCTGCTCCCGGAAAGCCAATTTGGCTTCCGCCGACACCGCCGAACAACCGATATGATCTTTGCTGCTCGTCAGCTACAAGACAAGTACCAGGAGATGCGAACTCACCTATAAACTACCTTCGTGGGCTGCGTATTGGCTCCCAACCTGTTCAGTCTCATGTTCTCGGCTATGCTGATGGACGCCTACCGTGATGAGCAGCCTGGTATCCGCATCGCCTACAGAACTGATGGTCACCTTCTCAAAAGTCGGCTTATGCAGGCTTCAACGCGCGTGTCTACGACTACAGTCTATGACTTGCTCTTCGCGGACGACTGCGCCCTTAACACCGTGACGGAGGAGGACATGCAAAGGAGCATGGACCTCTTCGCCGCAGGCTGCGCCGATTTTGGATTAACAATCAGTACAGCCAAAACGGTTGTCATGCACGAGCTGCCACCCAGCGCGGAATACAGTGCTCCCTGAATCAATGTCAACGGGGCTCAACTCAAAAACGCTGTCACGCAACACGAGAATCGATGACGAGGTTGCAAAACGGATCTCCAAAGCTAGTCAGGCATTCGCCCGGCTGCAGGCCTCCATGTGGAATCGCCACGGTATTCACTTGAACAGCAAACCGATTATGTACAAGGCCATCGTCTTGACGACACTTCCTTTTCGAAGCGGAGACCTGGACCGTCTACTCGAACCAAACCAGGAAACAAAATCACTTCCATCTCAGCTGCCTACGCAGAATAATGAAACTTAGATGGCAAGACAGGATTCCGGACACGGAAGTCCTGGAGCGGACCGGAATCCTCAGCATCCACTCCATGCTGAGGCAAGAGCAACTGCAATGGAGCAACTACTTGTAAGATTGGATTACGAGCGACAACCCAAACGACTTTTCTACGGTGATATCGCTACGGGTGCTCGCCGACAGGGAGGTCAAAAACGACGCTATATGCACACTTTGAAGAAATCGCTAAAGAAACTGAAAATCGACCCGGCTAACTGGGAGAACCTCGCCTAGGATAGACTGGCATGGAAAAGATCCGTGAAGACTGGCGTAGCAATCTATGAGGCCCACCGGAACGCCGACGCCAAGGCCAAAAGAGCGGCACGAAAGTCACCAGAACCCCGGACCAACACCGACACTGCCCAGGCCGTGACAACATGCCCGCTCTGTCAAAAGGTATTATTCAAAACTGTCATATTCCTCTATTAATGAGTTGTACATGGCAGACATCCGGTGGATTCTAGCTTTATTGCTTAGGAAATCCTGCTTGGGCAGTCAGCTTGCTGTATCAGAATTGGTGGATTCCATACGTTGCAGTAGGCTGGGCGGGAAACTTGACCCAAGTGTGATTAAACTCACGGCTCCCTGTGGGGACTTGTAGCTCAGTTGGCTAGAGCGTTGGCTGTACTAAAGCCTTCAGCTGGCTGGCGTGTGCTCGAATCCCACCGAGGCGACCGAGGTTTTCACAAGTGAGTCAAAGGAATTATTCAAATCTGCCAAAATCCTCTACTTATGAATTGTGCCTGGTAGTCATCTGGTGGATTCTAGATTTATTGCTTAGGAAATCCTGCTTGGACAGTCAGCTTGCTGTTTTAGAATTGGTGGATTCCATACGTGGCAGTAGGCTGGGTGGGGTAACCTGAACCATGTGTGATTAAACTCACGGCTCCCCTGTCGGGCCTTGTAGCTCAGTGGTCTAGAGCATCGGCAGTACTAAAAGCCTTCCCCTTGCTGGCGTGGGTTCGAATCCCAACGAGGCCGCCGAGTTTCACAAGTGAGTCAAAGGAATTATTTAAATCTGTCAAAAATCCTCTACTTATGAATTTGTGCCTGGTAGTCATCTGGTGGATTCTAGCTTTATTGCTTAGGAAAATCCTGCTTGGGCAGTTAGCTTGCTGTTTCAAAATTGGTGGATTCCATACGTTGCAGTAGGCTGGGCGGGTAACTTGACGCAAGTGTGATTAAACTCACGGCTCCCTGGTGGGGCCTCGTACCTCAGTTGGCTAGAGCGTTGGCTGTACTAAAAGCCTTCCCTTGCTGGCGTGTGTTCGAATCCCACCGAAGCCGCCGAGGTTTTTCACAAGTGAGTCAAAGGAATTATTCAAATCTTCCGAAAATCCTCTACTTATGTGAATTGTGCCTGGTAGTCATCTGGTGGATTCTAGATTTCTTGCTTAGGAAATCCTGCTTGGGCAGTCAGCTTGCTGTTTTATCAGAATTGGTGGATTCCATACGTGGCAGTAGGCTGGGCGGGTAACTTGACCCAAAGTGTGTTTAAACTCACGGCTCCCGGTGGGGCCTCGTAGCTCAGTTGGCTAGAGCGTTGGCTGTACTAAAAGCCTTCCCCTTGCTGGCGTGGGTTCGAATCCCACCGAGGCCGCTGAGCTTTTCACAAGTGAGTCAAAGAAATTATTCAAATCTGCCAAAATCCTCTACTTATGAATTGTGCCTGGTAGTCATCTGGTGGATTCTAGATTTATTGCTTAGGAAATCCTGCTTGGGCAGTCAGCTTGCTGTGTATCAGAATTGGTGGATTCCATACGTTGCAGTAGGCTGGGCGGGTAACTTGAACCAAGTGTGATTAAACTCACGGCTCCCTGTCGGGGCCTCGTAGCTCAGTTGGGTCTAGAGCATTGGCTGTACTAAAGCCTTCCCCTTGCTGGCGTGGGTTCGAATCCCACCGAGGCCGCCGAGGTTTTCACAAGTGAGTCAAAGGAATTATTCAAATCTGTCAAAAATCCTCTACTTATGAATTGTGCCTGGTAGTCATCTGGTGGATTCTAGATTTATTGCTTAGGAAATCCTGCTTGGGCAGTCAGCTTGCTTTATCAGAATTGGTGGATTCCATACGTTGCAGTAGACTGGGCGGGTAACTTGACCCAAGTGTGATTAAACTCACGGCTCCCGGTGGGGCCTCGTAGTTCAGTTGGCTAGAGCGTTGGCTGTACTAAAGCCTTCCCCTTGCTGGCGTGGGTTCGAATCCCACCGAGCGCGAGTTTTTCACAAGTGAGTCAAAGGAATTATTCAAATCTGCCAAAATCCTCTACTTATGAATTGTGCCTGGTAGTCATCTGGTGGATTCTAGATTTATTGCTAAGAAATCCTGCTTGGGCAGTCAGCTTGCTGTATCAGAATTGGTGGATTCCATACGTTGCAGTAGGCTGGGCGGGTAACTTGACCCAAGTGTGATTAAACTCACGGCTCCCGGTGGGGCCTCGTGGTTCAGTTGGCTAGAGCGTTGGCTGTACTAAAGCCTTCCCCTTGCTGGCGTGGGTTCGAATCCCACCGAGGCCGCCGAGTTTTTCACAAGTGAGTCAAAGGAATTATTCAAATCCGCCAAAATCCTCTACTTATGAATTGTGCCTGTAGTCATCTGGTGGATTCTAGATTTATTGCTAAGGAAATCCTGCTGGGCAGTCAGCTTGCTTTATCAGAATTGGTGGATTCCATACGTTGCAGTAGACTGGGCGGGTAACTTGATTCAAGTGTGATTAAACTCACGGCTCCCGGTGGGGCCTCGTAGTTCAGTTGAATAGAGCGTGTGCTGTACTAAAAGACTTCCCCTTGCTGGCGTGGATTCGAATACCCACCGAAGCCGCTGAGTTTTTCACAAGTGAGTCAAAGGAATTATTCAAATCTGCCAAAACCTCTACTTATGAATTGTGCCTGGTAGTCATCTGGTGGATTCTAGAATAATTGCTACGGAAATCGTGTTTGGGCAGTCAGCTTGCTTTATCAGAATTGGTGGATTCCATACGTTGCAGTAGGCTGGGCGGGTAAATTGACCCAAGTGTGTTTAAACTCATGGCTACCTGTGGGGCCTCGTAGCTCAGTTGGCTAGAGCGTTGGCTGTACTAAAAGCCTTCCCTTGCTGGCGTGGGTTCGAATCCCACCGAGGCAACCAGGATTTTCACAAGTGAAACAAAGTGATTATTCAAATCTGCCAAAATCCACTACTTATGAATTGTGCCTGGTAGTCATCTGGTAGATTTTTAGATTTTATTGCTTAGGAAATCCTGGTTGGGCAGTCAGCTTGCTGTATCAGAATTGGTGGATTCCATACGTTGCAGTAGACTGGGCGGGTAACTTGACCCAAGTGTGATTAAACTCACGGCTCCCGGTGGGGCCTCGTTGCTCAGTTGGCTAGAGCGTTGGCTGTACTAAAGCCTTCCCCTTGCTGGCGTGGGTTCGAATCCCACCGAGTCCGCCGAGTTTTTCACAAGTGGGTCAAAGGAATTATTCAAATCGGCCAAAATCCTCTACTTATGAGTTGTGCCTGGTAGTCATCTGGTGGATTCTAGATTTATTGCTTAGGAAAAACTGCTTGGGCAGTCAGCTTGCTGTATCAGAATTGGTGGATTCCATACGTTGCAGTAGACTGGGCGGGTAACTTGACCCAAGTGTGATTAAACTCACGTCTCCTGGTGGGGCTTGTAGCTCAGTTGGCTAGAGCGTTGGCTGTACTAAAGCCTTCAGCTGGCTGGCGTGTGCTCGAATCCCACCGAGGCGACCGAGGTTTTCACAAGTGAGTCAAAGGAATTATTCAAATCTGCCAAAATCCACTACTTATGAATTGTGCCTGGTAGTCATCTGGTGGATTCTAGATTTATTGCTTAGGAAATCCTGCTTAAGCAGTCAGCTTGCTGTATCAGAATTGGTGGATTCCATAAGTTGCAGTAGGCTGGGCGGGTAAATTGACCCAAGTGTGATTAAACTCACGGCTCCTGGTGGTGCCTCGTAGTTCAGTTGGCTAGAGCGTTGGCTGTACTAAAACCTTCCCCTTGCAGGCGTATGTTCGAATCCCAACGAAGCCGCCAAGATTTTCACAAGTGAGTCAAAGGAATTATTTAAATCTTCCGAAATCCTCTATAATTGAGTTGTACCTGGTAGACATCAGGTGGATTCTAGCTTTATTGCTTAGGAAATCCTGCTTGGGCAGTTAGCTTGTTTTTTCAGAATTGGTGGATTCCATACGTTGCAGTAGACTGGGCGGGTAACTTGACGCAAATGTGATTAAACTCACGGCTCCCGGTGGGGCTTCGTACCTCAGTTGGCTAGAGCGTTGGCTGTACTGAAGCCTTCCCCTTGCTGCCGTGGCTTCGAATCCCACCGAGGCCGCTGAGTTTTTCACAAGTGGGTAAAGAGGAATTATTCAAATCTGCCCAAATCCTCTACTTATGTAATGTGCCTGGTAGTCATCCGGTGTATTCTAGATTTCTTGCTTAGGAAATCCTGCTTGGACAGTCAGCTTGCTGTTTTAGAATTGGTGGATTCCATACGTTGCAGTAGGCTGGGTGGGTAACCTGAACCATGTGTGTTTTAACTCACGGCTCCCTGTCGGGCCTTGTAGCTCAGTGGTCTAGAGCATCGGCAGTACTAAAGCCTTCCCCTTGCTGGCGTGGGTTCGAATCCCACCGAGGTCGCCGAGCGTTTCACAAGTGAGTCAAAGAAATTATTCAAATCTGTCAAAATCCTCTACTTATGATTTGTGCCTGGTAGTCATCTGGTGGATTCTAGATGTATTGCTTAGGAAATCCTGCTTGGGCAGTCAGCTTGCTTTATCAGAATTGGTGGATTCCATACGTTGCAGTAGGCTGGGCGGGTAACTTGATCCAAGTGTGATTAAACTCACGGCTCCCGGTGGGGCCTCGTGGTTCAGTTGGCTAGAGCGTTGGCTGTACTAAAGCCTTCCCCTTGCTGGCGTGGGTTCGAATCCCACCGAGGCCGCCGGGTTTTTCACAAGTGAGTCAAAGGAATTATTCAAATCTTCCGAAAACCTCTACTTATGAATTGTGCCTGGTAGTCATCTGGTGGATTCTAGATTTATTGCTAAGGAAATCCTGCTGGGCAGTCAGCTTGCTTTATCAGAATTGGTGGATTCCATACGTTGCAGTAGACTGGGCGGGTAACTTGATTCAAGTGTGATTAAACTCACGGCTCCCGGTGGGGCCTCGTAGTTCAGTTGAATAGAGCGTGTGCTGTACTAAAGACTTCCCCTTGCTGGCGTGGATTCGAATCCCACCGAAGCCGCTGAGTTTTTCACAAGTGAGTCAAAGGAATTATTCAAATCTGTCAAAATCCTCTTCTTATGAATTGTGCCTGGTAGTCATCTGGTGGATTCTAGAATAATTGCTACGGAAATCGTGTATGGGCAGTCAGCTTGCTTTATCGGAGTTGGTGGATTTCATACGTTGCAGTAGGCTAGGCGGGTAACTTGACCCAAGTGTGTTTAAACTCATGGCTACCTGTGGGGCATCGTAGCTCAGTTGGCTAGAGCGTTGGCTGTACTAAAGCCTTCCCCTTGCTGGCGTGGGTTCGAATCCCACCGAGGCAACCAGGATTTTTACAAGTGAAACAAAGTGTTATTCAAATCTGCCAAAATCCACTACTTATGAATTGTGCCTGGTTGTCATATGGTAGATTTTTAGATTTATTGCTTAGGAAATCCTGCTAGGGCAGTCAGCTTGCTGTTTAAGAATTGGTGGATTCCATTCGTTGCAGTACACTAGGCGGGCAACTTGACCCAAGTGTGATTAAACTCACGGCTCCCGGTGGGGCCTCGTTGCTCAGTTGGCTAGAGCATTGGCTGTAATAAAGCCTTCCCCTTGCTGGCGTGGGTTCGAATCCCAACGAGTCCGCCGAGTTTTTCCCAAGTGGGTCAAAGGAATTATTCAAATCGGCCAAAATCCTCTACTTATGAGTTGTGCCTGGTAGTCATCTAGTGGATTCTAGATTTATTGCTTAGGAAATCCTGCTTGGGCAGTCAGCTTGCTGTATCAGAATTGGTGGATTCCATACGTTACAGTAGGTTGGGCGGGTAACTTGATTCAAGTGTAAAAAAAATAACGGCTCACTGTGGAGCCTCGTACCCCAGTTGGCTTGAGCGTTGGTTGTACTAAAACCTTCCCCTTCCTGGCGTGGGTTCGAATCCCAACGAGGCCGCCAAGATTTTCAAAAGTGAGTCAAAGGAATTATTCAAATCTGTCAAAATCCTCTACTTATGAATTGTGCCTGGTAGTCATCTGGTGAATTCTAGATTTATTGCTTAGGAAATCCTGCTTGGGCAGTCAGCTTGCTTTATCAGTATTGGTGGATTCCATACGTTGCAGTAGACTGGGCGGGTAACTTGACCCAAGTATGATTAAACTCATGGCTCCCGGTGGGGCCTCGTAGTTCAGTTGGCTAGAGCATTGGCTGTACTAAAGCCTTCCCCTTGGTGGCGTGGGTTCGAATCCCACCGAGGCCACCTAGTTTTTCACAAGTGAAACAAAGGGATTATTCAAATCTGCCAAAATCGACAAGTTACGAATTATGCCTGGTTGTCATATGGTAGATTTTTAGATTTATTGCTTAGGAAATCCTGCCTGGGACTCAGCTTGCTCTATCAGAATTGGTGGATTCCATACGTTGCAGTAGGCTGGGCGGGTAAGTCTATTCAAGTGTGATGCAAATCACGGCTCCCGGTGATGCTTCGTAGCTCAGTTGGCTAGAGCGTTGGCTGTACTAAAGCCTTCCCCTTGCTGGCGCAGGCTCGAATCCCACCGAGTTTTTCCCAAGTGGGTTAAAGGAATTATTCAAAGCTGCCAAAATCCTCTACTTATGAGTTGTGCCTGGTAGTCATCTAGTGGATTCTAGATTTATTGCTTAGGAAAAACTGCTTGGGCAGTCAGCTTGCTTTATCAGTATTGGTGGATTCCATACGTTGCAGTAGACTGGGCGGGTAACTTGACCCAAGTGTGATTAAACTCACGGCTCCCGGTGGGGCCTCGTAGTTCAGTTGGCTAGAGCATTGGCTGTACTAAAGCCTTCCCCTTGCTGGCGTGGGTTCGAATCCCAACCGAGGCTGCCGAGTATTTCACAAGTGAGTCAAAGGAATTATTCAAATCTGCCAAAATCCACAAGTTACGAATTGTGCCTGGTAGTCATCTGGTGAATTCTAGATTTATTGCTTAGGAAATCCTGCCTGGGACTCAGCTTGCTCTATCAGAATTGGCGGATTCCATAAGTTTCAATAGGCTGGGCGGGTAACTTAATTAAAGTTTGATTAAACTCACGGCTCCCGGTGATGCTTCGTAGCTCAGTTGGCTAGAGCGTTGGCTGAACTAAAGCCTTCACCTTGCTGGCGTGGGTACGAATCCCAACGAGATCGCCAAGATTTTCACAAGTGAGTCCAAGGAATTATTCAAATCTGTCAAAATCCTCTTCTTATGAATTGTGCCTGGTAGTCATCTGGTGGATTCTAGCTTTATTGCTTAGGAAATCCTGCTTGGGCAGTCAGCTTGCTTTATCGGAATTGGTGGATTTCATACGTTGCAGTAGGCTAGGCGGGTAACTTGACCCAAGTGTGTTTAAACTCATGGCTACCTGTGGGGCATCGTAGCTCAGTTGGCTAGAGCGTTGGCTGTACTAAAGCCTTCCCCTTGCTGGCGTGGGTTCGAATCCCACCGAGGCAACCAGGATTTTTCACAAGTGAAACAAAGTGATTATTCAAATCTGCCAAAATCCACTACTTATGAATTGTGCCTGGTTGTCATATGGTAGATTTTTAGATTTATTGCTTAGGAAATCCTGCTTGGGCAGTCAGCTTGCTGTTTAAGAATTGGTGGATTCCATTCGTTGCAGTACACTAGGCGGGCAACTTGACCCAAGTGTGATTAAACTCACGGCTCCCGGTGGGGCCTCGTTGCTCAGTTGGCTAGAGCATTGGCTGTAATAAAGCCTTCCCCTTGCTGGCGTGGGTTCGAATCCCAACGAGTCCGCCGAGTTTTTCCCAAGTGGGTCAAAGGAATTATTCAAATCGGCCAAAATCCTCTACTTATGAGTTGTGCCTGGTAGTCATCAGGTGGATTCTAGCTTTATTGCTTAGGAAATCCTGCTTGGGCATTCAGCTTGCTGTATCAGAATTTGTGGATTACACACGTTTCAATAGGCTGGGCTGGTAACTTGACCCAAGTGTGATTAAACTCACGGCTCCCGGTGGGGCATCGTTGCTCAGTTGATTAGAGCGTGTGCTGTACTAAAGCCTTCCCCTTGCTGGCGTGGGTTTGAATCCCACCGAGGCTGCCGAGTTTTTCACAAGTGAGTCAAAGGAATTATTCAAATCCTCCAAAATTATCTATTATTTTGTTGTACCTGGTAGTCATCAGGTGGATTCTAGCTTTATTGCTTAGGAAATCCTGCTTGGGCATTCAGCTTGCTGTATCAGAATTTGTGGATTACACACGTTTCAATAGGCTGGGCTGGTAACTTGACCCAAGTGTGATTAAACTCACGGCTCCCTGTGGGGCTTCGTTGCTCAGTTGGCTAGAGAATTGGCTGTACTAAAAGCCTTCGCCTTGCTGCCGTGGGTTCAAATCCCACCGAGGCTGCCGAGTTTTTCACAAGTGAGTCAAAGGAATTATTCAAATCTGCCAAAAGTATCTACTATTTTGTTGTACCTGGTAGTAATCAGGTGGATACTATATTTATTGCTTAGAAAATCCTGCTTGGGCAGTCAGCTTGCTGTATCAGAATTGGTGGATTCCATACGTTGCAGTAGGCTGGGCGGGTAACTTGACCAAAGTGTGATTAAACTCACGGTTCCCGGTGGGGCCTCGTTGCTCAGTTGGCTAGAGTGTTGGCTGTACTAAAGCCTTCCCCCTTGCTGGCGTGGGTTCGAATTCTACCGAGGCCGCCGAGTTTTTCACAAGTGCGTCAAAGAAAACCGAAATTCTTGCAAGAGATGACATCGGCATGAGACATTAGCAGTTTGGTTCATTTTTATTCGGCCCGCATTCAATCAACCTGCGCAAGTACCTTCCGCCTCCATATTTTCTGCTGCAATTTTGCAAAATTAATAGGCATGCGGGGAGGTTGCGGATGACCAGCAGCAAATGTGACAGCAAGCCAACTGACCGAGTAATCGTCACGCCAGTAATCGACAATGGTGCTGAAATAACGCCCATTATCGACTCGGCTACGGATCAACAAGCCATAGTCGAATTAAATGCCACCCCCGCGTTAAACACCATTATTGTCAAATTTAGTCGGTGCGCGGTAACCTAGTGACTGCGCCGCATAAATACTGCGCACACTGTGACCCTATTTCACATTTCTGCGACTGTCTCTGAAGATGGGCTTGAGTGAGACTCCGAAACCTCAGGCTAATAAAATTTTCATTCCATTGTTCGAATCTTCTTCTATTAAACTTCTTTTTAGAACCTACCTGGTAGCTTCCATCAGGAGTATCTATAAGTTCATTAGATTTCAGCGTAGTGTGGAGTGGGTTATTTCAGTCCAATAAACAAGTGACGTTTCCGAATCTCAAATTCCTATAAAATAAATATATGTGAAAATTTTGAAGGATGGTTACCAAAAAAGCGGTAAGCATGTAATTACAACTGAACAGGCCACGCGAGTTTAACACATCGTACTAATGGTTACGAACATAATGCTGGATTTATATTTTGATTTTTTCACTCTGCAGCCTACGGTAGATCTAATGCTGCACAAGACGACACCTACGAACGAAGATATCATTTTGGTAACACTGTACGTTTGTTTAAATTATGTACAATTCTGTGTCATTTCAAATTCTCATCTCACACTGGTCTCCAATCTTTTTCGCATTGAAACTTCCTAAAGACTTGCGCATCCACTTCAGTTTGGCAAGAGGTACAAAAGAGGGCAAATAATTAAGTTGAGTCAGAATAATCACGAAGAACTGCAATAGCACGTAAGGTTTCCATTTATAATTGGGTATGCTTTTCTTTTGATTGGATGGAAAAGTTAGGGAAAAAATGTTTTAGGAGCATTGACAAGCTAATAGGACAAAATTCAGTATTGGCGAACTCAGCAATTAATATGAGAACGCCTCTTTCTTCAAAGTCAGTCAGGCATTTTCTCATGATGTCTTTGGTAAATTACTTTGAGTAAGCCAAGAGCCATTGATGCCAACTGCCTGAGCAATCGCTTTATGCGCCAAAGCAGGAAAAACGTTCTTTTGAGGAAAAAGGAGAAACAAATGACATGCAATTTCGGTAATTTCCGTACAGTACTCTAAGGGGTGCGTATGCACTACAATCTTTGGAGGGCATCACTAGTTTTTTGCCTGAAGGAAAATATTGGATGGTTTCAATAAATAGAAAGTTGCCCGAACCGGTAAGATGTTTAAGTTAATTTGCTCTGCCTTTCTGTTATAAGATTTCCTGCCACATATAAATTCTACGGGACAAGTAATAGAAAGTTTAGTTAGATACTGGAACCGAGCGTGCCCTTCGCATATGCGAAAAAACTGTATGAATATGTAATTTATCATGTATTTGATGACCATATAAATATGTTAAAGCGCCGGTTTCTAAGTTTTTAACGTCCTCAGAAACTGAAGGGGAAACGTGAACTAAAAACTTCGGCCTAATCAATCTCGCCTTGATTTCAAGGGTTGATATGAATATTTTAGGTAAAATCCATCAGCTTCGGATGACTTACAGGGTAATATTACCATTCTATCAAGAGGCAGCGGGTAGAATATACGTATTGATTAAATGACCTTATGAACAGCACCAGTTCTAGTTTAAATTAACCCTGAAATATTAAAAAGGCTTATACAAACAAACAAACTGCTTTTCATGCTCAAAGGAAGTTAATGTTTTGCAAGAAATGTGTCATAAGCGGCTGTATACTCTTTCTAGTAAGAGCGAGTGCATGAATACGAGCCGCTTTGTGGCGGCTGGTGGGGCTCAGGACAGTGAGCCCCAAGGCAGAACGGAATGAGAGAGTTCCGTTAGCGATTGGTGAGCGTTCGTCAACGAATCGATAAGCATGTACTGCCAACTGAAAATGTCACGTGATTTTACCACATCGACCCGATTAGAGGATGAAAGATATTCACTCCGCATTATAGCGGCAAATCAGCAAGTGCATTATCGATTACGTGACACTGTGACAGTTGACGAAGGCCCGCGATTGGATCTCCGCGGCAGATTGGTGCGTTCATGGCTGAAATGCCCCCGTTGAAACTGACTTTACGCGTCCCCAATTACGGACGCAGGCGGAGCAGGAGGATGTTACAAGCACATGGCCTACGTGATAGGCTCAGACCTTACCGATGGGGCCTCAGCGATATCTGATGTGTAACGTCAAACAAAATGGCAATGTTTCATTGACTTTAGCTCGTCCGCTCACAGTTTAAATTGTTGCAAAGGGAAAGTAAACCAGTACCATATTGTCAAACAGTGCTGTTTGGCCGGATGTATTTGTAAAAGCTTAGTGTCCAAGTTTATAGGATTGCTGCATTGCGTTGTTGTGCTGCTGTGGTATATGTGTCATAGTTTACTCAATCTGATTTTTATGTTAGTCTCCACCTAGGATGGACTGACAACTCCAACACTTGCAAGCTGATTAGATATTGATATGAGGGAAGACTGCGTTCATGAAATACGCGACACGAGCGAGCAAACCCCGGGAATGAAACTAGACGGACGCAAATATTAAGGGGCTTTGCTTTGAATTTAAACACCAGTTTCTCGGTCACATGTTAGATTCTAGTAAGATTCATTGGAAGGGGACGGTTATAAGTACACCTCCCCAAGTATAGGTAGCTTAACGTTGAATTTCGTAGCAGTTGGAGTTAGGTTTAAGGATGAAAGTGTTAGTTATAAGGTTTTGGGTTAGGGAAAAGCAATACGTAACACGTTCAGTAAGATATTTGAACCGGGAGTGTCCTTCGCAGGAGGGACAAAAATTATATGAATATAGCATTCACCACACAGTAGATGACCTAATTGTGCCCCCTAAACGGGCCGCATGGTGGATGCGCTGGACCAACAGATCAGGGCATGGCAGGCTTTATTCGGATTGATTTCCCATAACGATTGACAATTATGGGGGTAGCGTAGTGGCACGCGTAGGTGTCACTTTCGCCCTCTTCTATCTCCGATCTAATTGACACTGTTTTGACACCAGGCGCTGGTGAAGGAGAGAGTGCAGTAGGTGCAGCGCAAGTCTACTTTCACTATAATCTAATCCGCATGCAAGTCACCGTCCCTACACCACCCTGCTGTGTAGCACGCGGTGGATATTGTTGAAATTGACGGTCGAACTGTCGTCATCGTCAGGTGACCCAACGCATGCAATGTCATGATCGAAAGTTGAGCGTGCGGTTCAGTGTACATTTGGTTTTTATGTTTTTCTTTGATGAACGGGTTTGAGGTTCAGAAACCATTTAACTAAAAGAACACCTATTTAGTCTTTGTATGGAATGAAAGCATGCAGGATTCGGACGAAATTTGAAATTTGCGGATATCCAAGACATTTTATATGATATTTGATATCACAGCACAAAACCTTTTATTTTTATGTATTGCGCCATAAATGTGCATTTATACAAGCAAGAAAGGTTTCAAATAAATCCATTCTGGAACCGGAAAATGTAATCATAAATACGTAAAAATCAGGTGAATACACTTGTGAGGAATCCGGTTGTTTTCGAAAAACAAGGCGAGAAATCAGCTTTTTAATTTTTTTGCAAGTGTTTGTTGTTTTTAGCCACAACACATATAAAAATGTTTCGCCGTATTTTGTTTTACCACATCGTAAACAAATGTAGTGTATCTTATTGTGGAGACGGACGTCCATAAAATCGATGTTTAACTTTCAGCCTTTGGCAATCCCCTTTTTCCTACAATTTATTTTTCTCTGATTCAGAATTTAAGATTGGGACGAGCGGATGATAAACAGTTTCTGCAAAATATTAGTGTATATTCGGCCACTCTGGTATGGATGTGCAATCTTAGAACACGGCTTAAAATTGCACGAAGCTAACGACCAACGCTCCAATATAAAGACTAAAATAATTTCTTTCATGTTCAGCAGAAATTGTACCTATACGTTTCAGGGAAGCCAAGAAAAGGTTCCGAGTTCCCCATTTTCAACTTTACTTTACCTTACAAAAATATAAGGTGTGCAGATATTCATCAGCTTAATATCTTATGTAAGCCTATAACCTTCCAGCTTTTGCAGTGGCCGTTATTTTCTCGACAATGAGAAAGAATAGCCGAAATCTTACTATATCGCCTAACGCTGTTAAGACGTATCTTATTTTGAAAGTTTTCACAAAAATGTTGAACAGAATCTAAATTTATGGCCAACCGCCCGAAATGAGTTGTACTTTAGTACCATGAACACCTTTAAAGAATTTCGGATGAAAGTAAAGTTCTTGTACCATACGCAAAATGGTATGCTTAGGATTGCACCTGACAATTCTTTTGAGGCTCGTTTGTCCCAGTCACAACGATTTTTCACGTTTTCGGAATTCTCCGCATTCTTTAAAAATTTGATAGTTCTTAATAAAATAGTAGTAATTTTCATATTTCCTTTTTGTTCTAAATTTTATTAAGATTGTTCATTATTATTTCAAACGTTTGGTAAATTCCTTGGTGCCAGTTTGCGAGTGATCATATATATTTCATACCTTGTGGCATTTTGCATTACATTAGTCATCTATATTAGTTTTGCAACCATAATGATATGTAAAAGCGCTGATTTTTAAGTTTTTAATGTCTTCAGAACCTAAGGTAGGAACTCAAAGTAAAAACTTTGGCCTTAAGCGCCCCATGTTAAGTCCAACAGTTGATATGAATATTTTAGGTGAAATCCATCAGTTTTGGATGAATTACGGGGTACTATTACCATTCTACCCACAGATATTCAGAAGAATATAGGTATTGATTAATGCACATTGTGACCAACATCAGATCTAGTTTAACTTAAAAATGAACTGCATAAACAAGAATTGTACAATCGAACCTTCAGCGTTTTTTTAGCGCAAAAATATAAAAAAAGGTTTTAATAGTTTGAAAAGCATGCATCACAAACGGCTGTACTTTCGTTGCCGTAAGATTGATTAAATAAATAAAAACATCAGAAATATTTTGGTAAAAATGTACATTTCTCAGATGTCTAATTTTCCCGAAATGTGATGTGCACATGCGACTAAGACGTAGTTTCCCACGGAATACAGTGCAGCAGAATGTTAATTAGATTAAAGGCTTCCATTTATAATTTATTATTCACTGGTTGCTGAATTAATTGCTTCTTTGCGAGGCGTATTGAAAAATTTCGACCAAATGTCCCGTGACTTTCGGCACCTCACCTATCCGACACTTCTAGGTCTGCATTGCTTACAACCTAATTCGTACCTCAACCCTTCAGACTCCGTACAAAATCCTTGGTGAGCGGCGGCAGGACATGTGGCGTAGTAGCCTACCTTCCGTAGGAAATTTTGCAATTACTAGAAGTCAAAATCTTATATCCTCTGTCAAGCCAAAAACTTAATTACGAAGTTTCTGGCTCTCACTTCAAATAGAGGAAAGTTTAGTGAAAGGTATATTTATTGCTACTTATAAAACAAAGTAGTCGTTATTATGTATTACAATTGTCTGGCAACAGTCAACAGAGGGGCCCCAACCTTAAACATAATGTTAGCATAAAACCTACGTATTTGTGGAAGGGTCAACATTTTAAGCAAGGATTTAACTTTTTCTCGATTTACCCTCACTTGCATGAGGCCTAAGATGCCGAAACTACTAATGATAATATAATGCATCCTGGAACCATATTAAATATTTTAAATGCACGTTGGAATATTTCCAATCGTTCTGCTGGAATAGTATGCAAGGCCTAGATTTGACCTTTAAATGCTTACGGTGGCAGTTCATCTTTATCCTGTAGAGTGCCAGAAGCAAAAGAATGGTAACTGATGTGACTTGTATAATGGATAGATTTAGCGGAGGGCAAAATGGTGGATGAAGGAACGGAGTGAAAGGGTAACGTCACCCTCGCCTGAAGACTCGTGCGCCTTCAATGTTATCCGTGTAACCAAAACAAGCTTTTGAGCTTCCCTACTGAGGAGTTACTATTCGCATGTGGCAAATGCAAATGGGGAAATTCTCTCAGAACAGAATCCATCTTCGAAACTTGTCGATACCGATAAGAAAAATACTCAATATTGCGCTCAAGTTTATAAATTGCACAAGAGTGAGAAAATGTGAGAAAGTCATCGGGGTAAACCATGAAGTAGTAGTTCAGTGGTACTTAATATGCCACAATATCTGCTCAGCAGCAGCCAGAAATTCGAAAGAGAAGATTGAAGAGAAGATGTTGAAGTACAGCTATACGAGACACTTATTAGCCGCAGAAAGAACAACCGTGGGAAGGAAATAAAGCCACTATGGATTATGGGATGCTCTTTTTGAGCAAGTGAGCAACAGAAGCTGCCAGGATCTTCGACCAGTTGAAGAGAAGATGTCGAAGTACAGCTATACGAAACCCTTATTAGCCGCAGAAAGAACAACCGTGGGAAGAAAATAAAGCCACTATGGATTATGGGATGCTCTTTTTGAGCAAGTGAGCAACAGAAGCTGCCAGGATCTTCGACCAGTAATCAAGAGCTGAGTTGCTAAGGGACATATTTTGATAATGGACACGCTGAAAGCCTACAGCCAACTGCCAGCCGAACGATAGGAGCATTGTACGGTGAATTACGCAAAGAATTTCAAAGATCCAAGAACAGGAAAGCATACAAACACAAAAGAGGCGTATTGCAGTAGGCTTAAGAGAAAACTGCGTGAAGGAGAGCCATATGGGACCATATCGACCAGCTCCAATACAGGCTATGATTTGGTGTATGTGCAATGAATATAAAGCAGGCCTGATAGCTGTTGCTGAAGCATGTAGCCGAAGCTATCTGGTCAACCAGAAAGCGGGGCAGTAATGGCGAAACAATTAAAACAAACAGGAAAGTTACTTTTAATTTTCATATATATATATATATATATATATATATATATATATATATATATATATATATATATATATATATATATATATATATATATATATATATATATGAAAAATTAAAAAGTAACTTTCCTTTATATCTATATATATATATCAACCTGGATTTTCTTAAAAACTAGACGGTGCGATAAATCTGAGGTTACCGCCAAATCCCTTGATATATGCAAAAATCTTCATAAGTTATCATACTCGTTTCCTTCTTCACTGGCGTTTTATGGTTGATTTTGTAAACATGTTCACGTTGCCGTATACACCTTACCCATTATCCATGTTACAAAATAACGGACACAAGTTGACAGACCGTCAAGGAATTCTTTACACCAATAAACACGTTGCTTATTAGTATTGACTCACTGCTTCGACACGCTTTAAATAGCACATAAAATGCTGCAAATCCTATTCAGCGGAGTCAGATATGAATCTTGCCTTTAGACTTTGCTTTTGCATACGATTCAGAATACCTTTAACAAAGGTTAAAACATTTTGCAATTTTTCCGGCAATAAGATTGGACGGGAAACATAGAAAGGCATGGATGTCTGACATCAGGTCAGCCAAGAGACAGGTTGAGCTACCACTCCTCCTTGCCCTCTTGCTAACACGAGCTACGTCCACACGGCTAAGTGGCGCGGCCCAGGTCTCTGCTGTCGGCGCACATTGTCACCACACCGTGAGTCAACTGTCATTTACACGGCACGAACCCGATGCAGTCACGCATCCGACCACTTTTTTGCATTCACAGGGTATGCGATGATGGGCTGACGCACGAGTCCGAAAGGTAAGGCTAGTTCACCTACTCTTCCATTGATCGTGCGTTCATCTTCTTTACAAGAGCAGCCATGTAAGGTATCAGTCCTGGGTGTGCGTATCCTAGTGATGTCTATGCAAAGCTTTGCGTGAGAATAGCAGATAGACTGGCAGTTCAATAGCAACGTTGTCGCAGCCGCAGGTTCGCTTTTAGTGATCTCGAGCAAGGATTTATCTCTCACTGAGGTCAACATGTTGGTCGTAATCATCGCATAGAAAGCAAACTGCGACAATTGCTAAACGCTCCTTGCTACAGCCTTCAGCTCCAGCAGAGTAAAAGTTAACAAAACACCCAACAACGAGTGTTGTCTGCAGTTTGTTGCCTAGTCAAGCCTCTAGGTGTAGGTTTTGGTGGTGGATTGTGTCTTCGGGTTGATGGGAGATGTACATACCCAGGTCCTACGCGATGTAGTCGCAATGTAAGAAGCTGCGCGCCACCAAGTAGGCAAACAACCAGTATTTACTGTTTCTTGAATTGACCATAGGCAACGGTTGTAAAATTTGAAGACTTGCCACCCTTCTTGAAAGGAACCTTGCTTTGCCGCCTCTCCTCAGCTTCTGTTTTCAGCATGCAGCAGTGAGTTTTGAGCCTTGCATACAAACAGCTTCATGGTCGCGCCACTGTGTGCTTACTCTCTTGTTATTTAAAACGTTAAGTTTTTGTAGATTGTTTGTGAAACTTGGTACTTCATAGGATGCCATCTGTTCATTCCGTCATTTAAACATTCAGCGGGAGTAGTTGGTTGATAAGTTGGCCTTCAATTTTGAATTTACTATCATGACGGTCCAGTCGTCGTTCTTGATGATTACAGCCCTATGCCCAACGGCTTCGTAGCCCCTGTGACGGCATCTGGTATGTGATTTAGTTTAAAGTGATATTACATGAGCTTGCGGAGTAGTTAGAGCTCTCTCTCCTCCTTCCCCACCTAGGCCTGGTGTCATGACCAGCAGACCAGAGGCAGGGAGGCGCGTGCAGGTGGTTGGCACCGCAAGAAACCACACCTCAGCGTGGCGCAAAACTGGCTCGGATCCCACCCAGTGGGAGGGCCATTGATGCTACCTTAAGAAGGAGCTACTACAGTCTGACTCTCAGTCCACCCGTCGGTCACCATACGATGGCAGTTCGACCGTCGATTTCGACGAGGTCCACCGTATGCTCCACACCAGGTGGTGCAGGGACGGTGACTTGCGCGTGAATTAGTTTTAAGTGATAGTAGCCTTGCGCTGCAGCTACCGCACTCTCTCCTCCTCCCCACCTGAGTCCGGTGTCAAGACAGAGTCAAGAAGACCGGAGATGGGAGAGGGCGCAGGTGGCTGGCGCGGCCTAAGCCGCCCTAGGCGTGCCACCACACCTGGCTCGGATCCCACGGGTGGGAGTGCCATAAAGGCCACATTAAGAAGGAGCCATTGCAACCTGACTCTCAGTCCGCCAGTCAGCCACTCCACACAAAACACACATTGGGCTGACCACGCGGTCCGAGTTATCCCGTCAGTTGGCAACCTTCCAAGCCACGGCTTTTTAGCGCACCGTGATAGTTTCAAGCGCGTCAGATTGTTTATAGTGAGGAAAATACGCTGAGCTCTCGACCTCACTCTCTCCCCACCCCCACAATCAGACCACTGTCCGAGCCAGTCAGTTGCCTGATGTGGGAGTGGGCGCATTGGCTGACGGATCGGCGTACCCGTCTTCGCGCGCCACAGCACGACCTGGCCCCCATAACGCACACACCAGGATTCACAAACTCAGGGGATATGGAGCAGCCATCGCCGTCTGACTCCCAGTTCACTGGTCAGCCACTCGACACACAGCACATACACTGGAGCCGACGGCGTGGTCTGGTGGAAGCGTCAGATTGGCAGACTTCCCAGCCACGGTTTCTAGGAAACCGTGATATACCAGCGGTAAATGGTGATTGTGAGAGTGTTGTCGATGCATTGGTGTAGGTAGTGTGCGCTGATGTAGGTTAGCCTACGGTGGTTTTACCGGAGGTTGTCATGGAGGCGCATGTGTCCTAATAGGCCCATGCGGTGTGTTAATGTGCGAAAGCAGTTAGGGGCAGTGAAGGCGGGCACGTCGACTGTATGTCGGAGCCCCAGGCACTGGTTCACCAGCCTCCATGCGATGGATTCGCAGGTGACCGACCAGGCCGATGCGTGAGTTGAAGTTGCGGGTTCAGTGTGGGCAGGAGAAATCGGTAGAGGCTGGGAGGATGTCATTGCTGGTAGTGGGGTGGCAGGGGGCACTAAGAATGGCAGGAGCGGAGGGTGTGCATGGTGTATCGGTGTTGTCGGCATTGTGGTTAATTCCGCTGTTATGGATGCGCATGTGACCGAATAGGCCTATGCGATGAGTGAATGCGCGAGGGACAGTGAGGGCAGTGGAGGCGACGACCTCTGCTGTGTGATGGTGCTCCAGGCACTGGCTCACCGGTCTCTGTACGATGTATTCGCAAGTGACCGACCAGGCCGATTCGTGAGGTGAATGTGCGGTCGCATTGAGTACAGCTTAGGAGAGATTCCCCATCGCTGATGGTGGTGGTGGTGGTAGTGAAGGCGGTGGTGGTTGCGGTGGTAGGGAGTAACAGGCGATGAGTAGATGGATGTGGTCTCTGTGATGGTGGGAGCAATGGAATTGATGACAGGAGTGAGGGTGGGGGAGTCAGAAGGAGGGTTAGCAGAATTTGACGTAGAAATTGGAATTGTCGGATTGTTTGTGCATTGCGTCCGAAGATGTCCAACCAGGCCGATTCGCGCGCGGAAGATGCGTTGACAGCGCGGGCACGTTGGCAGGGCCTGGGCATTGGCGGTGTTGGTCCGGGGCGCTGGTGACTTTCGTGCCGCTCTTTTGGCCTTGGCAGCGGCGATCCGGTTGGCCTCATAGATCGCTGAACCAGTCTTCACTGATCTTCTCCATGCCGGTCTATCCTGGGCGAGGTCCTCCCAGGTCGCAGAGTTGATTTTGCAGTTGCTTCAGCGATGTCTTCAAAGTGTCCTTGTAGCGTCGTTTTTGACCTCCCTGCCGCGAGAACCCGTAGCGACATCACCGTAGAAAAAGTCGTTTTGGGTAGTCGCTCGTCGTCCATTCTTACCAGGTGGCCGCTCCATCGCAGTTGCACTTGCCTCAGCATGGCATGGATGCTGAGGATTCCAGTCCGCTCCAGGACTTCCGTGTCCGGGATCCTGTCTTGCCATCTCAGCTTCAGTATTCTGCGGAGGCAGCTGAGATGAAAGTGATTCAGCTTCCTGGCTTGGTTCGAGTAGACGGTCCAGGTTTCCGCTCCGTAAAGGAGTGTCGACAAGACGACGGCCTTGTACATCTTCAGTTTGGTGTTCAGGTGAATACCGTGGCGATTCCACACGGAGGACTGCAGCCGGCCGAAAGCCTGACTAGCTTTGGAGATCCGTTGGGCAACCTCGTCATCGATTCTCGTGTTGCGCGACATCGTGCTTCCTAGATAAGCGAAGGTTTCCACGTTTTTGAGTAGAGCACCGTTGACATAGATTCGAGGAGCATTGTATTCTGCGCTGGGTGGCGGCTGGTGCATGACAACTGTTTTGGCTGTACTGATTGTTAATCCAAAAATCGGCGCAGCCTCCGGCGAAGAGGTCCATGCTCCTTTGCATGTCCTCCTCTGTCACGGTGTTAAGGGCGCAGTCGTCCGCGAAGAGCAAGTCATGGACTGTAGTCGTAGACACGCGCGTTGGAGCCTGCATACGCCGACTGTTGAGAAGGTGCCCGTCAGTTCTGTAGGCGATGCGGATACCAGGCTGCTCATCACGGTAGGCGTCCATCAGCATAGCCGAGAACATGAGACTGAAGAGGGTGGGGGCCAGTACGCAGCCCTGCTTCACTCCGTTGGTCACTGCGAATGCTTCAGATACCGTCCCGTTGTCAGTGACGCGCGCCGTCATCCCGTCATGAAGCTGACGTACCATGTGCGTGAACCGCTTAGGACAGCCAAATTTCTGCATGACTTTCCACAGTCCGTCACGATTCACCGTGTCAAAGGCTTTCGTTAGATCCACGAAGTAGTCGTATAGGTGAGTTCGCATCTCCTGACACTTCTCTTGTAGCTGGCGGGCGGCAAAGATCATATCGGTTGTTCCGCGGTGTCGGCGGAAAGCCACATTGGCTTTCCGGAAGCAGGCCCTGCTCTAGGTGACCGTTAAGACGATTGAGAAGGATACGGGCGAAGATCTTCCCCGCGATGTTGAGCAACGAGATGCCTCTGTGATTATCACCAGAGTTGCCGGTTCCCCTTCCGTTTGTAGAGATGGACGATGGTCGCGTCTTTTGAAATCCTGAGGGAACTTGTCCTTGGTGCCACATCTCCTGGAAGAGTGTTGTGAGTTCTGCCATCAGCCGGGGCCCACCGTGCTTGTAGACTTCCGGTGGGATTGCGTCGGATCCCGGTGCTTTACCGCTGGAAATCTGCTGCACGGCCCGGATGGTTTCTGGTAGGGAAGGCGGCAGATCCAGGTCATTGTTCGTGTCCACTTGAGGGAGCCGGTCAATGGCAGCATCGGAGATGGCTGATGAGCAATTAAGGACACTTTCTGAAGTGCTCGGCCCAGCGCTTCAGAATTTGCGATTTCTCTGTCAGCAGTGTTGTCCCATCAGAGCTGAGCAGCGGTGCGGACCCCTTGATACACGGGCCGTAGATGGCCTTGATGGCTTTGAAAAAGTTTTTCATTTCATTTGCGGTCCGCATACCCTGGATTTCCTCAGCCTTTCGGATCATCCAGGCATCCTGCATCTCCCGCAGCCGTTGTTGTACAAGGCGCCTGCATCTGAAGAAGGCTGCTTTGGTGGCGTCAGTTCGAAGGTCCATGTAGGCTTTGTGTAGTCTATTCTTCTCCGCGAGTAAGTTGCTGATGTCGGCGTCATTGTCGTCAAACCAGTCCTGGTGTCGACGGTGTGCGCGTCCGAGTACATCGAGGGCGGTGGACTGGATGACATTTCGCAGTTGACACCATCGTGTCTCCACGGTAGCGTTATCATCTGGAGCATGCAGGTCCTCCAGTTTCTCGGTTATTTGGTTGCTGAAATCAAAACAGTGAGCAGGCAAATTTAATAAAAGAGTATTTAACTTACATGGCGGCCTCTTACCTTGGGGCCTTCGTCGGGGTTGCAGTCGGAGCCTCATCTGGGAGATGACAAGGCGGTGATCTGTCCAACCATCGGCATCGCGGATCGCCTTGGTTTACCAGCACGTCCTGTCGATCTCGCCTCCGGACGAGAACATAGTCCAGCAGATGCCAGCGCCGCGACCGAGGGTGCATCCACGTGGCCTTCTCCCGCGTCGGAAGGCGGAAGAAGGTGTTGGTCAGCAGGGAGACGGTGTTCCGCACACGTGCGCAGAAGAAGGAGGCCATTATCGTTACAGCTACCGAGACCGTGGGGACGAGCACTCCCTGCCAGGCAGCGTGGTCCGTCCCGACGCGGGCATTGAAATCACCAAGGACAATTAGCTTGTCCTCTTTCGGCACAGTCGCCAGCAAGGCGTGCAGGTCCTCGTAGAATTTGTCCTTCGCCGCATCAGAGCTCGTCATTGGGGGAGCGTAGGCGCTGATGATGGTGGCGAACTGGTCTCCCCGAAGAGGCAGGCGGAGGCTCATCAGGCGATCATTGATACCCTGCGGCAGACAGGGGCAGACGTCCCACGATGTCGTTACGAATGGCAAAGGCAACACCAGCGTCGCGTCGCTCTGCCTTTGGCCGGCCGCTCCAGAAGAAAGTGTAGCCGGCCCCCACCTCCTCCAGCTGACCCTGTTCAGAGAATCGGGTCTCGCTGAGAGCAGCAATGTCCACCTTGTAGCGCACCAGTTCCCGAGCGACTAGCGCCGTCCTCCGTTCCGGCCGGTTGCTCTTAGGGATTGTCTAAAGGGAACGAACATTCCAGGCTGCTAGTGTGAGTGGACTCACCCGAGCAGCCTGGAGAGTATGGCGAGGGGATGGGGACGGGGGGTATTGTTGTTTGTTTGAGTTTTACGACCGCGTAGTTTTGCGATCTGCGAGCCGCGGCCGGCTGCAGAAGACGTGAGAACCAGCAATTTTTTTAGGGGCACATTTTTCTGGCCCCTTCCTCCGCGAGGGAGGCAAGCAGTGCTATCCCTAAATAGGGGCTGCTCGGACATCCCAGACGGCTGCCGAACTCCACTATGGGTCACGGTTTTGTTTTGAGTGGAAGAACGACCCGAGTTAGTCTGGGCCGCCTACGGGGTTGCTGTCGCCCCCACCGTAGGACTTTTTGAGAGGGGGAGGTGGGAAGTTCGGGGAGTCAGGCATACCGGGTGTGGAGGCACACACAACACCGGAGACCCTCACCTGGTTTAGCCCGCCGGTCGTGACGGTTGCCCGGGGTGTGGCCGCTGGGAAGAACCCAACTTCGAGGAGCCACAGGTGAGAGTTGGGTACCAGTTAGAGGCGGCCACAGGAGCATTCACCACCTGTACGAGACAAATGGAGCGACCAAATGCTATCTGTGTAGTGCTACCCCTAACTAGTACCCCTACACCCCGGTCACCATACACAAACACACACACACACAAACCACACTTACTGCTAGGACTGTGTTTAATTTTCAGCTGAGCTAAGTTCAGCTTGTTTGCGCATACCCCCGTAAGATCTGGCTCGCATGTAAGACCACAAAATTTCACACAAAGGGGTGATCTTCTTGGAGAATACATGTGTAGCACAGGAGCCCCAGGGAGAGGGAGCCGAAGAGCACACTTAACAATTACGTGGAAAGTGCCTTGTTCGCACCTGCAGTGTGTGGTGTTGGAAGTGTTAATTCTTGATTCAGCTGCGGGTTTCGAGATATACGGTAATGTAGTATCCCCATAAACAGACCGCGTGGTAGATGCACACTCCGCCCTCCCACTCCGTATGAGATTATTCATCTGCACCCGAACCTACCTCCAGTCCTCTTGACCATGTATTGACAAGTGGCACAGGCGGGTAATGGAAAAAGTAGTGCGGTAGATGCTTTGCAAGTCTACTATCACTGAACACTAATTCACGCGCAAGTCACCGTATCAGCACCACCCTTCTGTAGAGCATACGGTGGACATCGTTGGATTAAGATGATCAAACTGACGACAAATTTGTTATAGTATGCGGTGTTGTACCACAGGGTTCCATGGAGGCGCATGTAGCCAAGTAGATCAATGCGGTGGGTGAGTGTGCGTGGACAGCACGGACGCGAAGAAGGAGACGCGATCACTGGAACAAGAGCTCTGTTAGCCTGACGTTACTGATTCTTACTCGCATCCATCATCAGTGACCGAGTCAGTTAACGGTAGCGGATTGCCCAGATTTTGCAGCATTTACAAGATGAAGTCGCTAGGCCACTGCGTGCCTATCACAATATGCCGTTCCCGAGTTCATCGCAGATAGTTGCACGTGGTGTAATAGATTCGAGTGAGAATCCGAAAAGTTAGGCCAAGTATACTCTTGTTCCATTGATTGTGACTCCTTTTTCTCGACTACTTCCTGGAACTCGCCTCTTCACTTCTAACAACGCGGACTATTGGACGGATGTGGGTGCTTCTGATCCGCCAGTCTCTGTGCGAGGGATCCGCAAGTGACTGACCCGGGTGATGCGTTATGTGCATGCGTGGTGACATTGTAGGCAGGATAGGTTCGAACTGCCGAGTCGCTTGTTGTGGTGATATTCCTAGTGATGACCTCATTAGTGGATGAGTAGTTGTATTTGCTGGAGATGCAAGAACACATAATTAATGTGTTGGATGAGAGGGGGAGGGAAATCGTGGATACGCCTGTGACCTATGCGAAGCGTGAGTGTATACTGGTAGAAATGACTGTAACTACATTTGTAAGACCTTAAACACTTGGATTGTAATATTTGTAACAAACAACAGAAATATTAAATAAGCTTGGAACGAGTCCAAAGATATTCGGATAAATAAAATCCTCCTTCCCTGTGAGCGGTTTACATACTTCGGCGCACTTTCATACATAAAATCAGCGTTCTAAACTGTCCGAATACCCCTCAGACCTAAGGAAAAATTTCATCCATCTTGTACCTTGCCAGTTCCTGACTGCTACCCACAGAGTGAGATGGGGACTTCTTCAAAAGTAAATTATGTTGTACTGATGACAATAGCACAGTGAAGAGAGACTGCGCATTCGGTTAATAAGCGCTGCTTATTTAGATTAAGTAGCACGTTTTGAAAAAAAGACAAATATTCGTCATGTGAACATTGCCGGCGAGGACAAGAGGAGACTCGAATGGGCATTTCTGGCTCATTAGCCGTCGTCAGCCAGTCATTCCGAACCCAAATCAATGGTAAGAGCTTGGAACTCGGATCAGCAGGTCACAGGTTCAAGTCTCGGTTGGTACACCGCCTGGGGTTAGGTGTGACTGACTGATGACAGCTAATGAACCAGAAATGGCCATTTAAGTCTCCCTTGTCTTTGCCGGCAATGTTGGCCTGCCTATAATAATAGCTGCTGAACGGATTCTGGTGGGACTCGAGATATAGCCTCAAAACAGAAAAGGACGAGTGAGTTCCGTTAGCGATCAGTGAGTGTTCGTAAGCGAGTATTCGTTACCTGTTGGGGTTCCATTAGGTTAAGCAATGCACCAATTGTCGCTTTCGTTTGCTTATAAATCAAAAAAAGGTTGAATTTTCTTAAAGTTGACCTAAATCATTCGGAAATAGTGTGCTGCCAAATAATGCAGACCTACAGGGTATTCACAATATCAAATGAGGAGTAGACGTGCACCGGGAGGGGTATAATTCCGTTCTGACGTCCCGAGCAGCGATTTCGTTCATGCACCTTCATAGCCTGGAAAGCGTGCGCACAAGCAATGCTTTTAATGAGCTATCGGACGTTATGCCTTCTTTGTGCTTTAGGAAACTAATGAAGGCCTTTGATATACGCCAAATTATTGGACGTCCTCTTTTTTGCCCATTAGAGAATAAACATATCGCTGGACGTCTCAAAGCTTATTACATAGAGGATATATAATAAGAGCTAATTTGTGCCCTAAACGTCTGCTCCGACGGACCATATAAATGTTAAAAATTTGACTTTTTATTCAATTTTATTGTCCAATATATGCTTGAAGAACGAATGGGTTCAGGTCTTACTCTGAACAGTACAATGGACACTGTAAGTACACCTATCCTCTGCAGTAGAAGAAAATGTGTCTCCTACGATATAGGTAATAAGACTTGGTGCTATCCAGTGCGCAAATATCCTGTCGAAGTTAGCGTGTTATTCGCCCATTAAACTTGGTAGGAGATCGGGGTACTGCAGGCAGCTAAATTAAAGCATTAAATATGCAAATGTTTAGGTGGGCAAATAATTAAGATAAGTGAAATGATTACGAAAAAACCTGATGATTATCAGTGAAATCCTAATACCAGCGATAAAAACTTTGAGAACTCCTTAAAAAGTATGGAAATCTGTGTTTTCTTATCCCACAGTCAGTTGGCCCTCTTGACTACAATCCCCCAGGGCATGTTTGAAATAAGCTTCAAGAAAGGATTTTGTGTGCGCTGAAACTTATTTTGTTTTTCCATCTCAGGTTTACTCTCGTGAGTCCCTGAAATATCATAACCTTAATAGTTAAAATTTCACCAATATTGTACGGAAAGCAGCTGTTGCTTTTATGCTGAATGATGTGGGCTTATCCGATATAGATACTGGAGATTTTTATCATAGAAACCAAAAAGAGGAATTTAAACTCGCGAAACTCGCTTAATTTACCCAAAGCTAAGAATATTCACCGACAATTGATGCTTTTGGCCAACAGAATATGGCGATGGGGTTACCCGAGCTGTAAAACGTAACAAGGATAAGCTCTTGATTTAAACCTACTATGCCTTTAAGCTTGTTAACCGACAGTGTAGGGGATGTCAAAACGGATGGAACTCACTGGATCTTCCTAAACTGAACACGATTCATTGCATATTCAAATTTTTGCGACAGAAAGACTAAACTAAAGTCCTACGAATTCTTTAGGCAAGAAACGCAGACAATCAGAAATAAAATTCGAAATTTCGCAAAATTTGAGAACTCAAACATTTACTGCTGCGTTATAACCCTTATATTTAACGAAACAAGGTGAAGAGAAACCCGGAAATATATAGGCATGAGGGAATATTTTCCCAAATTACGAGTAAGTTTGGTAAGTTGGCAACTAACACTGCCAACGTCAGCCAGCGATTCCTAGCCCCAGGTGCTGCGGCACCCGAGGCTCGAACTCGCGACCTGTTAGGCAGAAGTCCAACGCTCTACCCACTGCGCCACGAGCTCGTTGTCTTGCCGGTTTCGATCGGGAATATTAACAATGGTAGTTGGGCGCTCACCGATCGATTACAGGACTTACTCGTCCCGTTGTGCCTTGGGGCTAACTCTCAAGCCCCGCCAGCAGCCGTAAGGCAGCTAAGTATATAGGCAGAATAACATGACCAACAAAGACAAGAGAGACTGGAATGGCCATTTCTGGCTTATTAGCCGTCATCAGCCAGCCATACCCCAACCCAGGCGCTGCACGAAAACAAGAGCAAAATGACTAGATGTGCAATCCATTTTGAAGCTCAACATGGCAACGTCTTCGATGGTCGAACAAACTATTCTTTGGTTAACTTCTGAGAAGTATAATCTCTCTTTGTGTTCTAGAGGTAGGTAGGACTAATCTGATTGAACATTATTTATATTTGCTACAGGAGTTCATCTTCAGGGACTATGAAGTCCAGCAAGTGGTAGTCTGACTATCACACGTGAGGACGCCTACCGCCACCCCGTGTATTGGGGCCAGCATAGGCTTCTTGCATTTTCTTTAATGAGACATGGTTACGCTGTACGTAACTCACCCTAGTTTCATTACTTACCATTTACTTGAATTTGTACTTCCCGATTCTTGACTTTGTGCAACGGCGTGGTGCGAGTTCCATTGACATTGATAATTAGTTCACTGTCTTTCACCATATGTTGTTCGTCCTTTCAAGTAAATGTCTGAGGCACTTGAAGTGTTAGCCACTAAGGCTGTAAACAGCCTTCTGCAGAACAGTTGGTGGGCCTCGAAAATCACTTCCATGGTGCCATGATATTTTCGGAATCCGTACTGTTTTTCTGGAAGGCATCTTTCCTCCAGAGACGTGCTCAGATGACCGATTAGGTTTGGCCTTGTATTTAAGATAAAGGTTGATTTGTTAGGTATCATGCAGTGACCAGTTCCCCTTGCGTTTGTAATGTGTGTGACGCAGGCACCCTTGAGGTCTAGGGGGGATGTGCTCGTGTATCGAATTCATGGAAATTGCAATACGTGTGGTGGTACAGAAGGCCCTGCGCGAAATATAAGAAAGGAGAAATATCATCCAGTCACAAGCCTAACCTTCACTCTAACCATAACTTACAGTTAGCCCTAAACATAAGTTTTGCCCTTACCCTAAGCCGAAACTTAATCCTAATCCTAAACTGAACAGGAACCCTTATCTCACTGGAAATTAATCCATGACTCCGGAATGGAGGGAAGGTTCCTATTTCCCATCCTAGAAAAGTAAAGTTAACTTTATTTTAAGTTTTTGGCTTTAGGGCTGCTCAGCTGCTGTTACTCTGGGGCAGGTGGATAATAAGGAACATTGTTGGTGTTAACTTGAGGAAGTCAGCTGACGGCTTCTTTGTAGATTATGGATGAATAGTTAAGGACAAGCTAGAAGTGTACAGGTAACAGTTACTGAATCCATGACTTCTCCGGCAATAGGACCATTCCATTGCTGATATTAGCGAACAAGCGATTTCCAGGAAGCCACTCGAAGGAATAAGATACAATCGCTGGAGAGAGAAGGTTATTGGTCCGACGTTTCGGATTCTCAATCTAACCTATCATCAGTGGTAGTTAAAGAAGAGGCTGAAGGGGAACGGTGTCCCCCTGACTTGAAAAACGTAAATTGATTTTATAGCTGCGAAGAATTTTTCATCTCACAACGAACGGCGTGCCGTTGTATTCCCTTAACCTTGAAGCTTCAACAGCTAGTTATCTCTACCTTAGCCTAGCGCTGCAATAAGCTTTGGCATTGGAAGATTATGAGATTCTTGGGGCTTGGGCTGTTAAATGTGAACGTCATGAGGTGCTGCGTTTCTCGGCAAGCAGATTGCGGAGTTCTTCAGTATTGCCAATAGACCGGTCTAAGTACTGATACCGTGAATGACCGAGCACTTATAGAGCGATAACGTGAGCGGAGGAACGCACTATCCCAACTCCACATGGTGAAACGGTAGAATTTTATAGCAGAACTTGAATTTGTTAAAGTTTGTTATTCATGCAATTGCTCAACTTCCATCGGTGTTCAACCGCATCAAATAATGTAATGTTTAACTTACCTGACTTTGCTGTACGTTGCGGCTGTCCAGGCAGTTGCTATTTAATCGTGGAAATCACAAGTCAGGGATCCATCCAACAATCTGGATTACAAATAACTTCGGCAAATTGCATGTCATGATGGGCGTGCCTCCAGAAGAGGACGTAGTCCAGCAGATGCCTCTGACGAGAGGAGGGTGAATCGGCTTCCTCTTTTCAAAAATCTGAAGGCGGTAAATAATTTTGGGCAGGATGAGACTACGTTCCTTGCAGGTCTACAGAAGAAGGCCATTTTCATTGCAATTATCTATGCCCTAAAAACCAAGCACGCCCTCCCACCACCCCAGGTAGCACGACCTGTGCCGACGCAGATATTGAATCCCCGTGGACAATCAATTTTACTGCGTTCAACACGGTCGCATGGAGGGCCATAAAGAGTTCGTAGATTCGGGCCGTTACGCCATTGGGTCTGGTGTGAGATGCACGGAGACTGATGATCGCGGTTAATTGGTCCCCATGTAGTGGTAGCCTCATGATCATGGACCAGTCGTTGATGTGTAAACTGTAGACAACCGAGTCACCACATCATTCCTGATGGGTAAACTGCCGCCAGCGTCTCGTCGCTCTGCCTCTGGGTTTCCACTGCGGAAGTGTGTGCGTCTCGCACCCATCCTTTCCAATCGAAACTGCCAGAAACGTGGGTCTTGATTAGAGTTACCATGTAGCGGACACACTCCCGGGCGTACAGCTATGTCCGCCTTTTGGACCTAATTGCAATTAGATTGTATAAAAGCGAACCTCAGTCTTTCGGATTCGCGAACCAACAAGTCATCTTCAAACCTTCAATACCAGAGGAAGTAGCATTCGTTTATTTATCTTCAGGTTTTTATTCGACAAGCCCTTCTAGAAAAGGTGTTTGAAGGTCTGTTTTATTTTCTCATATAATGCTCCTCAATGGCGAATTTTGACTAAAGTTTATGTTATCTAGGAAAGGATACCGAAAGACATCCAATCTTTTGATGTTGCTGTAGATTATGCTGGCCATCTGCATCAAAGGGAAATCGACGCATTGCTCCACACCCCCGGTCAAGAGCTCATGAATGCGGCGACAGGACAATGGTGACCAATTATCGAATAGTGTTACTGGCAGAGAAAAGGCTGACCAGGCTTATCATTTCGGGCTTACAATAGATGTGCTCTCTCATAAAATGTCAATCGAAATGTTTCCATATGCTTTAGTTTCGAAGACATTAGTTAAGCAGCGTTGTAATATTGATTATCGTACAGGCTAATCTGGAGCTATTTTAGTCACGTCGGGATGTTGGCTTTCGAAAGAGCTTCGGTCCGATCACCTGCCAAAAGCATACTCCTTAAAATTGGCTACCGAATAAGTATGCATCTGTCTTATTGATTTTCACTGTTCTCATAAATACGAACAAATTTTTTACAAAATGTCACGAACATATTCTTTCTTGGATTCTTTCTTAGCAAATCACGCCTTCTACCAAGTTTATACTTGAAGAAGCGGTATCATTCCAATTTACGAAAATTTGTACATTGCCCCTAATGCTAAAACATACTGGCCGTTAAAATTGCACTGAAGGTTTCCGACCTACATTCTGTATACATTCTGTCTAAAGAAAACTGAATCTTTATATGCGCAGTCAGCAAGAGCTCACATATTTCTTATAAAATTTTGCAATGGATGTGGATCCTTTTGTATACTTTATAGGAAAAATTACTAAATTGACAGATACGCTGTATCATGAATGAACATTTCACGGTCTTAACAACTTATAATTAAGAACTTTTTAAAAAAACAAAAGATATCAATTCTTCAATTATAACATTTGAAGAAACTGTATTTTGCTAGCAAACGAATACAAGGAATAAGATCTGGCGCATGTTTTCTTTATAATTTATTTGCATATATAATGCATTGAAAATCAACGCGAAAATCCATATTAAGTAAGTAACCATTTTTTTCAAGAGAAAAATGCTGACTACTTAAATAGCCATTTTTTACAAAGTATGCGTTTTGCAGGTGGTCAGGAAGAAGCTCGTTCAAAAGTCGACATACTGAGGTGACTGAAATATTTTGAGATTAGGCTTCATGATAACCAATATTACAACCCTAATGAACTAAATTAATTCACAGTTCAGAAATCCAGTTCAAATTTCATGAGATAGGAAATGTATCATATAATTGGGCCAAAAGAAGGCTCATCGAGTGCCAGAACCATTTCTTTATTCATCTGAGCTGCCTAACGCGGAAATGAGTTCATCTTCAGGTATAAAAGTGGCAATAAAACAAATGATAGTTAAATGGAGTAGGAGCCAATCAAATATCAGTATCATCAGTCCGGAGGTGACTGCGCAAGCCTCTGTATGCCGGCACCAGATCGATACATGGATTGACTGAGCTCTCGTCGGAGGCCCATTCATCAATCAATTAGAAGCTTATCTTGCCTCTGACGAGGGGGATTTTCTTCATGGCGGTGAAGTTAAACTCGTGGCCCGTTTCGTAGGAGTGGGTAACCGCGTTGAATAATCTGTCACCCCACCGCAGAGCCAGCTTATGTTCGTGTACGCGCGATCAAAATATGCATCCAGCCTGTTTTTTTAACTGCGCGAACAAGATATTCAATGCAACCATAAGACTGCTCACCGGTGTTTCCTGGCTCCTTGATCACCATTACTCAACTAGGAATGCCGACCACATCCAGTCTCATAGCAATATTGTCGGTCGATTCTGAAACATTTTTAATGCATTGCAGATAATGCCGTTCGTTAGTGGACTTTGAGTTTGGCCTCTTCAGAACAAGCCTATAATTCAACTGGTTTCTTAATGGCTAAGGCAACTATCCGTTTAGGTCCAATCAACCTTTAGTCCAGTTTGTGAAAACAGGCAGCTCCACATTCCACACGCTTTTAGTGGCCTGTTAGTAAGCATGCACAGTTATCTGCTTTCAGAGAATGCATTTTTTCTTTAGCACAAAGGCATACATCTCACAACATTTGTACCATAGTATATGGCTTAACAAAGTTTTCAATTATAAATATCCATAAAATGATTGCCATGGGTTACGAACTTGTTACAATCATACGTCACGTCCGTAAGCTATGAAAACGTACGTTTCTGTAGAGGAACTTTCTCTCTCTCTCTCTCTCTCTCTCTACGGCTTCCCACACCGTCAACTTTTGAAGTCTTTTAAATGTCAAATTGTCTCTTACTAAGTTTCTTCAAAAGCAAAACGCTCCTCTGATGTGTATGCAGGGTACAGTCATAGGATTACAGCGGAAAAACTAGACAGACTTCGTTTGGATCTTTAGCATACATAGTAATACAGTTCACGTTGTTTTCCAGTGGACGCTTCTTAGAAGTAGGTTAACTGCTGCAGATGTTCTTCAATTTTATTGGGTGCCCCTGGCCAGTAGTAGTATTTTTGGTTTCATTTGGAATCCTGTACTTAAGAGGTGACTCGGGTGTAATGCTTATATAATACGTCAAGTTGCATTCTCACAAACTCTCTGGTGTTTGGCGTGGGCTCCGGCTCTCGTTTAGAAGTTGTAGTGCTCATGTTCAAGACAGGCATAATACAATTTGCGGGTTCTTTAATGGGCTTTAAAAGCTGTAAACCGTTGAGAGAAATATCATCACACATTCGTTGAGGAACGTTCACTAATCGCTAAAGGAACTCGCTCATTCCGCTATGCCTTGGGGCCCCACCAGCATCCGCAGATTGGCTAGTAGTAAAGACAGAGGAATAATGCCCAAAAGTTCAGGAGAGAGTGGAATGGTCATTTATGGCTCAGTAGACGTAATTAGCCAGTCATTCCTAATCCAAGGTGGAACACTATCCGAGACTCGAACCCGTGACCTGTTGAGCAGAAGTTCAAAGCCCTAAGCATGGATCCACAGATAGAGCGATACGAGTGATTTCCATTAGCGATTGGCGAGCATTCGTCAACGGCAGGACAACGGGCCCGTGGCTCAATGGTTAGGGCGTTTGACTTATAGTTTACAGTTCGAGGGTGCGAAACTCGAGTGTTGCGCCACTTAGGGTTGAGTATATCTGGCTGATGATGGCTAATGAGCCAGAAATTGCCATTCTAGTATCTCTTGTCTTTGTCGGCATTTTTAATATCCTCACACGTTAAAAGTACAAAAGCATACTTCGGTAAGTTTGCAAATCTGGTAAATATATAATTAGAGGCATGTCGGCCTCTGGATAAGTATCCTTCCAGTCAACTGTGTCAGTTGACCTAACAAATCACCATTTAATTTACTTAGATCTTTTTAATGGGTTTAATATATCGAACACCGTAAAAAGAAAATTATGCAAAGAAACTAATCAGATTGAACACCGTTAAAAGTAGGCCCTTGAATTGCAGGTGAATGCCCTAAACTACATGGCTTTTAGCGTTGGGGTTTTGGGTAAGGGTCAGCGTTGTGTTAGAAGAGCTCAGGTTAGGGAATAGTGTTTGTGGTAAGGGACATTAGCGTTAGTCAAAGTTATAAATTGACTTTCGTCACCGTAAGGGCATCGAAAGAGGCAACCTCCCTGAAATTTAGCGCAAGGCTATATGTAATGCGCGGATGTACTTATTTTCATCTCAAACCACAATTATTTTAGGTATTACACAGTAATGTGTGTCCCCAAACTCCTATCCACATGTTTCTGGGCACTGCATGCAATTTGTGCAATATAAAATGAAGTGGTCTGTGGATACCAGGCAAAATTTTCATGAAAACATAAGACAATATGCGAGCTTATTTTAAGAGAAATATGAGGCCTGCAGTCCGACAGCTTCTACAAAAACGGAAAGGGTAGATATGTTTTCAAAATAAACAACAAATAAAAAGCCTACTTCAATCAGAATTGCCTACTCCAATGCTTGACGAAAACACAGTTTCCTAAAAAAATGCTCAAAAACAATGCATGTTTAACATAACGCCGAACCGAAGCATCAGCTAAAGGCTCCCATAAGTTTTTTCCAATGTTTCTGAGGCAGCATGAAATAGCTCCAAGGACTTCGATTTTTCAGCCATCCCACGTCAGCGCACTCCTTGCGCTTTCGGGTATACAATTTAAATTGTAATGCCAAGCTTTTCACCCCTCCCACCAGAAAGCAATGTGTGAACTCGGAACAACTTGGTTGGTACAAAACTTTTTAAAATTCGGTGCGGGCGTTTGTATGAGTAGGTGCGATGAATTATATCAGCCTTGGCATCAAGTTGCACGACGGGTTATATAGTGGGATATTTCAGCGATTTCACTCTACTTTGATCACACATACTAGCGCTGAGGGCTCAGACGTGTGTCTCTCATATGTTTAAGGTATGTCACGAGGCAGCGGTTAGTAGTTTGACTATTCCGCGGGCTCCCCAGCATCTGCCACGCGGTGTCTGTCGCATTGACATCAGATATGGATGTTAACCTAATAATCCCATGAATTAGTAAACGATTGACTAGGATCTAGGTGATCTTGAAACTACCCTTAAGGGCCATTTGCGGAATTAGCAAGAATATTGGAGTCAAAAATACTCAGTTTGCTGAGCGGAGCGAGCGGGCGAGTTGCAGGAAGCAGTTCAGGAGGACAAGTTGCGATCGCCGGAACATGGCGGTTATTGGCCTGACGTTTCGGATACTCTCTCGAACCCATCATCAGCCACGGTCGCATATAAAGGTATAGAAGCACAAGGTACACAGTATTTATGCTCCGTAATGACATGCTATCATGTGCGTAATACAATTAGCATATCTAGCGTTCACCGCTGGTGGTCGTAATTGACGTGATTATGGTTTGGTCGTTCATGTCCAAGTCGTTAATGTCTGTGATTTTATCATTTGGATTTTGGTGTGATGATTACACTACAATTTGGCCCAAAGTCTTTGGAGGTGTTGGTCACCTGCGCCCTCCCACATGACTGATTCCTCTGCTCAGGCGAAGCCTCAGCACAGAAAATGTGAACTGGAGGTAATTGTACTTGTTGGTGGACTGCAGGTCTGTGAACCTCTCTCACTCTTATCGGCCATTGTCTCTGACGATGGGTTCGAGTGCGAATCCGAAACGTCAATCAATTCCTTATTCCAGCGATTGCATCTTTTCCTCCTGAACAACCAATTTATTCGTATTATATCCGTTCTGCAGATGAGTAATGCCTGTAGAATTATAATTTGATACGAGAATTGCCCCACAAAATTTCCAAAGTAGGTAATACTAAAAAGTTCATGCAGCTGTTTCGCCGATTTTCAGCTGCTACCGGACGCAACTACGACTCAACAGTGAGTCTAAAGAATTCCACATGGAAATTCTGACATTTACTCCAGACTTCACATTTTAAGGTGTAGCTCTAACGCGCAAACGCGTGACAAGCTCTTTTGTGCGCCTGATTGTAGCTGTAACTCTTATGCCGTGATTCCACTTGATTTACTGACACTGAGCGCTGATTTTAATGTAGATTTCGGTGCGGAATCAAAAGGGCTTTATCTCATGGAATTTACTCGGGTTTCGTATCCGATTAATGTCAAATATCAGAAATAGTTTGCATAACTATACTGTCATGTCTTAATGCCACATTCGCTCTAGTAAAATACTAATCACTCTGTATTTGTAGTGATTGGATGGCTGTTAGTTCTAAACTGTGTGCTGGCGGCTTTGTAGCTTGTTGAACTCAAACTCCGGAAATTTCTGGCTTTCATTGCTGGCGACCAGCTTTTTATTTGGTTTCACCTACTAGTGGGAAGGAAAGGATGCGGAATTTGTGCGGGGAAATGGAAGCTCTATACACAAACGCCCGGACAGTAGCAATGATAAATAACATTAATCAGTGACTAGTCAAGCCCATTTTGCATATCCGTTGACCAGACAGACTTGGAAACGTAAGCAAATGAGACGGAAATGAGAAATTCCCACTTCCTGAACCGGTGTAGTGAACGCTTAGTTATTTACATTTTAGCTGTTTCCTGTAGGCATTCGTGTTCTAGGCCCCTCTATAGGGTTGTACAGGCATAGCCATATAACGCCTCGTTTTCCGGACTAAATTTTTCATTTGACCGAAAACGGGAAGGAATCTGCAGTTGGAGTCATAAACACATCCCAGCACCTCTAACTCAGTTGTCCGGGATCCGCATAATAGTTGACATGGTACGATGTTGATTATGGAAGTCCCTATTGATGTTACACGACACCCCATATTGGCCGTGCAGGTAAAAACTAAAGGCTCAGACACGCGTGTTTCACCTATACGCTGCCGCGGCAGGACACAGCTGCGAGGGGTACGGCTCATCACCGGGTCCGCAGCATCCCGCGAATGCATATCAGTTTTCGGTCTGCGTCTATATAGCTTAGCTAACACTGATTTGCTACAGGTTAGCGATTGATTTCTGAGAAAATTAATAACCTGCAATTTCTGAACTGTAGCATCTACCAGAAAACAGACGGGGAATGCCGGAGGGACCTGACAGTTCGACCATCATAGTTTCAACCATGGGCTTCACAGCATGGCAGTGCAGGGACGGTGACTGGCGCTGGATTATAATAAGAACAAACTTGTGAGGTACCTACCTCATTCTGCGTTCCACTCCCCCAACTGGGCCTGGTGTCAGGAAATGTATAATGCAGTGGCAGCATATTGCCGACACACCTGTCTGGGCTTCTAACTAGAATCCGTACTGTATCAGGTAACCTCAGTAGAATTCCCTTGTCAAAATAACATTAAACCTAATTCTTAATTTAGATCGTCAAGAGGTCAATTTTGCCAAACGTACGATTGCGATTATCTATTTTCAGGCCTGTATGGTAATATAAGTGTGTAGGGAAGGGGGTTGAGGGCGCTCATGCATCTAGTTCTGTCAGGGGCTTAGGCGAGGAGGGGGTAAGTGAGAGGTTGGAACCAAATTAATGAAAGACAACCGGCGCAATAGTTGCAAACTTCAAATAGTTTATCATATCACCGCGATAAAAAGTAATATAGACGTGGCCAACCCAAAAAAACTAGTTGACAGTTGACAGCAGCTCTGGAGAAAAAATCCTCTGAATTTTCTTATCTATCCATCCTTAAATGATGAAAAACTACCATCGGTGTTGAGAAGCTAAGCATTAACTATTTTATGCTTACTGGTCGTCAACTTATACAATGCACAGGAGAGAACACATTTAATTCCTGAAAGGAATTCTTCTTCTTCTTACGCTTTTTAATAATGATCACAACAACATACGTTGCATTTTGTTATCCAAATATCCGGTCAGTTCCAAGGCTTTCGAAAAAATATCCCAGAAAATTGTCAGGCATTGAAATTGTTTGATTATATATTGAAGGCATTAAAGAAAAGCCATAAGGGGATTGGTACAGGCACCAGCATTGGCGCGTAAAATACATAAGAGAAAAAATGCTTAAATAATGTAATTTAGCTAGACACAGCCTTTTCTGCATTTGACGAAGAGATCCTAAAAAAGAAACGTAAAATAAACTCTGTGTAACACCGAAGTCGAAAATTGCGCTCAGCAAAAGATTCTGACCGCCTGCTTTGAGGAAAACGAAATTGATTGGTCAAGGCCAACAGCGCGCCTTGGTACCTAGTGTTAGGACGAGGAACGAGGTATCCAACCTCGTTCCTACATGGAAAAACTAACTAGACGTGGATTCAAGCGAAAAACGGGGGGATATAAGGTCTATTTACGCCGGAAAAGACGCTGAAAGAACCGTATCGCTTTCGTAGTGTCTCGGGTTGGCCGCCAGACTGAATCGTTGTCGACGTCGAGGAGCCGCCTTTACTCATCGAGTGCGCGCCCCTCGTGGGCAGGGAGAGGGCCCGATGCGAGATCCGCACACCCTGCTGTAGGCGGGCTCTTTCATTCAGCTGATGCGCAGTGTTGTTTATGGCGGAGACCCAACGAACCAGTACTTCATCGGTCACTGCCTGAAAGAGGTACTCTGCGCCGGTGAAGAGACGTAGCCTGAAAACCCAACGCTTCTTAGTGTAGTCGAGAGCGGGGGCGGCTCTCGCGCCGGTGAGGTCCAGCGGCGCTTCATCATTAAAAGTATCATCTACGTGCTCCCGACGTGTTCGCTGGTCGCGATAACTGGTGAGTTGACCGTCGCTGAGAGTGACATATATCGGCGTCCAACCACGTCCCCGGCTCTTCGGGTGTCGAGCACCGCCCGCGTCCAGATCCCATTTGCGCACCAGAGGGCCCTCCAGTTTAGGCAGTGGATCCTCGGCAGGAGTCGGTAGGGGAGTCTCGTTGGAAGGTATTGAAGGTCTAGCCACAGGTATTTCCGCAGGCATGGTAGAGGATGAGAGGCTTGACTGACGAACCTCCGGACGTCCTGGACGCACCTCCACGTCGGATGAGATGTGCGACCCTGGTGGAGTATTTTTTGATGTTCCATTTCTGGATCTTTTGAGGAAAAAGAAGTGATTAAATGGTAGACTCGGCTAACCGTTTAAAGAAGATGAAGGATTAAGTAATATGAGGAGGCTACAAGAGAACCGTAGTTACCTACCGGAGCCTGAATAAATGGCAGACACTGCAGATAATACAGAAGAAAATACTGAATCGGTCACATGCGCATCCATGACAGCGGAATTTTCCACAATGCCGACAACACCGATTCACCATGCGCACCCTCCGCTCCTGCCATTCTTAGCGCCCCTGACACCCCCACTACCATGAATGACATCGCCTTAGCCTCTACCGATTTCTCCTGCCCACACTGCGCCCGCAACTTCAACTCACGCATCGGCCTGGTCGGTCACCTGCGAATCCATCGCACGGAGGCTGGTGAACCAGTGCCTGGGGCTCCGACATACAGTCGACGCGCCCGCCTTCACTGCCCTCACTGCTCCCGCACATTTACACACCGCATGGGCCTATTAGGACACATGCGCCTCCACGACAACCTCCGGTAAACCACTGGAGGCTAAGCTACATCAGCGCACACTACCTACACCAAACATCGACAACACCCTCACAATCACCATTTACCAGAGTATATCACGGTTTCCTAGAAACCGTGGCTGGGAAGTCTGCCAATCTTACGCTTCCACCAGACCACGCCGTCAGCCCAGTGTATGTTTTGTGTGTGTTGGGTGGCCGACCAATGGACTGGGAGTCAGACGGCGATGGCTCCTCCATATCCCCTGGGTAAGTAAATCCTAGTATGTGCGTTATGGGGGCCAGGTCATGCTGTGGCGCGCAAATACGGGTACGGCAACTCGTCAGCCAATGCACCCACTGCCACCTCAGACAACTAACTGGCTAGGATGGTGCTCTGATTGAGGGGGTAGGGGACAGAGTGAGGTCAACAGATCAGCACATGTTCCTCACTATAAACAATATGACGCGCTTGAAACTATCACGGTGCGCTAAAAGCCGTGGCTTGGAAGGTTGCCAACTGACGGTATAACTCGGACCGCGTGGTCAGCCCAATGTGTGTTTTGTGTGGAGTGGCTGACTGGCGGACTGAGTCAGGCTGCAATAACTCCTTCTTAATGTGGCCTTTATGGCACTCCTACTCCGTGGGATCCAAGCCAGGTGTGGTGGTATGCCCAGGGGCGGCTCCGGCCACGCCAGCCACCTGCGCTCTCTCCCATCGTCGGTCTTCTTGACTCTGTCAGGACACCAGGCTCAGGTGGGGGAGGAGAAGAGACTGTGGTAAATGCAGCGCAAGTCTACTATCACTTAAAACTAATTCACGCGCAAGTCACCATCCCTGCACCACCTGGTGTGGAGCATACGGTGGACCTCGTCGAAATCAACGGTTGACCTGTCATAAAAAAGAAGACGTAGTTTGATCTTAAATGATTATAATCAGGATATATTTTGGGACCATTAAATGCTCATTCAAGTATCATTATTTTTTTCGGATTTTATTGATGCCGATTTTTAACAATAAAACATAGTGCATATTTATTGCGGAAAATCTTGAGTGCTAGATAGCATCGTCTTAATAGCAGTGAATTATGCGAATTTTCTGAGATGAAATGTGTGTTGCCTGGGTTTTGAGAACCCAGGACGCAAGTGAAACATTAGGCAGTCATTCGGGAATGGAGAGCCCTGTTTAACAGCCAAAAGGTACGCTCTCTTCAAGCAGAAAATTTGAAGAAGATGCATTACGCAAAGAAATCAGTGCAAAAAGTCATTTTTATGCGTTATTTCTATCAAATATGTTAAGGTGGACGAAGACGGCGGACATCTGTGGGAAAGGTGACTTCAGCAAATGACTGATAGGATATTTGTTTAGAAATCGGCATCCTCAAATGAATGACATATCGTGATGGTATTTGGCAGGCGATTGAGAATTATAACTTTAACTTTCTCATCGAATTCATATTTGAAATTTCAGTCAGTGTTTCACAGGGTGTGATTGCCTGCCTGCATGATCTGTGGGCAGATCTCTCGCATAATTGATTGCTAGTGCCCATCGTGCAGGCTGCGGAAATACGGCCACAGCTCCTGAATATATTACGCCAGAAAATGGTTTACAGTGGTTGTCTCGGTAAGAGTAACAGAAATTACTCTTAACTAGATTGCTCTACGGAAACCTTTTTGTTCATTTTTTTTCGAAATTTTGTAAGATGGTAAGAAATCGCACTTGTTTCGACGTCCGGTGTATTTCTACACTCCTGAGTAGCTATTTAAATTCATTAAATTCTTTTAAAGGAAATTAATGTTTTACGGGGTTCTAGCTTGTACTCTAGAGACAACTTCATAAGATGCATAAGAAATGTAGTAACAAATGATTAGTATGAGATAGCTGTACGCGTTTTTTTCAAACCTTGAAAGTACCTAACACCAATTAGCTCAGTAAGTTTTAGTTTTGTGGCCTCGTAGCTCAGTTGGCTAGAGCGTTGGCGCCTTCCCCTTGCTGGCGTGGGTTTGAATCCCACCGAGGCCGCCGAATTTTTCACCAGAGGGTCAAAGGAAACTTAGTTGTTTCGAGTGAGGAATGGCAGATTCTGAGAGGATGAAACCATGAGCAGCAGACACGAGGGAGAAATTACGAGACCATAAAGAGAAGCCGAAAGACTGTTCCTGCAAATCTCAAGGGTCAGAACAATAAACTATCGAATCACAGCATACCTTGAGGAGCTAAGTGAGCGCTGAGACTCGCGTCGGTAGGCGGGCCTTTCGTCCAAATCCCTCGTTGGTCGTTCCTGGCATACCAATGACCCGGGCCCCTCAATTTCTGCCAGGGACTGCCTCAGACTCCCGCCCGCTGTCTGCCTTTGCTGCAATTGAGACAGACTCCGTCCCTGACGTGGAAAGAAGGGTTCACTGCGTTGAACGCTCTCTGTCGACTGGCGGGATGACATGCTCTCGCCCGAGACGCCCGCCTGACGGGAGGGGGGTGGCAGATGGACAATGCCCGCTGCCGAGGAGCGTGAGGCCGAGCCTGAGGGCACCTCGGAGGAGCGGGCTCGCGGCATGGGCATAGAGCGTGTGGCCGGCGCGGCTCGCAGAAATGGCCCCGTAGTGGTGTCGGCGGTAGTGACTCGAGTACTTAGTGGTGCACGGCCCGGTAGGGTGAACTGAGGTGCCAAAGAGACGCCGGCTGTCTGGCGCGGCTGCGGTCGCACCACAGCCGGCATCGGGCGCTGCGCCGAGTTAGTGCCGCCAGATGACGGCATGAATTCCTGCACCGCACGTCGAATGTTCTCGCGCTTTTCGATCTCGTGGTAATTAGCGTCCTCGGGTTTCCATTCCATCGCACGAATTTCCAACTGTCAGTGGAGAAAAAGGGACAAAGGGGTGCCTTAAGCAGTTGGAACGAAACTATCCAAGAGATCCAAATGACAAGAAACAAATCTTTATATGAAAAAATCTGAACACATACAACCAGCTCTCTGTCGGCTCCTACCCGGGGATCATCCGCTTTTTGTGTACGAGTGTGTGCAAGTAATTAGGTTTCTAGCCCCGGGAGGTGGTTTTAATTTTTATTAATTAAATGGAAGCAGGATGCACCAAAAACAGCGCTGTATCAAGCTACCCACATTTTCTGTCATTACGCGAAATAACTTCGAGTGCCAGGTCTTCCAACGCTCTGGTGACCATATCTGTGGGTTTACACGAAGGCCAAGGACCAAAATAATATTATAGTCAGTGGGAAAACGTGAACTCGATTGTTGGGACATGTTTTATTGGTCTGAAAGTAATGAGAAAGTAAACCTTCATCCCCTTATATAAGTAACAGAAAAACCTCAGGATGTACGATGTCACTATAAGGGTCCTGAAACTGTTAACCTACCGTCAGAAGACTTCCAATGAAATCAAAAATAATTGCTACTTAAGTGGAATACAGACCACAGTAAACTTCGTCCGAGAGGTAAGCGTGTTCTGCACACAGGAAAATGCAGAGCCGTTTACTAGACAGGTTTTGCTCCAAGATAGTGGGGAGAATCTGATAATACCCAGATCAAGTTTTTCTTCAGTGTGTGGGAAGGTTGAAGTACTGGACATTTCCTGTTGGGTGCTTTAAGTAACGACTATGACAGAAGTGAAATTTGGCATTGTTACATGTGCCATGCTCTAACACGAAAGTTCGTAAATCTTGCTCTGAATGCGAGGAGTTGAACGCAACTTTCGGGCCAGGATGAAAGAAAAATTAAGTGGGCAACGCAAAATATCAAATGCTAGCTTGCAGCTACGGCAGAAAACCAATGGTTAGTATCAAAGTCTTGAGTAAGAATAGGGTGAGCAAATATCATACATGCATATCTAAAAGAAGACGAAGCAATATTACTCTCAGAACGTTCGATTTTTTTCTATCGCTAAAAATGTGGTTAGCATATATATATATGGGGCTCACCGATCTGCTTAAGGAACATGCATGTTCCGTTGTGCCCTGGAGCTCAGACTAGAGCCCTATATATATATATATATATATATATAGGCCATCACTATTTGTTCGTCCAATCCAGTATGAAAATGTATTTAAAAGAAGAGAAGTACTAATTTTTTCTGTCGACCGGTCGGCGTCAACCGGAGAGGCGCATTGTCATTATTCAAGAAGTACTTTAGGGAATTCAAAAGCTAGCAGTCCGCAGTTCTGATTCCAATTTTTATTGCTCGGATGATAGGTTATAATAAGTAGACAACAGAGGCAGAACGCACGTTTGCTGACGGCGCCGGAATTGTTAACTCTGAATCAACCAGTACGAGTAATAACAGCTACTATGGAATAACCTCGTTTTATTAACTCCGAAAGCTCCTATCTAAACAAAGATCCAGCTCAACGTTTGAATTTTGGGAAAAGAGTACAGTGTGAAAAGGAAAGTGTGCAAAAACATTTATGTAAGTTTGGTATAAAAAATAACAAGCTAGCAATAACGAGTAATAGCCATGACCTGAACTATCAGTTGCTCCCCATCTTTGGCAGTGAGGCATGCTTGTAATGGTCCGACGGTGACGTGTTTAAAATAATAGATCATGCCTGACGCAGGTGTTAATACGTGTCAAAAACTCTGCAAAGGCCCTCATAACGCTAACCATTATAAGAGGGTCCTTACTTATCAAAAATTGGACTTATCATCCAGTTCAAGCCCTGTTACTAATGGGACGCTAACTGTTTTGTTAAAACTATATTTCCTGTTAACAGTGGGGCGAAATTGACTAATTCAGGCCCACAAGAGGTAAGCAGGTTTAGAAATGAGAAAGCGACTGAATAGCATAAATAAAAATGGCGTTTGATCCTGGTGCTCACTGTTTTTAGGTTAAGACGACAGCTTGACCGTCACGTTTGACGAGGTCCACCTCATGCTGGACGCAAGCTCGGTGACTTGCACGTGAGTTAGATTACATTAAGAATAGACTTGTACTGCATCTACCACACTCGTCCTCTCCGCAACCTAGGCTCATGTCAGTACCAAGTCAAAAAGACCACAGGCTGAAAGAGCGCAGGTGGCTGGCGCGGCCGGAGCCGTCGATAAGCATGCCCAACACTTGGATGGGATCTCATGGGGTAAGATTATCATAAGACCAACATTAAGGGGGGCGCCATTTCAGCCTGACTCTCAGTCCGCCAGTAAACTATCTCACAGAAGCAGACTAGGCTGACCGCGCGGTCCAAGATATCTGCCAGTTGGCAACCTTCAAGGTCACGCTTTTAGTGCACCATGATAGCTCCAAGCCCATTTGATTATTTATAGTGCGGAAAATGCGCTGGGCTGTCGACATCACTGTCTTTTTCCCTTTCCCAGGCACTAGCCACAGTCCAACCAGGTCAGTTGACTGGTGCGGAAAATGGGTGCAGCTGCTGACGTACCTAATGACCTCGTATGTGCGTACTACGTACACAACCTAGAGCCCCAAACACAGGCACCAGGATTTCACACAAAAGTGGGGGGGGAAGCGGGTCATATATCACAGGTGCGAGAGTGCCAGAGTTCACGTCAAGAAGGAGCCAATGTTACCTAACTCTCAGTCCACCAGTCGGCCACTGCGAAAGAACACGCAATGGACTGATTACGACGTCTTAGGTTAAGGTACGTATTTAAGGAGTCCCTTAGTGCATGTAGTCTTGCGCTAAATTTCAGAGGCATATGGCAGTTTGACCGTCGAGTTGGGCGATGTCCACTGTATGCCCTACGATAGGGTGTTGTTGGGACGGTTACTTGCGTTTGATTTTAGTGAGAGTGGACTTTCACTGCATCTACCTCACTCTCTGTTCCACTCCCCACGGGGTCCCGATGCCAAGACAGAGTCAAGAAGACTGGATAAGGGACAGGGCGTGAGGATGAGCTATCAGAATAGGGCCAAAATCACGAAGACAGGTGGCCTTACGCTTAACTCCGGCGAGGGTAACTTATCCTAGGTTTTAGCCCTAGAACCAATAATAACCTTAACCATAACCCTCGAATTAAAAATAACCTTAACCCTAAAAACAATAAACCTAACACTAACAATATCAGTAAGCCTAATTCCAACCCCAAACACAGCCTTACTTATAACCATAATTTCCTTGGAATTTAGCATAAGGCCATTTGTATTTTGGGTTCCTAGTCCCGTGTCTTTCCCGGTTATGTTTAGGGTTATCGTGGGATTTAGATTTAGGTTAAGGGTTAGGCTAGGGGTATGTTTAAGCTAGCGCTGGTGTAAGGGGTAATTTTAGTGTTGAGATTAAGCTTAGGCCTAAGTGTAGGTTTAGGTGGTTAGGGTCTTGATTAGGTTGAATGTTATGATAAGGGTTAGAACACAGGACGGTGTAACCTTCCTGGATTTTTTCAAAGCCATCTTATTACTAGGGCGTTCCTATTCCCGTATCAAACCGTGTTTTAGTCATAAAATTATGAGACAAGAGTATTTACTGTTGAAAAACCACAACTACGTGTATACCTGCCTCCTGGTTAGCTGGAAGTAACCTGGTTTCTGAAGACAGCAATCTCATCTGAGATTTTATGCGCGTAAGGAGCTCTCAGAACTGAAGTTATCAGAGAGAAGCCAGGCTATTAACTGATTTATAATTGTCATGACCGAATGAACAATGTTTCGTCACTTTTCAGGGGGAAAAGCAAATTTTGGAGTACTTTGAACGTAGCGAAAACTAAAATGTAATATCTAAACACGAGAAACCTATTTTGTTAAATAATTAGGGGGTTTTGACTGATTTTAATAGTTCATTTGACCCAATTGTGAAAAAAATCAGCAGCCTGGTGGGATTTGAAGACACATTAGAAATCGGAAGGCTAACCTTCTAGCTGCTTAAGCTAAGACGCCCCTACCGGGAGCCGAGAGTTCAATCACACTTCATAGCCGCCCAAATTACCGCAAGGTATGAAATCCACCAATTCTAAATATAAAATCCAAATTCAGTAGGGTTGTAATATTAAGCATCAAGCAAACCTAAGTAAAGATATTTCTTAGTTAATTGTGCATGGTAGTCAGCTGGTAGATTCTAGAGTGATTGCTTAGGAAATCTTGCTTGGACGGTCTTATTAGTGTAAGATTTGATGAATTCCATACGTTGCGGTAGGCTAAGCGGTTGAGAAGTGTGGTTAAACTCGCGGCTCCCAGTGGGACCTCGTAGCTCAAGAGGCTAGAGCGTTGGCTGTACTAAAGCGTTCACCTTGCTGGCGTGGGTTGGAATCCCACCGACGTCGCCAAGTTTTTCACGATTGGACCAAACAAACATTTTTCGTTTGTGATTGAACTGAAGTTCAAAAGCTAGGTGCACGGTAACTACGAGGCTAAATACAGTAAAGTTTAAGTTCAGGAATTGAGGGTTGAACTCTGCCTTTTAAAGCTTAGTTCTGGATGTGCATGCGTGTTGAGTTCTTCCCGAAATCTGCCAATATATTATACTAATGAAAGAACGTAAGCAAACTTTCACAAAAGCTCACTTGTGTGAGGCGTTTGAGAGCATCAAAACGCGCCTCGGCACCAGCACAGGCCCGCATAAAGGCGTAGTGAGCACCCAGAAGGGCGATGGTATCTGCCAGACTGTCTCCGAAGTTGCGTCGTGCGCCGACCAGATACGTCTCACGGCTGTTTAGCCAGGCATCACAGCTGTCCGCATCGCGAATGAAGTAGCGCACATCCAGTAGCATCTGCAGGCGGTCCCAACGTTCGCGCCAGAGCTCATTGGTGATGACGCGTTCCGTGGCGAGCAGAACGCACAGCTCACGCACTTCTCCGCGGGGACCCACCATGGAGAGGTAGAGAGGACTGAAGACTGTGTTCGCGTTACCGCTGACTTCGCGCGTGGGCGCCTCCAGCAGGGCACGTCCCATGCAGAGACAGTCCTCAATTCGCTCAGCCTTGGCCGCCAATTCGCTGTGCAGTTGTCGGTGCTCGGCGACTAGGCGTTCAACTGCACCCACATTCCGGCTACCAGAGAAAAAGTATAAACAGGATTCGCTAGGAATTCGTTGCTGAACCCTCACCAATGGTTAACACAACTCACTCGTGCAGTCCTGCCTTGGGACTCATTCTCGAGCCCCGCCAGCAGCCGCATGGCGGCTAGTAGTAGAAGGGGCAGATTAACAATTCCTAAAAAGACAACGGAGACTGAAATGGCCATTTCTGGCTCATTAGCCGTTACCAGCCTGTCATACCAAACCAAAGGTGGTGCCCCACCCGAGGCGCGAACCCGCGAACTGTTGATCAGAAGTTCAACGCTCTAACCATTGCGCCATGGGCTCGTTTTTGCCCGTTTTTTGATATGGAATATTGACATTCGTTGCAAGAAAACGAGCCCGTGGGTCAATGGTTAGAGCGTTGGACTTCTGATCAACAGGTCACGGGTTCGCGCCTCAGTTGCGGCACCACCTGGGGTTGGGTATGACTGGCTGAGGATGACCAATGTGCCAGAAATGCCATTCCTGTCTCCCTTGTCATTGTCGGCATGGCTAATTGGATTCTTTAGGCGTCAGTCGCAGGCACGTAAATCCCTTACTTCTTTGTGTACAATACTCGCCTACCACCGACTTCCTACATAGCTAATTATCCAGAAATAAATATTGACGGTATAACTAACTAATTTGCCCCGTCCACAGCACATGAGCACAGAAACTGCTTGAAAAAATTGCAGCTTTGCGCATAATTGCAGGTAAATTACGATTAGGCCTAAATGTAGGGCTAGGGTTAACGTTAGGATTGATTATAAAGTAAGGGTTAGTTTTAGGGTAAGTGCGTATAGTAGGGTTATGGTTAAATGTAGAGCTGCAATTTAGGTTTATTTTACGGCAGGTATTAGGGTTATGACACGGGAATCTTTACCCTTCCGGGAATTAGGCGCAGGTGTACCTTTATTATTTGGGTGGAGCCTTCCTATAAGGTTTGAGGATTCATTTAAGTCATCATAATTGAACTAACAAGCAGTGAGAAAACATCCGTTCAAGGGTCTATCATATTTGGTTTGCTAGGAAAGCGCATGGTTCTGAAGGTGTACGACCAAGAAGCCATGAATTTGAAGGGCTAATGAGTGCAACGGCCGGCATTCCTTCAAGTCACGTGAGGGTGACGTGTGTTGAAATACGGTAGATTTTTTATCAGAACCGCGGTCACTCGCGGACGGTCGCGCGGTAGCGATTAATCGTCTAACCGTCTAATCGTCTAACCGTCTAACCGCGGACGGTCGCGCGGTAGCGATTAATCAATAGGGGGAGACACACATTGTGGCAACGCGCCCGGTAGACTGTTTGGATCAATGGCAAACTGGAGCCCAGTTCAAACATCGGGTTGTTGTAGTCTGCAATCTGGAAATGGCTAAAAATCCAGCAGAAGGTGTGTTTAAAGAGGGCCTTTTTGGTTTCGCCCATAGTGCTTCTTGAATTTTTTAACTTGCCAAACTTAAGACAAAGTAACCACTACCACACAGCACTAGATACTTTAACGCACAGTTTAATTTCATAAATACTATTTATAAAAGTTCCTGCCTAGCTATAAATTTGAAAATTTTTCAAGATAAAAGACTTATTTACAGGCTATCTGTTTATACCCCGCCTATAGTAATTTTGCTAAGTGAATGTTAACTCGGGAAATGAATTGCGTCAATTAGTCCGAGCACGCAAGCTAATGCTGAAGTCTACTGTCAGGCCAAGAAGATGTAGTTATTAGCCAGTTGAACTGGGTAACTTACAAGTCTGAAGAATTCGAAAACCAAATGTGAGAACTGAGGATTTTCTAGGGCAATTTTAATATCACGCACTGAAACGATTAAAGTGCACTACCGAATGGATTCAGTCATAATGGTGTAAGCGCAGCATGCGACTGAACTCAGCAGACGCCGCTCTAACCAAATTTCATGGTCTGCAGCAGACGTTACCCCTGCGGGGTGACCCTACGCACAATTCGGCCAAGTGGTGGTGCTTAAAACGCCAGTTTCGTAGGGACAACTCAACGCCCTCCGCCAGATCAACTTCTCAGTTCCGTTTAGATTTTCAGGGTTGGAAGATCCAGTTAGGCAAAAACACTGATTATTTTGACTTAAAAGCATTGTTAGCATTCATCCCATCGGACGTGATCTGTAGGGTCCTGCATAATTACCTGGAAAAATCTCGTGAAAACACAGTGATAGCTCGTGAGTGAGTACGTCTGTTTCAAATACGTTAATAAATCTATTGCATTTCGCATAGTAAAAACTTGTGGACAGATCTATGGGACACCCTTCAACTCTTTCATTTACTATCTAGTACCAAACTGTCCTACAGACGCTAGACAGGACTGCGTCTAGCCAAAACGATTATTTAATTTGACTCCTTATGGTCAACGGTGCATTAGTAATTTTCATATAGACCCTAGCAGAGTATTTTCAAATCTGCTCAGTGCAGCCCTTACTAGTTTAAAGGATATGAAACAGAGCAACATCTGCCTTTCCTTGATGTGCTCATCGGGTGATACTCTAACTACACAGTGGACAAAAGTGTTTTTGGGCAGACAAACCCTATCGCTTCAGATGACATTTCTCAAAGCAATTGACAGTTCGACGGTTGAATTTCGGTTATGTGCACCGCGTTCTTCATGGTAGACTGGAAGCAAGCGCTGTGACTTGCATGTGGACTAGATTATAATGAAAGAAGACTTGTGCTGCATCTAACTCACTCATTTTTCCTCGCTTACATGCACCTAGTGTCAAAAGACCGGGGAACGATAGAAGGTTGGTGGCTGACACGACGAAAGTCCACGCACCAAAGTGTACCACCAAGCTTCCAGGGCTACACCCTACACTGGAATAGGGTTTTGCACAAGAAAAAAGGGCAGCCACTAATTTCCCAGCTCTCACGGCGAGGGCCTGCGAGCCAACCCACTGACGAACTTGTGTGAAGACACGAATCCAACGGATTCGGATCAACTAATACAAGTTGGTGGGAAACTATTTTAGCAGCAGCATATGCACTCTTAAATTAAGCGGTTTTGCCCTATAAGACCGTTCCAAAGACGAAACTTTGAGTTCGCCAACGGAAAACCCCTACAGAATATAACCTTAGGATCGAGTTAGCTGGACTGCTTTTGAGACGAATGAACGCATCTCAGCAAGACCTGGCGCTGGGATTCCCTGTCGTCCCAAAACCACTGTGTGTAGTAGGATTAGGACATTCTAAGGAAGATTAAACCCTGGCGAGAAATATCCTTATCAGTGCTTGAAACTATACAGGTCATGCCAGATGAAAGCCATCAGCAAGCACATTTAGTGAATCAATTTTCCACCAAATGTTAGCCCACGCCCACGCCCACGAGACGGGTCCTGCCCTCAATTCTGCAGCCACGGAGATATCTGCTGTATCCAGAAGCAAGACCAAGGAAAAAGGTGATTGAAAGTGGAAGTTGAGAGGAGTAAATTTCAAAGAAGTGGTTAAAATGTCATATAAATAGTTCTTGTTCTTGGTGTAACCACCCCCGGATGAGGGATTCCAGTTAAAAATATACCCTTGTTTGCAAAAATACCAAAGAGTTTCAGCTAGCTGGCATCAGAACGTCGATAACCCTTTAATGGCCCGGAAGAAGGACCGCCGAGGCATCTGCTTCATATGACAAGGAGTAAAACGTGACACCATCCTCAAGATCCGAGCCTAAAAACTAATTCAACCAAGATAAAAATAAAATTGGTCCCTCTTTGGATCCTGAATATTGAAAAGGGTTAAAAATCAATTTTAACGCTTGGAGTATACGGGTTGATGTCTGTAACTAAACCAGAAACGCAGTAGATATGATACCTCTTGAAATGGTAACAACCGACCTTCTGAATTTTGTTTCGGTTGAAATAAATTACTAACGTAGGGTTGTACTATGAATAATTATTTTCCAGCATAATCTCAAGATATTTATGGCATGTCAGATGACGGTCTTTGAATAAGCTTCTTTGTCGTCGTCTGCAAAATCTACAGTCTGTAAAAGATGACGACTTAATTGATATTCCATTTTCCAATTAACTTTAGATGCCCTTTGAAATTCAGATATACACTTGCAATTACTTGGTGGCGAATTGCGTCCGCTTGATTTTTTTTTCGAAGGAAGAGTATCTTTTGGTTCTAATCATTTTCTGATTTGGATATTTTTCAAATATTGTGCAACGTACATTCAAAAAGCATCGTAAATGTAGACTTGTTAAGGCTGTTTGTACGGTGTACATATTCCACATTCATCGCAAAACGCATGATTCCCATATGACCTCTTCTTATTAACATATAGAAATGAAGGATTTTCCTTACACGGAAATCCTGAAAGCAAGTTTAATGGCAGTTCGGGTAGAAAATTATTCGTGAATGGAACGTTTTTTTTAAACCGAAAGATATTCTTTCTTCAAGCAAAAAAAACGAAGACGTAATTATCCGCCAAATAAGTAGGAGAAAAATATTTTTGCGCATCATTCTATAAAATATATTTTCATGTCTAACTATTGCAAAATCGAAGCGCAAAATGCATGTTTATTAAGTAGTCATTTTCTACAGAGTGGAATGTTTGCAGGCGGCCGCAAGGAATCTCATGTAAAAGCCGGCATCCTAAGGTGCCAGAAATATCTTGGGACTATGCTGCATGACGCGTATGTATATAAGAGCCCAACATAAGTAACCGTTTCAATCCAAAATATATTTCACCCTTTCGCGTAACATTAAGTGAGACAACACATATATTCTAGGCCTTCAAACCTCTCCTGTGATGAAGGCTTCTCAATACTGAGATTTTGAAAAATGACTTCAAGTGAATTCTGGGTATTAATACTTTTTTAACACCACTGGTACAACAAGTGAGGTCAGTTGTCAGCTGGGCGCAGGACAGCCATTTAACTAGGTTTTTACGTAAGCTTCAGTAAAGATTATATACCTAAGAGTGCTAGGATGGCTCATTTCCTCCTTCTTCTCCTCCATCCACTCCAAAAGATCACGCGCCGTTGCTATGAAACGATGCAGATTATAGTAGTCGAGAAGCGATCGACCGCGTTGGTCAGCCACGCCGGCCAGTCGTCGCCATGCCTCGAGGACAGCATTACGACGGGTCAATAACTGAACCTGACGCTCCCCAGCGTACACCGGGTAGAGGTGGTCAGCGACCCTCGAGAATTGAGAGACACGCTCGCTGAGGTAGACTAAGTCCTTCTCGAGGGCTGCGTGACCCCGTTGGAGTGAAGCCAGACCACGCTTGCAAGAGGCATCCAGTCTGCCGGTGACCAGGTCGGCTGAGGGTTCCGCCGGAAGTGTGTCATATCGGTGTTGAATTTGTTCCTCAAGATCCTGGTAGGACAGGAAGAAGGCGGGTCAGCCGAGCAGAGACACTGCTTATGAATTAGTGGATTAAAAATCTCCCGCAGATTGATTCTAGGGCTATATTTCATAAACGTTTATGTTCAGCTTCAGTGGATGCTTTCTGATCGCATGGCATCGGTGGATGGTCACACCCAATCGAGAGCAAGCAGACCTGGAGAATAAACTAGAGTTAGCTGTCTACCGTGATGGCCATCTATGTTAATGAACCGTCAGGGAGATATTCAATTTTCTGCAGGTACGATTGAATTTGCAAACAAGAAGAACTCGCGAAGAAGATTACAGCGTCTCCGAATATGAGGCAAACTAGGGCCATTGCTCAGTGCTACGAACTTTTTTTGACACTAAATAGAACATGAGAACATCTTTTGGAGTCCTCGTTTGAGCATCTACTGAAGACAGACAAGAAAATTAATAACTTAGTGTAAAGAAATCCTACAAATATAACTACCCAACATTTGGTCTTCTTGGGGTTAGCATTAGATTTTTGCATTGATCTCACTTTATTCAAATGTTTTATTACAGATTTATTACAGATTTCGGAAAGACTAGTCATACTACTAAGAGGGTTCCTCGTGCTGAGCATGCGCGGGGTTTATAGGCATTTTCATTATCCCACGTGGATTGACGTTGGATAATCAGTATTCGTGCACACATTAAGAGCTTAGTAAGCGGCCATGGTTTAGATCGAAATAGACTATTGTTACCTTTGATAACCTGCTTCCCCTCCATGCTAGAAGTAGCTAGTGAAGCGTAATTCAGCTAGTAGGAAAGCATAGCTTTTTTCAGTGTGCAGCAGTGCTAATCAGAAGTCAGGGAATAAAATTTTTATATAAATCTCATTTAGTGACGCCACCTTCAACAATGACTTAGTTTGGATGTCCCTAGGCGGTGTACTCAGTTACGTTCCTAGTTCTGTCATCCGTTAAATAAGCGTTTGAGCTTATTTATTAGACAGTCATTCCCTTCGTCTAGATGGTTTCTAACTTATAGGGGTACTGAACAAGTGGTAGACACGCAATAAATGCTATTCGTTGATCATGCTTATACAAGTGGTCATTCTATTTAAAAGCTGCCATTGAGAGCGAGATTTCGACTGTCACGAACGAAAGTTTCCCCCATGTGCCTCACGGGGTGCGCACAGCACCGGTGACTTTCGCAGCATCTAATGCACCCTCCCCCCGTCAATTATCAGGTTCCGATGGGAAAGTAATGTCAAGACGACCGGAGGGGAGCTGGGGCGTAATACTGACATTAAAACTGACTTCCGACTTGCCTTTTTTATAAATGGTCTTAAAAAATCGATTGGACATGTGTGGTTTATTTAGTGACGCCAACTACTAACGGTGAATAAAATTTAGTAAGTAAATTGCTACATTCGAAAAATATTAAACAAGCCCTTTCCATCGATCACTGCCTAGATAACCAGCAGGTTAATGCATCCACGGAATTTTGAGAAAGATATATTTCCAGAGTATCCTTTAAAAGTATCTTCCTGTGACACTGGCCAAAGCTCAAAATAATCTTATTTGGACCACAGCAACCGTTCCGTTAAAGCCTTATAAACGATTCATACATAAACGCTAACAGATGACTTTGAATCCCCTATTTAAATGCGCCTGCTACAGCACGATATGCAGCAGTAAGAATGTAATAAACTATGTAATCATAAAACACGCAATACGGGTGACAATACCAGTCACCAAGTCCTGTTCGCCATGTGAGGGCTTGTGGGGCCCTAGGCCGAAGTTCCGTGGCCCCAAAAAGCGCCGGTATTCCGTCCAAAGGATCGGGGAACGTTCTTCCAATGTGACTTTGAATAGGGTTGTGTCATCGCTTAATTTCACACCAAAACAACTGACGTCGATTCCGGTGAGTAGGACCATAACGAGCCAAAACATTGTAGTTAGATTGAGTGACTGCGCCACTTTTTAAAATTTGTCTTTCTTCAATAAATGTCTGCAGTAAACTCACACGGTGTGATCTGTCCCAGGCCGATCAAGTATCATGAACCCGAGCCTAGCACGAGACCCGCGAGTTATTTGAAAGAAAGAAAGAAATGATAGTCATATTAACTGGGGCATTCCTTCATAGTTTTTCGGCACTTTGAATTTTTTTCTCAACAAACGGCTGATCAAATCCACCGATAGCCTAATAAATTGAGCTCTACCGTAATTTTAAGCAGGAGCGACCTCAAAATTGGCTCAGGAATGTTTTTGTTGGCGGATCAATCTCTGTTTTCCAGCTGTCTGCATTATTTACACGTTTCCTAATTGTTCGATAATTAACCGTTTCATTCGACTTCAAAAATCTGTAGAGGGCGAGTACCAATCACTCCATTAGTTAAGGAAATAACTAAAATGGGTTGAGTGCACGTTACTTTAAAAAAACAACCACGACCTTCAGATATAGTGCAGTTAAAAAAGCATCCACCTTATATTTTTCTGTGATCCTGCTCTCGGATGCAACGCGGCGTCCTCGCAGAACAACTAAACAGCTTAACTGAGTGTTCCTAAATAATTTAGATCCACCCTACTTAAAAACATTAATTAGGTGCCTTTTTCTACATTCTGAAGGATTCTGCTAACAAATCTATCTCATGCTTTGCTTAGTTTGCATTCTAAGCAGACCACTTGATACGCAGTGAACATATCCACTTAAATCCGTCTACTGGACTGGCTGGGGGACAAACTGTAATCGCATACACGCCGACGAACGCGTCAAACCTGACTTGGTGAAATTCAGGACAAAAACGGTTTTTTCAAGTAATTGACATACTGAAAAGTGCCGGTTAATTGAGCCCTCCATCCCACTGCTTCTATTTTTGACTACCACCGGTTCGTTTTCGGCTCCTAGGAACAGTACATGAGTGGGAACAACATGCCTCAATGTACACGTATTATCTGGCCGTTCCAGGTCGTTGATTTAAGGGTCACTCTCGTGAGTGCTCCAACGGCCGGAACTTTCCTTTCCCACTCCTCTCTCTGTCTCTCGCCTTCTCTTGCGGAGACACGCAAGTTACCTCAGGTCCGACGTCAACGCCCAAAGGCGAAGCGCTTTTTTACCTGTCCAACATGCCATAAGAACGACCAACGCCCTATAGAAGGGGAAGGATTTTATGTTGTGACTCACGATCGGCTAAAGTTGAAAGGTAGCGACAGCAGACGCAATCACGATGAACTGGAAGGTCGATGGGCCGGAGACATTCAAGGTATTACTATTGACAGTGTGTTGCGTATAAATTCCAAGAGTCAATACCTATGCGACCGCAGTGCCGCTGGGATTTTCTGGCTTGGTAGACGCTACCCCATGTCATCGCTCAGAAGGCAGCATGACAGCTACCCCGTTTTGGTTGTTAATCTCGATGACGTTCTGCCTAACAGTGACAGCCTAAATACCTGTTTAGACACTTACTGTATTTTAAAACAGGCATGGACAGCAGATTTTTGGAACCGCTGATCAATTACAATCCACTGTCACACAACATAGTTAACGAATAGAAAACACAGAACAGTTTGAATTTGCACAGAAAATCAGTACATAAGACAAAGTCATTGTTCACTGCACAGAAAAGAATCAATCAAACGGTTAACTTAAAAACGCGATATGGGAAAGAAAAAAGGGGAAATCATAGCATACGACAGGAACTGAGTAAATCTCAGGCCTGGCGATCAGAACGACAATTTGAGGTTGACCATGGGGTCAAAATAGTTGCATGGATCGGGTTTCGTCCGCTGTATGTAAGTTGCGTCCAGGTAACGCGAGGTCCGAGTCGTTCTAGCCCTGCCTATGCAAACAGCTGGACCACATGATTAACCTCGAATTACCCTTGTAATCTTTCCGCCTTATTTTTTCCTCCCCAACCTGCTGTGAGTTAAAATTCTCTTCTTTACCTTTGGTATATGGCGAAATAAACTTCTCCTTTTATGGATTATTCTCGGTGCAGTTAACAACGACCTTGCCTTTATGTATTGATGTTCTGTGCAAACTCCACCTCCAATGTGCCTATTATTCGTTATCTATGTCACACAGCAACGGATTGCAGCTAACAAACCGTCCCGACATTTATTTTTTCTATTAAATTCTGCTGTCCAAGTCTGTTTAAATTCATCCCTGGGAAAAATACTTCAAATTTTTAATATATGGTCAAACGTCTTGCCTAATGTATCATTGTAATTACTTGAAATTAGGATTTACTGTGGCAATATGTTATTCATTACTTGACGACTAATCACAGCACCTAAACGGTTTAACGGTTTTGTCCCTAACATCCATAAACTCACCTAAGTTTGAGTGCAACCTCAGAAACTGTCTGCAACTTTGAACTGTGGAAATACTACACGCAGTTCGATAAAAAAAACAGACAAAAAAGGGACTAAAACTTAGACATTTCAGACCCAGGAAGTTACTGGTAAGCACAAGGAGATGAATACGGCAATTTCTACAGTGCCTTTATTAATGCAACTAAGCACAGGAACTATATCGAATTTCCGTGATGTTGTCTTGAAACGCTGAATAGAAGGCTTTCACAAAATTGTCCATCATGACCGCCAATTGACACAGCATACTGGCACGCGTAATTGCTCGTGTTACACGGGGTACATATCGTTG
>WEDG01000620.1:0-81849 GCA_017591395.1 Schistocephalus solidus | reverse complement strand
TTACGAGGTGGCCCATTGCAACTCCAATTTCAAATATAACTGCAGATACTATCGCTCACGCATTTTGGAACACTGGATCTCCCATTATGGTGTTCCCTCAACTCATCACTACCGATCGACGCCAGTAATCCGAATCTAGACTTTAATTGCCCTACGAACTCCCCGGATGTTCAGCGCGTTGCTCACGATTGCCTTCCATCCCTCTACCCAACGGCTTAGTCGAGCTGCTTCACCGTCAATTCAAAGCCTTGCTCCGGGCCTATGACAAACCAATCTCACTGGAGCGAGCATCTACCCTGTGTCGTGCTCGGTATCCGTACCGCCCTCAAACTCGACTTGGAATCCTCTGCCGAACTTGTCTACGGCACTAACCTGGGATTTTGGGGCTATGTCCAAAGATTACGCCAAGCAATGATTAATCTCGAGCAATGCCTCCACGTGCTTCGGCGGGTAAGTCATACGCACGTCAGAAACGGGAGTACATTTCCCGTTGCCTCTTCACGAGTAAATTGGATAGCTGGGAAAACACTATTCAGACTCTGATGAAGCTGCTCAACCTCGCAGGTTTTCATGATAACAAAAGTATTATCTACGTATCAGAGCCACATTTTGGCTTGGAATTTCGCATTACACCCTCCTCTTATTGCTGTACTTCGAGTTCCGCGAGGAGACTCAATATATGCAGGCACACTGGGGTGCCCTTAACCTAGTAGTAATATTTCCCTTCGAATTGACCATAGTAAGTTCAACAGAATTTCAGCAAATCTAGAACGTGTTGCAATGAAATATCGACAAGATATGTCTTGTAGGCGTCAAGCTACTCTCTCAATTGCTAGGTCCTGCAGTATGGAGGAAAATAGGGCAACTACATCAAATCATAGTATGCCCTCATCAGGACTTACGTTAACACCGTGTTTCTCCTGGAGGATGGCCTGAGAATTGTTGACGCTGTACTGCTATCCATCAGTCAAATGCTTCGCGTGCCTGCATAGCCAATTCGCAGATATTTAATCTATTTCAAAGACCTAGTTCAAACATATGATGAGCTAGACATGGTGTGGCCATCCACCAGTCCATGAGCTGCTTCCCTTCTTATGGTGTGCAAGAAGTCTAACTCACTGGTGCTCATGCGGTAATTATCGATGGTTGAACAACTGCACTGTTCCTTACAGATGTCCGCTTCCCATCTCGACGATGTTTCATCTAGCCTAGTCGGCCCAACAGTCTTTTCTAGCATTTATCTTGTCAAAGCCTTCCACCAAATCCCGGTCGCTCCAGAAAACATCCCGAAAACGGCGATTACGACCCCAGTTAATCTTTTAGAATTCGCCGGGATGCCTTTTGGACTCCGAAACTCCACAGAAATGTTTCAAAGTTTCATCAAAGAAGTCCTCCGCGACTTACGATTCGTTTTTGTTTTTGTCGATGATGTTCTACTCACAAATTCCAGTAAAGCAAAAAGCACTTACAACACCTACAGTCTCATTTTTCAATCAGTTGAACCAGTTTGGTGTCTTCATTAACCCCTCAAATATGTTTTTTGGGGTTTCCTCGATCCTGTTCCTAGGTCAGCATGTAGATGCTTTTCGGTTTTCATCCTACGGACGCAAAATGTTGAGCCATTCGCAAATTCTTTACTCCTACTTTTTGTCCGACAACTGCGCCGTTTTATAGGCCTTTTCAACGTTTATCATCACTTCATCCCTCACTACACTCAATCGATTTTACCTCTTATTAATCTTTTAACGCTTGGAAGCAACAGGGAGTTTTTCTTTTTCATGACGTGGCTGTGAAAGCTCTTCAACGTGATCCTTGTGGATACACATGCCCTTTTTCACCTTCTGGCTGGTGCCTCGCTCTCCATTGTTGCTGGTGCATCCAATTGTGCCATAGGTGCAGGCCTTCAGCAACAGACCTCCACGGGTCTCCAACCCTGGCCTTCTACTCTGCCAAATCGACACCCTCCCAAACTCGCTACAGCTCTTTTTGGTAGATAACTCCTCGTTATTTATTTAGCCATTAAACATTTTCCTTAAAATATGTTGAAGGCAGATTGTTGTATGTTTACGGACTGCAGACGGCTTACTCCTGCCTTCTCTACTCCCTCTAACAAGTATTTTGCCCCCATAAGCATGCCATTTCGATTTTTGTTTCAATAGATATCCGATTTCTTGAAGGCCTTTCTAATCCAGTCGCTGGCTGTTTGTCTCGACCTGGAATTAATGCCATTACCCACACTTCAATTGACTGGGGGCGCATGTAGGAACTGCAACACCAGCCAAATTTTTACGTAACACCTTGAACATATTATTCTGCAGACCAAGGCCATTCCTCTGTCTAATACCTGAAGTACCATCTTGTGTGACGTATCGCACGGTTCCTCTCGACCTGAAACGAAATTTTTTACAACGTTGTACAATCTGGCTCACCCTGGCATCCGGGCTACCCAGCGTCTCATCATCGAGCGTTTTATCTGGCCCAGTATGAAGACCGATATCCGCCAATGGACTCGTGCATGTCTGGCCTGCCAGAAAACAAACATCAGACGGCACAACAAAGCCCCCATTGACAATTTTCTTGTACCTAACACACACTTTGCACATGTGAAAATAGATCTTTAAGATCCTTTACTTACATCCCGTGGTTGTAATTACTTGCTACCTGCAATGAACCGATTTACAAGGTGGCCCATTGCAACTCCAATTTAGAATATAACTGCGGATACTTTCGCTCACGCATTTTTGAAACACTGGATCTCCCATTATGGGATTCCCTCAACTATCACTACCGATCGAGGTCAGTAATCCGAATCTAGACTTTAATTGCCCTACCAACCTCCTCGGATGTTCGCGCATACTCACGATTGCCTTCCATCCATCATCTAACGGCTTAGTCGAGGCGTTTTTCACCGTCAATTCAAAGCCTTGCTCCGGGCCTATGACAACCACTCTCACTGGAGCGAGCATCTACCCTTAGTCGTGCTCGGTATTTGTACCGCCCTCAAACTCGACTTTGGAGTACTCCTCTGCCGAACTTGTCTACGGCACTAACCTTCAGGAATTTGGTGCTTTTTATGTCCAAAGAGTACACCAAGCAATGACTGATATCCGAGCAATGCCTCCACGTGCTTCGGCGGGTAAGTCCTACATCAACCCTACCTTGCTAGCGTGTACTTTTTGTTTGTCCACGTAGATGGTTTTCGTGAGCCACTAAAACAGCCCTTCGACGGATCATTTCGTGTTCTATCCCGCACAGACAAGCATTTCAAAAGTCAAACGTAGGGACCGCACCGAGGTTGTATCAGTTGACCGTCTGAAGGTGACTTATACTGAGCCTTTTTCCAACTGCCGCAACAGTACAGCCTTCTGCGCCCGATACATTGTTTCCTCAGCCTGGGCTTACACCTGATAACCCTGTGCATGCGGTAATTATCGATGGTTGAACAACTGCACTGTTCATACAGATATCCGCTTCCATTTCGACGATGTTTCATCTAGCCTAGTCGGCCCAACAGTCTTTTCTAGCATTTATCTTGTCAAAGCCTTCCACCCGAATCCCGGTCGCTCCAGAAAACATCCGAAAACGGCGATTACGACCCCAGTTAGTCTTTTTAGAATTCGCCGGGATGCCTTTTTGGACTCTGAAACTCCACAGAAATGTTTCAAAGTTTCATCAAAGAAGTCCTCCGCGACTTACGATTCGTTTTGTTTCTGTCGATGATGTTCTGGTCACAAATTCCAGTGAGCAAAAAACACTTACAACACCTACGTCTCATTTTCAACCAATTGAACCAGTTTGGTGTCTTCATTAACCCCTCCAAATATGTTTTTGGGGTTCCCTCGATCCTGTTCTAGGTCAGCATGTAGATGCTTTCGGTTTTTCATCCTACGGACGCAAAATGTTGAGCCAATCGCAAATTCTTTACTCCCTACTCAGACAATTGCGCCGTTTTATAAGCCTTGTCAACGTTTATCGTCACTTCATCCATCACATCATCCATCCAATTGATTTTACCTCTTATTTATCTTTAACGTGGAATCAACCGCGAGTTTTCTTTTCATGACGTGGCTGTGAAAGCTCTTCAACGTGATCCTTGTGGATACACATGCCCTTTTTCACCTTCTAGCTGGTGCCTCGCTCTCCATTGTTGCTGGTGCATCCAATTGTGCCATAGGTGCAGGCCTTCAGCAACAGACCTCCACGGGTCTCCAACCCTTGGCCTTCTACTCTGCCAAATCGACACCCTCCCAAACTCGCTACAGCTCTTTTGGTAGATAACTCCTCGTTATTTATTTAGCCATTAAACATTTTCATAAATATGTTGAAGGCAGATTGTTGTATGTTTACGGACTGCAGACGGCTTACTCCTGCCTTCTCTACTCCCTCTAACAAGTATTTGCCCCCATAAGCATGCCATTTCGATTTTGTTTCAATAGATATCCGATTTCTTGAAGGCCTTTCTAATCCAGTCACTGGCTGTTTGTCTCGACCTGGAATTAATGCCATTACCCACACTTCAATTGACTGGGAGCGCATGTAGGAACTGCAACACCAGCCAAATTTTACGTAACACCTTGAACATATTATTCTGCAGACCAAGGCCATTCCTCTGTCTAATACCTGAAGTACCATCTTGTGTGACGTATCGCACGGTTCCTCTCGACCTGAAACGAAATTTTTTACAACGTTGTACAATCTGGCTCACCCTGGCATCCGGGCTACCCAGCGTCTCATCATCGAGCGTTTTATCTGGCCCATTATGAAGACCGATATCCGCCAATGGACTCGTGCATGTCTGGCCTGCCAGAAAACAAACATCAGACGGCACAACAAAGCCCCCATTGACAATTTTCTTGTACCTAACACACACTTTGCACATGTGAAAATAGATCTTTTAGATCCTTTACTTACATCCCGTGGTTGTAATTACTTGCTACCTGCAATGAACCGATTTACGAGGTGGCCCATTGCAACTCCAATTTAGAATATAACTGCGGATACTATCGCTCACGCATTTTTGAAACACTGGATCTCCCATTATGGGATTCCCTCAACTATCACTACCGATCGAGGTCAGTAATCCGAATCTAGACTTTAATTGCCCTACCAACCTCCTCGGATGTTCGCGCATACTCACGATTGCCTTCCATCCATCATCTAACGGCTTAGTCGAGCGTTTTCACCGTCAATTCAAAGCCTTGCTCCGGGCCTATGACAACCACTCTCACTGGAGCGAGCATCTACCCTTAGTCGTGCTCGGTATTTGTACCGCCCTCAAACTCGACTTGGAGTACTCCTCTGCCGAACTTGTCTACGGCACTAACCTTCGGGAATTTGGTGCTTTTTTATGTCCAAAGAGTACACCAAGCAATGACTGATATCCGAGCAATGCCTCCACGTGCTTCGGCGGGTAAGTCCTACATCAACCCTACCTTGCTAGCGTGTACTTTTTTGTTTGTCCACGTAGATGGTTTTCGTGAGCCACTAAAACAGCCCTTCGACGGATCATTTCGTGTTCTATCCCGCACAGACAAGCATTTCAAAGTCAAACGTAGGGACCGCACCGAGGTTGTATCAGTTGACCGTCTGAAGGTGACTTATACTGAGCCTTTTCCAACTGCCGCAACAGTACAGCCTTCTGCGCCCGATACATTGCCTCAGCCTGGGCTTACACCTGATAACCCTGTGCATGCGGTAATTATCGATGGTTGAACAACTGCACTGTTCCTTACAGATATCCGCTTCCCATTTCGACGATGTTTCATCTAGCCTAGTCGGCCCAACAGTCTTTTCTAGCATTTATCTTGTCAAAGCCTTCCACCGAATCCCGGTCGCTCCAGAAAACATCCCGAAAACGGCGATTACGACCCCAGTTAGTCTTTTAGAATTCGCCGGGATGCCTTTTGGACTCTGAAACTCCACAGAAATGTTTCAAAGTTTCATCAAAGAAGTCCTCCGCGACTTACGATTCGTTTTTGTTTCTGTCGATGATGTTCTGGTCACAAATTCCAGTGAGCAAAAACACTTACAACACCTACGTCTCATTTTCAACCAATTGAACCAGTTTGGTGTCTTCATTAACCCCTCCAAATATGTTTTTGGGGTTCCCTCGATCCTGTTCCTAGGTCAGCATGTAGATGCTTTCGGTTTTCATCCTACGGACGCAAAATGTTGAGCCAATCGCAAATTCTTTACTCCTACTTTTTTTCCGACAATTGCGCCGTTTTATAGGCCTTGTCAACGTTTATCATCACTTCATCCATCACATCATCCATCCAATTGATTTTACTTCTTATTTATCTTTAACGCGGAATCAACCGCGAGTTTTCTTTTCATGACGTGGCTTTGAAAGCTCTTCAACGTGATCCTTGTGGATACACATGCCATTTCTCACCTTCTAGCTGATGCCCCGCTCTCCGTTGTTGCTGCTGCATCCAATTGTGCTATTCATACTCTGATGCATTCGCTCAACCTAGCAGGTTTTAAGGATAAAAAGTATGATCTACGTATCGGCACCACATTTTCGGCTTGAAAGTGTGCATTACACCCTCCTTTATTGCTGTACTACGAGTTCCGCGAGCAGACTCGTTAGTGGTGAGCTCACTGGGGTGCCCTTTACCTAGTGATAATATTTCCCTTCGAATTGGCCATAGTAATTTCGACAGAATTTAAGCAAATATAGAACGTGATGCAATGAAATATCGATACGATTGTCTTGTAGGCATCGAGCTACTTTCTCAATTGCTAGGTCATGCAGTATGGAGGAAAATAGGGCAACTACATCAACTGATAGTATGCACTCATCAGGACGTACGTTGACACTTTGGATCTCCTGAAGGAATGTATGATAATTTTTGACGTTGTATTGCGATCCATCAGTCAGATGCTTCACATACCTGTATTGCCATTTGGTAAGGGGGATCCAATGAGTGCTACTATGATTCTCAGTGGCTTTTCTGTTTTGTGAACATTTGGAAGGTCATACGCATGTGCGATACGGGGGTCATTGAGGATCATAAATCTGGAATCAGCAGGGGTTATGAGCTTCAGTCTGGTGAGTTCATTCACTTTCTTCTTCAGGGCTGTGGCCATGTTTTTCGTTGGGTTCTAAGCGATTGGTGTGTAGGCTTCTTTGTCACTGAAGATTTGGTTATCCTTGTTGATGTAATCAGACTTTTCCATATGTATTTTCTGCATATTGAAGATCCGAGGTAGAGTGCATTCCGATATATTTTATTTGTGGCATTCGAATCCGTCTATCCTATCCTAATATCCTTTAGCTTATATGAGCCAGTAAAATTAGGAAGAAAATAACTAGTCAATAAAACGTAACTTATTGTCAAATTTTATAAAAGTTGTATGTTTATTTTTCCGGTGTATTTTTAACTTACGTGGAGGCACGTGGAGGCATTGCTCGGAGATTAGTCATTTCTTGGCGTAATCTTTGGACGTAAAAAAGCCACAAAATCCCGAAGGTTAGTGCCGTAGACAAGTTCGGCAGAGGAGTACTCCAAGTCGAGTTTGAGGGCGGTACAAATACCGAGCACGACTAAGGGTAGATGCTCGCTCCAGTGAGAGTGGTTGTCATAGGCCCGGAGCAAGGCTTTGAATTGACGGTGAAAACGCTCGACTAAGCCGTTAGATGATGGATGGAAGGCAATCGTGAGTATGCGCGAACAACCGAGGAGTTTCGTAAGGCAATTAAAGTCTAGATTCGGATTACTGGCCTCGATCGGTAGTGATAGTTGAGGGAATCCCATAATGGGAGATCCAGTGTTTCAAAAATGCGTGAGCGATAGTATCCGCAGTTAAATTCTAAATTGGAGTTGCAATGGGCCACCTCGTAAATCGGTTCATTGCAGGTAGCAAGTAATTACAACCACGGGATGTAAGTAAAGGATCTAAAAGATCTATTTTCACATGTGCAAAGTGTGTGTTAGGTACAAGAAAAATTGTCAATGGGGGCTTTGTTGTGCCGTCTGATGTTTTGTTTTCTGGCAGGCCAGACATGCACGAGTCCATTGGCGGATATCGGTCTTCATACTGGGCCAGATAAAACGCTCGATGATGAGACGCTGGGTAGCCCGGATGCCAGGGTGAGCCAGATTGTACAACGTTGTAAAAAATTTCGTTTCAGGTCGAGAGGAACCGTGCGATACGTCACACAAGATGGTACTTCAGGTATTAGACAGAGGAATGGCCTTGGTCTGCAGAATAATATGTTCAAGGTGTTACGTAAAATTCGGCTGGTGTTGCAGTTCCTACATGCGCTCCCAGTCAATTGAAGTGTGGGTAATGGCATTAATTCTAGTTTGAGACAAACAGCCAGCGACTGGATTAGAAAAGCCTTCAAGAAATCGGATATCTATTGAAACAAAATCGAAATGGCATGCTTCTGGGGGCAAATACTTGTTAGAGGGAGTAGAGAAGGCAGGAGTAAGCCGTCTGCAGTCCGTAAACATACAACAATCTGCCTTCAACATATTTATGAAAATGTTTAATGGCTAAATAAATAACGAGGAGTTATCTACCAAAAGAGCTGTAGCGAGTTTGGGAGGGTGTCGATTTGGCCGAGTAGAAGGCCAAGGGTTGGAGACCCGTGGAGGTCTGTTGCTGAAGGCCTGCACCTATGGCACAATTGGATGCACCAGCAACAATGGAGAGCGAGGCACCAGCTAGAAGGTGAAAAAGGGCATGTGTATCCACAAGGATCACGTTGAAGAGCTTTCACAGCCACGTCATGAAAAGAAAACTCCCTGTTGCTTCCGCGTTAAAGATTAATAAGAGGTAAAATCGATTGAGTGTAGTGAGGGATGAAGTGATGATAAACGTTGACAAGGCCTATAATACGGCGCAGTTGTCGGACAAAAAGTAGGAGTAAAGAATTTGCGATTGGCTCAACATTTTGCGTCCGTAGGATGAAAACCGAAAGCATCTACATGCTGACCTAGGAACAGGATCGAGGGAACCCCAAAAACATATTTGGAGGGGTTAATGAAGACACCAAACTGGTTCAATCGATTGAAAATGAGACGTAGGTGTTGTAAGTTTTTTTGCTTACTGGAATTTGTGACCAGAACATCATCGACAAAAACAAAAACGAATCGTAAGTCGCGGAGGACTTCTTTGATGAAACTTTGAAACATTTCTGTGGAGTTTCAGAGTCCAAAAGGCATCCCGGCGAATTCTAAAAGATTAACTGGGGTCGTAATCGCCGTTTTCGGGATGTTTTCTGGAGCGAACGGGATTCGGTGGAAGGCTTTGACAAGATAAATGCTAGAAAGACTGTTGGGCCGACTAGGCTAGATGAAACATCGTCGAGATGGGAAGCGGATATCTGTAAGGAACAGTGCAGTTGTTCAACCATCGATAATTACCGCATGAGCACCAGTGAGTTAGACTTCTTGCACACCATAAGAAGGGAAGCAGCTCATGGACTGGTGGATGGCCACACCATGTCTAGCTCATCATATGTTTGAACTCGGTCTTTGAAATAGATTAAATATCTGCGAATTGGCTATGCAGGCACGTGGAGCATTTGACTGATGGATAGCAGTACAGCGTCGACAATTCTCAGGCCATCCTCCAGGAGATGCAAGGTGTTAACGTTAGTCCTGATGAGGGCATACTATGATTTGATGTTGTTGCCCTATTTTCCTCCATACTGCAGGACCTAGCAATTGAGAGATTAGCTTGACGCCTACAAGACATATCTTGTCGATATTTCATTGTAAAACGTTCTAGATTTGCTGAAATTCTGTCGAAATTACTATGGTCAATTCGAAGGGAAATATTATTACTAGGTTAAGGGCACCCCAGTGTGCCTGCATATTTCGAGGCTCCTCGCGGAACTCGAAGTGCAGCAATAAGAGGAGGGTGTAATGCGGAAATCCAAGCCAAAAATGTGGCTCCGATACGTAGATAATACTTTTGTTATCATTAAAACCTGCGAGGTTGAGCAGCTTCATCAGAGTCTGAATAGTGTTTTCCCAGCTATCCAATTTACTCGTGAAGAGGCAACGGGAAATGTACTCCCGTTTCTGGACGTGCGTATGACTTACCCGCCGAAGCACGTGGAGGCATTGCTCGGAGATTAATCATTGCTTGGCGTAATCTTTGGACATAAAAAAGCCCCAAAATCCCGAAGGTTAGTGCCGTAGACAAGTTCGGCAGAGGAGTACTCCAAGTCGAGTTTGAGGGCGGTACAAATACCGAGCACGACCAAGGGTAGATGCTCGCTCCAGTAAGGGTGGTTGTCATAGGCCCGGAGCAAGGCTTTGAATTGACGGTGAAAACGCTCGACTAAGCCGTTAGATGAGGGATGGAAGGCAATCGTGAGTATGCGCGAACATCCGAGGAGTTTCGTAGGGCAATTAAAGTCTAGATTCGGATTACTGGCCTCGATCGGTAGTGATAGTTGAGGGAACACCATAATGGGAGATCCAGTGTTCCAAAAATGCGTGAGCGATAGTATCTGCAGTTATATTTGAAATTGGAGTTGCAATGGGCCACCTCGTAAATCGGTTCATTGCAGGTAGCAAGTAATTACAAGCACGGGATGTTAGTAAAGGATCTAAAAAATCTATTTTCACAAAGTGTGCGTTAGGTGCAAGAAAAGTGTCAACGGGGGCTTTGTTTTGCCGTCTGATGTTGGTTTTTTGGCAGGCCAGACATGCACGAGTCCAAAACGACGGCCTTTAAATCTTCAATTTGGTGTTCAGGTGAATACCGGGGTGCTTCCACACGGAGGCCTGCAGCCGGCCGAAGGCATGGCTAGCTTTGCAAATCCGTTGGGCAACCTCGTAATCGATTCTCGTGTTGCGTGACCGCGTGCTTCCTAGATAAGTGAAGGTTTCCACGTTTTTGAGTTGAGCACCGTTGATCCGGGGAGCATGGTATTCAAAACTTGGTGGCGGTTGGTGCATGACAGCCGTTTTGGCTGTTCTGATTGTTAATCCAAAATCGGCGCAGCCTGCAGCGAAGAGGTCCATGCTCCTTTGCATGTTTTTCTCCGTCGCAGTTTTAAGGGCGCAGTCTTCTGTGAATAGCAAGTCACGAACTGTAGTCGTAGACACGCGCGTTGAAGCCTGCATACGCCGACTGTTGAGAAGGTGCCCGTCAGTTCTATAGGCGATGCGGATCCCCGGCTGCTCATCGAGGTAGGCCTCCATCAGCATAGCAGAGAACATGAGACATGGGAGACAGTACGCAGCCCTGCTTCACTCCGTTGGTCACTGCGAATGCTTTGGATACCATCCCGTTGTCAGTGATGCGCGCCGTCATCCCGTCATGAAGCTGACGCACCATGTGCGTGAACCGCTCAGGACAGCCAAATTTCTGCATTACTTTCCGCAGTCCGTCGCGATTCACCGTGTCAAAGGCTTTAGTCAGATCCACGAAGGTAGTGTATAGGTGAGTTCGCATCTCCTGGCACTTCTCTTGTAGCTGGCGGGCGGCAAAGATCATGTCGGTTGTTCCACGGTGTCGGCGGAAGCCACATTGGCTTTCCGGGAGCAGGCCCTGCTCTAAGTGACCGTTCAGAAGATTGAGAAGGATACGGGTGACGATCTTCCCAAAGATTTTGAGCACTGAGATGCCTCTGTGATTATCACAGAGTTGCCGGCTCCTTTCCGTTTGTAGAGATGAACGATGGTCGCGCCTTTGAAATCCGGAGGAACTTGTCCTTGGTGCCACATCTCCTGGAAGAGTGTTGTGACTTCTGCCATCAGCCGGGGCCCACCTTGCGTGTAGACTTCCGGTGGGATTGCGTCGGATCCCGGTGATTTACCGTTGGAAATCTGCTGCAAGGCCCGGATGGTTTCTTGTAGGGAAGGCGGCAGATCCAGGTCATTGTTCGTGTCCACTTGAGGGAGCCGGTCAATGGCAGCATCGGAGATGACTTATGAGCAAATAAGGACACTTCTGAAGTGCTCGGCCCAATGCTTGAGAATTTGCGATTTCTGTGTCAGCAGTTTTTTGCCGTCAGATCTGAGCAGCGGTGCTGATCCCTTGATACACGGGCCGTGGATGGCCTTGATGGCTTTGAAAAAGTTTCATTTCATTGCTGTCCGCATACCCCTGGATTTCCTCAGCCTTTCGGATTATCCAGGCGTCCTGCAGCTCCAACAGCCGTTGCCGTACAATGCGCCGATATCTGAAGAAGGCTGCTTTGGTGGCGTCAGTCCGAAGGTCCATGTAGGCTTTGTGTAGTCCATTCTTCTTCGTGAGTAAGTTACTGATGTCGGCGTCATTGTCGTCAAACCATTCCTGGTAGTGACGGCCTGCGCTTTCGATGACCTCGATGGCGGTGGACTGGATGACAATTCGTAGTTGGCACCATCGTGTTTCCACGGTGCCGTTATTATCTGAACCATGCAGGTTATCAAGTTTATCGGTTATTTGGTTGCTGAAATCAAAACAGTGAGCAGGAAAATTTAACAAAAAGAGTATTTAAATTACCTGGCGCTCGCTTACCTTGGGGCTTTCGTCGGGGTTGCAGTCGGAGCCTCATCTGAGAGGTGAAGAGGCGGTGATCTGTCCAACCATCGGCATCGCGGATCGCCTTGGTTACCAACACGTCCTGTCGATCTCGCCTCCGACGAGAAGATAGTCCAGCAGCTGCCAGCGCCGTGACCGAGGGTGCATCCACGTGACCTTCTCCCGCGTCGGAAGAGGGAAGAAGGTGTTGGTCATCAGGAGACGGTGTTCCGAACACGTTCGCAGAAGAAGGAGGCCGTTATCGTTACAGCTACCGAGACCGTGAGGACCCAGCACTCCCTGCCAGGCAGCGTGGTCCGTCCCGACGCGGGCGTTGAAGTCACCAAGGACAATTAACTTGTCCTCTTTCGGCACAGTCGCCAGCAGGGCGTGCAGGTCCTCGTAGAATTTGTCTTTCACCGCATCAGAGCTCGTCATTGGGGGAGCGTAGGCACTGATGATGGTGGCGAACTAGTCTCCTCGATGAGGCAGGCGGAGGCTCATCAGGCGATCATTGATACCCTGCGGCAGACAGGTCAGACGTCCCACTATGTCGTTCCGGATGGCAAGCAACACCAGCGTCTCGTTGCTCTGCCTTTGACTGGCCGCTCCAGAAGAAGGTGAAGCCGGTACCCACCTCCTCCAAGTGACCCTGTTCAGGGAATCGGGTCTCGCTGAGAGCGGCAATGTCCACCTTGAAGCGCGCCAGTTCCCAAGCAACTAGCGCCGTCCTCCGTTCCAGCCGGTTGCTCCTAGGATTGTCTAAAAGGGAACGAACATTCCAGGCTGCTAGTCTGAGTGGACTCACCCGAGCAGTCTGGATAGTATGGCGAGGGAGATGGGGACGGGTGGTATTGTTGTTTGTTTGAGTTTTACGACCGCGTATTTTGCGATCTGCGAGCCGCGGCCGGCTGCAGAAGACGTAATAACCAACATTTGTTTATGGCACATTTTCTAGCCCCTTCCTCCGCGAGGAGGCAAGCAGTGTTGTCCCTATATAGGGCTGCTCAGACATCCCAGACGGCTGCCGAACTCCACTATGGGTCACGGTTTTGTTTAAGTGGGAGAACGACCCGAGTTAGCCTGGGCCACCTACGGGGTTGCTGTCGCCCCAGCCGTAGGACTTTTTGAGAGGGGGGAGGTGGGAAGTTCGGGAGTCGGACATACCGGGCGTGGAGGCACACACAACACCGGAGACCCTCACCTGGTTTAGCCCGCCGGTCGTGACAGTTGCCCGGGGTGTGGCCGCAGGGTAGAACCCAACTTCGAGGAGCTACAGGTGATAGCTGGGTACCAGTTAGAGGCGGCCACAGGAGCATTCACCACCTGTGCGAGACAAATGGAGCGACAAAATGCTTTCTGTGTCGTGCTACCCATAACTAGTACCCCTACACCCCCGTGCTGACATAGGGACCTAAGCATTACCGTGCACTGTTAACACGAACGTCAGGGGGATGAACCTTACAACGTACAAAGGCATGTTTTTCTGGTTGCGTTTGGGCGTGCGCGTGAGCAAACCAGTTTTCGAGACTGCATACTTTTATAGCCTATCTGTTCGCTTCCCTGACAAACAAATGGATGACTTGGTGTTCTTTGTGTTGACAGAATTTCCGAATTAGCTATCTATTTTAATAGTCAGTATTTAGGTTATTCGAAAATACTCATATCCCGAAAGACAACGAGCTCGGGGCGCAGTTGATAGAGCGTTGGACTTCTGCCCAACAGGTCACGAGTTCGAGCCTCAGGTGCCGGAGCGCCCGGGGTTAGGTATGGCTGGCTGATAACGGCTAAAAAGCCAGAAATATCCATTGCAGTCTCTCTCATCTTTGTTGGTACTATCATTCTGCCTATATCACTAGCCGTGCTGCGGCTGCTAGTGAGACTTTAGAGTAAGCCAAAGGCACAACGGGACTAGTGAGTCCTGTAACCGATCAGTGAGAGCCAAACTACCATTGTTAATATTCCCGATCAAATGGCGAAAAGACAATGAGCTCATGGTGTAGTGGGTAGACTGTTGGACTTCTAACCAACAGGTTGCAAGTTCGAGCCTCAGGCGCCGCAGCACTTGGGGTTGGGTACGGCTGGTTGATACGGCTAATAAGCCAAAAATGGCCATTCCAGTCTTCCTTGTCTTTGTCGGTAATATCATTCTACCTACATCAATAGCCGCTCGGCGGCGGCTGGCGGGGCTGAAGAGTAAGCTTCAAGGTGCAACGGGACAAGTGAGTCCTAAAACCGATCGGTGAGCGCCCAACTACCATTGTTAATATGCCCGATCGAATCCGAAAAGACAATGAGCTCGTAGCGCAGTGGGTAGTGTTAGACTTCTGCCCAACAGGTCGCGAGTTCAAGCCTCGTGCGCCGCAGACCTTGGGTTGGTGTATGGCTGGCTGATGGCGGCGTATAAGCCAGAAATGGTCATTCCAGTCTCCCTTGACTGTGTCGGTTTTATCATTCTGCCTTTATCACTAGCCGTGATGCGGCGGCTGGTGGGGCTGTCGAATTAGCCCAACGGGACTAGTGAGTCCTTTTACTGATCGGTGAGTGCCCAACTACCTTTGTTAATACTCCCGATCAAAACCGGCAAGACAACGAGCTCGTGGCGCAATGGGTAGATCGTTGGAATTCTGCCCAACATGTCACGATTTCGAGCCTCGGGCACCGCAGCGCCTGGGGTTGGGTATGGCTGGCTGATTACGGCTAATAAGCCAGAAATTGTCATTCCAGTTTCCCTTGTCTTTGTCGGTATTATCATTCTGTCGTTATCACTAGACGTGCTGCGGCTGCTGGTGGGAGTTAAGAGAAAGCCGTAAGGCACAGCGGGACTAGTGAGTCCTGTGATGGCTCTTAAGCCAGAAATGGGCATTCCAGTCCTCCTTTTCTTTGGAACGGCAGCACCTGGGGTTGGGTATGGCTGGCTGATGACGGCTAGTAAGCCAGAAATTGTCATTTCAGTCTCCCTTGACTCTGTCGGTAATATCATTCTGCCTACATTCTTAGCCACTCTGCGGCTGCTGGCCGGGATGTAAAGAAAGCCCTAAGGCACAACGGAAGCAGTGAATACTGTAACCGATCTGTGAGCGCACAACTTCCATTGTTAATATTCCCGAATAAAAACGGCAAGACAACGAGCTCGTGGCGCAGTGGAGAGCGTTGGACTTATGCCCAACAGGTCGCTATTTCGAGCCTCGTGCGACGCAGCGCTTGGGGTTGTGTATGGATGGCTGATGACTGCTAATAAGCGGCAAACGGTCATTCCAGTCTCCCTTGTCTTTGTCGGTTATATCATTCTACCTATATCACTAGCCTTGCTGCTGCTGCTGTTGGGGCTTAAGAATAAGCCCCAAGGCACAGCGGGACTAGTGAGTCCTGTACCCTAGCAGTGAGCGCCCACCTACCATGGTTAATATTCCAAATCGAAACCAGCAAGACGGCTAATACGCAAAAATGGCCATTGTAGTCTCCATTTTCTTTGTCGATAATATCAATCTGCTTATATAACAAGCCACTCTGCGGCTGTTGGCGGTTCTTTAGAGTAAGCCCAAATGCACAGTGCAAGGAATGAGTCCTGTTACCGATAGGTGAGCGCCAATCTACCATTGTTAATTATCCCGATTGAAACCGGCAAATCAACGAGCTCGTGGCGCAATGTGTAGAGCGTTGGACTCCTGCCAAACCAGTCGCGCCTTCGAGCCTCGACTGCCGCAGCGCCTGCGTTTAGGTATGGCTGGCTAATAACGGATAATAAGCCAGAAATGGCCATTCCAGTCTCCCTTGTCTTTGTCGGTTATATCATTCTGCCTACATCCCTAGGTGCTCTGCGGCTGCTGGCGGGGCTGTCGAGTAAGCCCGAAGGCAAAACGGGACCAGTGAGTACTGTAACGGATCGGTGAGCGCGAAACTACCATTGTTAATATTCCCGATCGAAACCGGGGTGGAGGCACAATAAGCGGGTCCCAAAATTAATGCATAAACCCAAGATACTTAAAAGCTCACAGTAGGTTTACTTGTTCACCTGAATATAACCAGAATCACCGTGGGCTAACGCCTTGTGTGCTACTGGATTGACGTAGGGGGCTAGCGTAGGCTATTGTTACAGTTCGGATGAACCGTTTTGGAACCCGGGGTGCTACTGCCCACTTTTGAGTGCTGTCATGCCTTCGGACGCATTCAGTAAGGTTTCCAGTGCTGGTGAGATCGTTGATGTTTGTAACAGGGGCATGCTGTGGGGTAGGGTTGCTGCAGCTGTTGTTTGGATTCATGGTGGCGTGGGGGGTTTGGGTGAATCCTTTGCAGGGATTTTTGGAACCGGGGGTGCAACTGGCTGTGTGCAGTCATGCATTCGGACGTATACAGTTAGGTTCAAGTGCTGGTGGTGTCGCTGATGTTTGCAAGACGGGCATGTAATGTGGGTAGGGTTAATGCAGCTGTTGTTTTGATTCCTAGTGGCGTGGGGGGTTAAGTATATCCTTGCGGTAATTTATAGAACCGGGGTTGCAACTGCCCTCTGCTGTGTGCAGTCATGCATTCGGACGCAAACAGTAAGGTTCAAGTGCTGGTGGGGTCGCTGATGTTTGTAACAGGGCACGCTCTGTGGGTAGGCCGTTTTGGGTGCAGGACCAGAAATAGTTGTGCGGATAGTTGTAGCAATAGTAGTATTATAAGTAAGAGTACTTACTGCAGAATAGGCAGTATGTGTAGTATTTTTTCAGTTGCAGTAGTACCGGTGCAATAGTTGTAGTTGTTCTTCTGATATTAGTCGTAGTATAAGCAGTTGTATTATTAGTAATAGTACTAGTGGAAGTTGACGCCATATGATTGGTATTATTATTAGTAGCGAACGCAGTATTTGTAGTTCAATAGTAGTATTAGTAGCAGTAGCTGTGGAAGTACAAGTAGTATATGTGGTAGTTGTAGTTGTAGTTAGTAGTAGTAGTAGTAGTAGTGTAGTAGTAGTAGTATTAGTGGTAGTTGTAGTTGTAGTAGTAGTAGTAGTAGTAGTAGTAGTAGTAGTAGGAGTAGTTGTATTAGTATTTGCAGTTGTATTAATGGTAGTAGTATTAGTTGTAATAGTAGTAGTAGTATTCATTTATTTATAGTAGTACTTCCTCAAGTAGTAGCATTGAGTTGTCGTAGTAGAAGTAGTTGTCGTAGTATTAATAGAAGTTGTATAAGTAGTTGCTGTTGTAGAAGTAGCAGTAGTGTGAGTTGTAGTAGTATTTGGAGTAATATCGATATTAATAATGATAGTTTTAGTTGACGCAGTAGTAATAGTGTAGTAGTTTGGAAGTAGTAGTGGTAGTAGTAGTATTATTGAGTTGTAGTAGTTGTTGTAATATTGGATGTTGTGCTATTAGCAGCGGGAGTTCTTTTTATTAGTAGTAAAATTTCTCGTTGTTGTATACACAGTTGTAGTAGTTGAAGTTGTAGTAATAGTAGACGTAGTGTTCGTAGTAGGATGGTCGTAGTTGTAGTAGTCGCCGTATTAGTAGTGATAGTCGTAGTCGTGGTAGTATAAAGACTAGTGGACTAGTCATAGTACATTAAAAGTTTTTGTGGTACACGCACTTGTGACAGTCGTAGTAGCAGTAGTATTAGTAGTAATATACACAGTGTTAGTAGTAGTTACAGCAGTAGTAGTTGAGGTAGAAGTGGTTATAGCAGGAGCGTAGTAGTAGTAGTAGTAGCCGCAGTTGTAGTAATAGTTGTTCCAGTTTTAGTATTAGTATGATAGAGGCATTGGTTGCAATAGTAGTAGCATTAACAGCTTCGATGTACATGCAGTCGTGAACACAGTGAGTTGAGGTCGTAGCAGTTGTAGTAGTAGTATAAGTGCAATATAAATGGAGCTTAATGTGTTGTAAGACTAGTAATAGTTGTAGAATTATTAGCAGCAGTAGGAGATGCATACGACTTCGAAGTTGTACTAACAGTAGTAGCAGTAATAATAGGGTTAGTAGCGGTTGTATTAGTAGTAACAGTAAGTGGCAGTACTGAGTGGGAGTCATAGTCGTAGTATAAGTCGTAGTAGCGGAAGAAATGGTAGTAGTTGTATTATTAAAAAGTATTAGTAGAAGTTCTATTAGTAGTAGTAGTAGTAATAGTAGTACAAAGTAGTAGTGGTAGCAGTAGTAGTGAGTAGTTGTAGTAGTGGTAGAAGTAGGGAGATGTACCTGTTGTAGTATTAGTAGTTGTAGTAGAAGTAGTAAATGCAGTGAGTAGTAGTAGTAGTAAAAAGTAGAAGTAGTTGTATTAGTATTCGTAGTAGTATTAGTTGTGGTAGTAGTAGTAGCAATGTTAGTAGTAGTAGTAGTAGTAGTAATAGTAGTAGCATTATTAGTAGTAGTTAAGGTAGTAGTAGTAGTAGTAGTAGTAGTAGTAGTAGTAGTAGTAGTAGTAGTAGTAGTAGTAGTAGTATTAGACCTAGTCATAGAGTCATTAGAAGTAGTATCAGTAATAGTAGTAGTAGTAGTGGTAGTAGTGATTTATATTAATACAAGTGGTAGTGGTAGCATTAATATGTTTTAGTGGAGTGTGTTATAAGAGTGGTAGTAGTGGTGAGTACTAGCAGTTGTAGTAATGAGTATCAGTAGAGAGTAGTACAGAGTAGTTATAGTAGTAGTTGTAATAGTTGTAGTAGTGGTAGTGAGTAGTCGTTGTAGTAGTAGCATTAGTAGTGGGTGGAGTAGTAGTAGTGAGTAGAAATACTGAGTACAAGTAGGAATTGATCGATGTAGTAGTAGTGAGTATTAGTAGAAGTAGCAGTATTATTAGTAGTATTAGAAGTGGTGAGTGAGAGAAGTAATAGTGGGAATTGGTTTTGGTAGTGGTAGTACTGATTGTGAGTAGTATTATTAGTAGTAGTAGTATTATTATTAGCCGTTGTAGTAGTAGTGGTCGTAGTAGAAGTGGTCGTAGTTGTTGTAGAAGTAGTAGTAATGGTAGTAGTATTAGTTGTTTTACTAGTCGTTGTAGTAGTATTTAAGTTGTGGTAGTACTATAACTAGTAGTATTAATTGTCGTAGTAGAAATTTTAGTAGTAATATTATTGGTAGTAGTATAAAATGGTATGAGTAGTATTATTTGTGTGCTGGTGAAGTAGTTGTAGTAATAGTAGTATTGGTGAGTATTAGTGGTTGTAGTAGTAGTAGTAGTAGCAGAAGTAGTAGTAGTGAAAGTAAGTAGTTGCTATATTAGTGATAGAACTAGAAGTGATAGTAGATTTTATAGTTGTACAAGTTGTAGTGGATGCATTATTAGGGTAGTGGTAGTAATAGTAGATGTGGAGGTAGTATTTGAGGGTAGAAGTAGCAGTATTAATTTTAGTATAAGTAGTAGTAGTAGCTGTAGTGATGGATGTAGTAGTAGTATTAGTAGTAGTGGTGGTAGGGCACGTAGTGGTTGTAGTAGTAGTAGTAGTAGTAGTAGTAGTAGTAGTAGTAGTAGTGGTAGTGGTAGTATGGCAGTAGTAGTAGTAGAAGTAGAAAGTAGTAGTAGTAAGTGAGTGGGAGTGAGATGTATTAGTAGTAGTTTGTAGTAGTAGTATTAGTAGTTGTATTCATAGTAGTAGTAGTAGAAGCAGTAATTGTAGTAGTAGTAGTAATAGTATTAGTTGGGTTAACGGTAATAGTAGTAGTAGGTGTAGTAGAAGTAGTGGTAGTTTTAGTTGTAGTAGTTGTAGTAGTAGTAGAAGTAGTAGTAGTAGTAGTAGTAGTAGTAGTAGTAGTAGTTGTAGTATTAGAAGTTGTAGATTTGTATTAGTCGTAGTTGTAGTCGTAGTATTATTGAAGTATTCGTAGTTGTATTAGAAGTAGTAATAGTAGTAGTACTAGCAGTAGTAGTTGTTATAGTAGTGGTATTAGTTGTGGAAGTAGTAGTATTAATGGTAGTAGTAGTAGTAGTATTAGTAGCAGTAGTAGCTGTAGTAGTTGTAGTAGTAGTTGTAGTAGTAATGGTAGTAGTTTTAGTAGTATTTGTAATAGTCAAAAAAGGAGTGTTATTAGTTGTATTAGTAGTATTATTAGTTGTCGTAGTAGTAGTTGTAGAAGTAACAGTAGTATTATTAGTAGTAGTATTGTTAGTAGTAGTTGTAGTAGGTGTAGTAGAAGTAGTGGTTGTTTTAGTTGTAGTAGTAGTCGCAGTAGTAGTAGTAGTTATACTAGTAGTAGTAGTATTAGTAGGAGTTGATTTTTATTAGTTGTAATTGTAGTAGTAGTATTATTGAAATTTTCGTAGTAGTAGTAGAAGTAGTAATAATAGTATTAGTTGTAGTAGTAGTGGTATTAGTTGTAGAAGTAGTAGTATTAATGGCAGTTGTAGTAGTATTAGTAGCAATAGTAGCAGTAGTAGTAGTTGTAGTAGTAGTAATGGCAGTAGTTTTAGTAGTATTAGTAGTAGTCATAATAGGAGTGCTATTAGTTGTATTAGTAGTATTATTAGTTGTCGTAGTAGCAGTGGTAGAATTAATAGTAGTATTATTAGTAGTAGTTTTGCTAGTCGTAGTTGTAGTAGTGATCGTAGAAGAAGTAGTAGTAATGGTAATAGTAATAGTATTAGCAGTGGTAGTAGCAGTAGCACTAGGGATAGTCGTAGTTGACACCCAGTAGTCGTAGTGTTAATAGTCGTAGAAAGTTTTAGTAGTTATACTAGTACAAGTAGTAGACGTTTGTTCTAGCAGTAGTAATAGAAGTGGACGCTGTTGTACTAGTGGTAGAGGTTGTCGTAGTTGTGATCAGTACTATTGATAGTCGTGGTAGGAGTGGTTGTAGTTGTAGTAGTCGTAGTAAAAGCAATACTAATAGTATAAGTTGTAGTAGTTATGGTATTAGTTGTAGTAGTAATATTAGAAGTAGTAGTACTTGTGCTAATAGATGCAGTTTTAATAGTAGAAGTAGAAGTGGAAGTAGTTGCAGTAGTATTAGAAGGAGTAGTAAACGCCGCAGTCGTAGTGGTTGTAGAAGTAGTAGTATTTGACGCAGTAGTAGTAGGAGTAATAATAGTTGTAGTCGTATTGGTTGTAGCAGTGGTAGCATTAGTAATAGTGGCACTAGTAGTTGTGGTAGTATTACTTACAGTATAAGTGGTAGTTTTTTTCATTTGTAGTATTTGGGGTAGTAGTGGCAATGGTAATGGCAGTTTTTGCGGTAGTAGTAGTAGTGGTAGTAGTAGTAGTAGTATTAGAAATTGTGCCTTTGATTTTCTTAATTCCTGCTCAGTTTACAAACCGGTCTCTTCCGCCCCCCCTTATCGTGCTTAGCCTTGTTGCAACCAAAACGCTGCTTCTCACGATTTTTAGGTTCTAGCTTAACCGCTGTCTGCTGCATTTTACTCTCCTTCTTCCGTAGATACTTTCTTCGCGATTATGCTTGGCTACGTTAAGGGGCAAGCTAGTTCCTTCGCAACTAGCTATGGCATTCTTACTTTGGTTCGCTTTTCATTTCTTTCAAAAAAATGCATTGGCTTACGTTATTTCCCCGACGTTAGGCCTCGATTTCGCCCTACCGCGCAATTCGTACCGATGACGTCGTTAGGACTACCTAATTCTATGTACATTACTGTCGGTCAGTATGGGTTGCTTTATTCGTCTTTCCGCCCCTTTTTTCCACATCCTTAAGTAATCCTGCACCCCTCATCTTATCTGTTACCTTGGTTGCGCCAATCAGTTTTCTAATTTTTTTAAATCTTAATAAATTCCGGCAAGTTATTAAACTCGTCTTTCCTCGCACCGCGTAATGATTCGGTAGAGGAACAATGATACAGTTTTTGTTAATTATTTATTCAAAAAAATCATCACAGCTGTTTTTCACATGAGGGGTAATTTCAGACGGTGGATCAATACCTTCGGGTGTGCATTTTTTTGCTTCTCTGTTGATTCCCGCTGCCATTACACGATATAAACATGGTTTAATTCATATTAACAAACTTACCTTAGTTGCGCTTCTGATTCTTGCATTTCGTTTCCTTCTGGGAGGCTTAGTTAGCAATCTCATTTGTCAGCTTCTATTTAAATTCCTTCAATTATAGCGCGTTCCATAAGCCTTCTTCCTATTGGCTCCCTTTTCATTTGTTCAGTTTGGTTTTTATTTTCGGCCAATGGGGATCGTTCAGTTCACCCGTGCTTTTGCATTGGATGCAACATTTTATTTCTAATTTACGCTGGTTATTTTCACCTCATTCAAACTTAATTCCTTTTTATAAAATTTGCACATTTAACTACTTTCGCCATTTCGGTTGGTGTTTCTTTTATCGTTCTGCCCCACCCATAAAACCCCTATTACCACGGTTCCCGTAAGACAGGCTCTTGGGTTTATGCATTAATTTTGGGACCCGCTTATTGTGCCTCCACCGAAACCGGTAAGACAACGAGGTCGTGGCGCAGTGGGTAGAGCGTTAGACTCTTAACCAACAGGTCGAATATGCGAGACTTTGGCTCGGCAGCGCCTAAAGTTTGCGTATGGCTGGCTGATGACGGCTTATAAGCCTTAAATGGTCATTCCAGTCTCCCATGTCTTTGGCAGAAATAACATTCAGCCTAATTCCATAGCCCCTCTGCGGAAGCTGGGAGGGCTTCAGAGTAAGCCCCAAGGCGCAACGGGACGAGTGAGTCCTAAATTCGATGTATGAGCGCCCTACTACCATTGTTAATATTTCCGATCGAAAACGGCAAGACAATGAGATCGTGGCGCCGTGGGTAGTGCGTTCGATTCCTACCCAACAGGTCGAAAGTTCAAGCCTCGGGCGCCGCAGCGCCTGGGGTTCGGTATGGCTGGCTGATGTCCGCCAATACGCCAGAAATGGTTATTCCATTATCCCTTGTCTTTGTCGATAATACCTGTCTGCCTACATCACTAGCCGCTTTGCGGCGGCTGGCGGGGTTGTCGAATTAGCCCCAAGGCACATCAGGACCAGTGAGTCCTTTAACTGATCAGTGAATGCTCAACTACCATTGTTAATATTCCCGATCGAAACCGGTAATACAACGAGATCTTGGCGCAATGGGTAGAGCGTTAGACTCCTAACTAACTGTTCGAATATGCGAGATTATGGCATGGTAGCGCCTGGGGTTGGGTATGGCTGGCTGATGACGGCTAATAAACCACAAATGGCCATTTCAGCCTCCCTTGTCTTTGTCGATAATATCATTCTGCCTACATCACTAGCTTCTTGGCGGAAGCTGGCGGGGGTATAGAGTAAGCCACAAAGCATCACGGGACGAGTGAGTCCTTAAACCGACCAGTAAGCACCCAACGTCTATTGTTAATATTCCCGATCGAAACCCGCAAGTACACGAGGTTGTGGCACAGTGGTTAGAGCGTTACTTTCCTACTCAAAAGGTCGCGTGTTCGAGCCTCGGACGCAGCAGCATCTGGGTATGGGTATTGCTGGCTGATGACGGCTAATACGCCAAAAATGGCCATTTCAATCTTCCTTTTCTTTGTCGATAATATCATTCTGCTTATATCACAAGCCACTCTGCGGCTGTTGGCGGTTCTTTAGAGTAAGCCCAAATGCACAGTGGAAGGAGTGAGTCCTGTAACCGATAGGTGAGCGCCAGACTACCATTGTTAATTATCCCGATTGAAACCGGCAATTCAACGAGCTCGTGGCGCCGAGGGTAGAGCGTTGGACTCCTACCCAACAGGTCGAAAGTTCGAGCCTCGGACGCAGCAGAGCCTGGGTTTGGGTATAGCTGGCAAATGACAGCTAATACGCCAGAAATGGCCATTCCAGTCTCCCTTGTCTTTGTCGGTTATATCATTCTGTTTATATAACAAGCCACTCTGCGGCTGCTTGCGGGGCTGTAGAGTAAGTCCCAATGCACTGTAGAACGAGTAAGTCCTGTAACCGATGAGAGAGCGCCCGAATACCACTATTAATATTCCCGATCGAAACCGGCAAGACAAATAGGTGATTGCGCAGAGGTTAGTGCGTTGATCTGCCAAACAGGTCGCGAGTTCAAGGCTCGGGTGCCACAGCGCCTGGGGTTGGGTATGGCTGACCGATGACGGCTAATACGCCAGAAATGGCCATTCCAGTCTCCCTTGTCTTTGTCAATAATATTATTCTGCCTACATCCCTATCCGCTTGGCGGCAGCTGGCAGGGGTAAAGAGAAAGCCCCAAGGCGCCACGGAACGAGTGAGTCCTGTTACTGATCGGTGAGCGCCCAACTACCTTTGTTAGTATTCCCGACCGAAACCGGTAAAACAAGGAGGCCGTGGTGCAGTGGGTAGATCGTCAGATTCCTAACCAACAGGTTGAATATGCGAGACTTTGGAACGGCAGCGCCTGGGTTTGGGTATGGCTGGCTGATAACGGCTAATAAGCCCGAAATGTTCATGACAGTCTCCGTTGTCATTGTCGGTAGTATCATTCTGCCTACATCCCTAGCACCATGCGGAATCTGGCGGGTCTTTAGAGTAAGCTTTAAGGCGCAACGGGACGAGTGAGTATTAAATTCAATCGCTTAGCGCCAAACTACCAGTGTTAATATTTCCGATCGAAAAACGGCAAGACACCGAGGTCTTGGCGCAGTGGGTAGAGCGTTAGACTCCTACCCAAACGGTCGAAAGTTCGAGCCTCGGACGCAGCAGAGCCTGGGTTTGGGTATGGCTGGCAAATGACAGCTAATACGCCAGAAATGGCCATTCCAGTCTCCCTTGTCTTTGTCGGTTATATCATTCTGTTTATATAACAAGCCACTCTGCGGCTGCTTGCGGGGCTGTAGAGTAAGTCCCAATGCACTGTAGAACGAGTAAGTCCTGTAACCGATGAGAGAGCGCCCGAATACCACTATTAATATTCCCGATCGAAACCGGCAAGACAAATAGGTGATTGTGCAGAGGTTAGTGCGTTGATCTGCCAAACAGGTCGCGAGTTCAAGGCTCGGGTGCCACAGCGCCTGGGGTTGGGTATGGCTGACCGATGACGGCTAATACGCCAGAAATGGCCATTCCAGTCTCCCTTGTCTTTGTCGATAATATTATTCTGCCTACATCCCTATCCGCTTGGCGGCAGCTGGCAGGGGTAAAGAGAAAGCCCCAAGGCGCCACGGAACGAGTGAGTCCCTGTTACTGATCGGTGAGCGCCCAACTACCTTTGTTAGTATTCCCGACCGAAACCGGTAAAAACAAGGAGGCCGTGGTGCAGTGGGTAGATCGTCAGATTCCTAACCAACAGGTTGAATATGCGAGACTTTGGAACGGCAGCGCCTGGGTTTGGGTATGGCTGGCTGATAACGGCTAATAAGCCCGAAATGTTCATGACAGTCTCCGTTGTCATTGTCGGTAGTATCATTCTGCCTACATCCCTAGCACCATGCGGAATCTGGCGGGTCTTTAGAGTAAGCTTTAAGGCGCAACGGGACGAGTGAGTATTAAATTCAATCGCTTAGCGCCAAACTACCAGTGTTAATATTTCCGATCGAAAACGGCAAGACACCGAGGTCTTGGCGCAGTGGGTAGAGCGTTAGACTCCTACCCAAACGGTCGAAAGTTCGAGCCTCGGACGCAGCAGAGCCTGGGTTTGGGTATGGCTGGCAAATGACAGCTAATACGCCAGAAATGGCCATTCCAGTCTCCCTTGTCTTTGTCGGTTATATCATTCTGTTTATATAACAAGCCACTCTGCGGCTGCTTGCGGGGCTGTAGAGTAAGTCCCAATGCACTGTAGAACGAGTAAAGTCCTGTAACCGATGAGAGAGCGCCCGAATACCACTATTAATATTCCCGATCGAAACCGGCAAGACAAATAGGTGATTGTGCAGAGGTTAGTGCGTTGATCTGCCAAACAGGTCGCGAGTTCAAGGCTCGGGTGCCACAGCGCCTGGGGGTTGGGTATGGCTGACCGATGACGGCTAATACGCCAGAAATGGCCATTCCAGTCTCCCTTGTCTTTGTCAATAATATTATTCTGCCTACATCCCTATCCGCTTGGCGGCAGCTGGCAGGGGTAAAGAGAAGCCCCAAGGCGCCACGGAACGAGTGAGCCCTGTTACTGATCGGTGAGCGCCCAACTACCTTTGTTAGTATTCCCGACCGAAACCGGTAAAACAAAGGAGGCCGTGGTGCAGTGGGTAGATCGTCAGATTCCTAACCAACAGGTTGAATATGCGAGACTTTGGAACGGCAGCGCCTGGGTTTGGGTATGGCTTGCTGATAACGGCTAATAAGCCCGAAATGTTCATGACAGTCTCCGTTGTCATTGTCGGTAGTATCATTCTGCCTACATCCCTAGCACCATGCGGAATCTGGCGGGTCTTTAGAGTAAGCTTTAAGGCGCAACGGGACGAGTGAGTATTAAATTCAATCGCTTAGCGCCAAACTACCAGTGTTAATATTTCCGATCGAAAACGGCAAGACACCGAGGTCTTGGCGCAGTGGGTAGAGCGTTAGACTCCTACCCAAACGGTCGAAAGTTCGAGCCTCGGACGCAGCAGAGCCTGGGTTTGGGTATGGCTGGCAAATGACAGCTAATACGCCAGAAATGGCCATTCCAGTCTCCCTTGTCTTTGTCGGTTATATCATTCTGTTTATATAACAAGCCACTCTGCGGCTGCTTTGCGGGGCTGTAGAGTAAGTCCCAATGCACTGTAGAACGAGTAAGTCCTGTAACCGATGAGAGCGCCCGAATACCACTATTAATATTCCCGATCGAAACCGGCAAGACAAATAGGTGATTGTGCAGAGGTTAGTGCGTTGATCTGCCAAACAGGTCGCGAGTTCAAGGCTCGGGTGCCACAGCGCCTGGGGTTTGGTATGGCTGACCGATGACGGCTAATACGCCAGAAATGGCCATTCCAGTCTCCCTTTGTCTTTGTCGATAATATTATTCTGCCTACATCCCTATCCGCTTGGCGGCAGCTGGCAGGGTAAAAGAGAAAGCCCCAAGGCGCCACGGAACGAGTGAGTCCTGTTACTGATCGGTGAGCGCCCAACTACCTTTTGTTAGTATTCCCGACCGAAACCGGTAAAAACAAGGAGGCCGTGGTGCAGTGGGTAGATCGTCAGATTCCTAACCAACAGGTTGAATATGCGAGACTTTGGAACGGCAGCGCCTGGGTTTGGGTATGGCTGGCTGATAACGGCTAATAAGCCCGAAATGTTCATGACAGTCTCCGTTGTCATTGTCGGTAGTATCATTCTGCCTACATCCCTAGCACCATGCGGAATCTGGCGGGTCTTTAGAGTAAGCTTTAAGGCGCAACGGGACGAGTGAGTATTAAATTCAATCGCTTAGCGCCAAACTACCAGTGTTAATATTTCCGATCGAAAACGGCAAGACACCGAGGTCTTGGCGCAGTGGGTAGAGCGTTATACTCCTACCCAAACGGTCGAAAGTTCGAGCCTCGGACGCAGCAGAGCCTGGGTTTGGGTATGGCTGGCAAATGACAGCTAATACGCCAGAAATGGCCATTCCAGTCTCCCTTGTCTTTGTCGGTTATATCATTCTGTTTATATAACAAGCCACTCTGCGGCTGCTTGCGGGGCTGTAGAGTAAGTCCCAATGCACTGTAGAACGAGTAAGTCCTGTAACCGATGAGAGAGCGCCCGAATACCACTATTAATATTCCCGATCGAAACCGGCAAGACAAATAGGTGATTGCGCAGAGGTTAGTGCGTTGATCTGCCAAACAGGTCGCGAGTTCAAGGCTCGGGTGCCACAGCGCCTGGGGTTGGGTATGGCTGACCGATGACGGCTAATACGCCAGAAATGGCCATTCCAGTCTCCCTTGTCTTTGTCGATAATATTATTCTGCCTACATCCCTATCCGCTTGGCGGCAGCTGGCGGGGGTAAAGAGTAAGCCCCAAGGCGCCATGGGACGAGTGAGTCCAATAACCGATCGGTGAGCGCCCAACTACGACTATTAATATTCCCGATCGAAACCGAAAAGACAACGAGCTCCTAGTGCAGTGTGTAGTGTTAGACTTCTGCCACAATGTTCGCGAGTTCGAGCCTCGTGCGCCACAGCGCTTGCGGTTTGGTATGGCTGGCTGATTACGGTTAAGAAGCCTGAAATTTTCTTTCCAGTCTCCCTTGTCTTTGTCGGTAATATCATTCTGCCTGCATCCCTAGCCTCTCTGCGGCTGATGGCTGGGCTGTAGAGTTAGCCCCAAGGCACAACGGGGCCAGTGAGTCCTGTTACTGATTGGTGAGCGCCCAACTACCTTTTTTTATATTCCCGATCGAAACCGGCAAGACAACGAGGTAATGGCGCAGTGGGTAGAGCGTTAGACTTCTAACCAACAGGTCGAATATGCGAGACTTTGGAACGGCAGCGCCTGGGTTTGGGTATTGCTGGCTGATGACGGCTAAAAAGCCTGAAATGTTAATGACAGGTTCCCTTGTCTTTATCGGTAATATCATTCTGTCTACATCCCTAGTCGCTCTGCGGAATCTGGCAGATCTTTAGAGTAAGCTACAAGGCGCAACGGGACGAGTGAGTCCTAAATTCAATCGCTGGGCGCCAAACTACCAGTGTTAATATTTCGGATCGAAAACGGCAAGACAACGAGGTCGTGGCGCAGTGGGTAGAGCGTTAGACTCCTACCCAACAGGTCGACAGTTCGAGCCTCGGGCGCAGCAGAGCCAGGGTTTGGATATGGCTGGCTAATGACGGCTAATACGCCAGAAATGGCCATTCCAGTCTCCCTTGTCTTTAGCGGGGGTAAAAACTAAGCCCTAAGCCGCCACGGGACGAGTGAGTCCTGTAACCGAACGGTGAGCGCCCAACTACCACTATTAATATTCCCGATCGAAACTGAAAAGACAACGAACTCGTAGCGCATTGTGTAGAGTGTTAGACATCTGTCCAAATGTTCACGAGTTCGAGCCTCGTGCGCCGCAGCGCTTGCGGTTTGGTATGGCTGGCTGATGACGGTTAATAAGCCTGAAATCCTCTTTCCAGTCTCCCTTGTCTTTGTCGGTCATATCATTCTGTTTATATAACAAGCCACTCTGCGGCTGCTGGCGGGGCTGTAGAGTAAGTCCCAATGCACAGTAGAACGAGTAAGTCCTGTAACCGATTTTCTACTGTTTAATAAAAACACGAACCTCCCTAACGCCATAAAAGATGTGTGGTCAACATTTTTACAAGGTTATTGTTTAAACGATACACAGCGCCTATTACTTCTTCACTATTTACTTGAATAAAGGAAACATTTCCTTCTAAATTTTGCACTTCTCCTGTGCACTTTTAGCGCATTCTTTTATGTGCCCAATTGCCTTGGTAATAAAATTGCTTCAGATGACTATTTGGCGAATGCACGCTTTTTACAGAAAAATCTCAGGCGAGCACCTATACCTGGTAACACGGTTAATTAAATCATTTGTATTCCGACAACTTAAGCTATGCGCATCTTTTCAACTGGTCGCCATGCGACTGTATGCAATTGTTTTTATTGCAACTTTAAGTGTATATTTTGTTACCTCGTGCATAGACACCCTCCCACCGTAGTTAATATTTCCGATCAAAACCGACAGGAAACGGGCCAGTAGATCAAACATACAGAGTTGGACGTACAAACGCTCAATAGGCATAGAAGTCGGGTCCCAATCCCCAGTTATCAAAACCTGACAATGTCTGGCTGACGAGGACCGAAAAAATACAAAAGGTCGTTTCAGTCAATTTAGCTGTTGCCAGTATTCGAGGGGGAGAGAGAGAGAGGAATATGCTTTATTTTGAAGTATCATTCAAAATTTTCAGCAAAAATATAAATGTCTCCATTCGTTGTTGAATCAACATCATTGTCCTCGATACTAGGAGAGAGTACTAGTTGAGCGCAGTTTGCAGTTCAGAAGAAGAAAAAAGCGATCACTGCAACATGCTAATTGGCCTGGCCTTTTGCATTCTCTCTCTAACCTATCATCAGAGATAGTTACAGAAAATGGTTTTCAGTTTCATATTTCGCATTAATTGTTAAAGAGAATGTTGTGGTCAATTATTTTATTCAAAATTTTTTATACATTGCACGCTCACGCTTTAAAGGAGAATATTAGGGTCACTAACTTTCGATAGGTGATACCTGAAGTATAGCAGCTGAACAGTTTATAAAAATTGACTCAATAGAGAATTTCCTAGGGAAATTCTCCTAGGAAGTGTCCAAACATAACGTACCTCAGATTCAATTCGACCCCTATACCAGAACACAGGGCTTTAATACAACAGTGTCCGCAAGCATGCTATGGTTGGTCAGTGTGAAAACCTCGACCGGCAAACATTCAGCGCCTTTGTGTGGCCTTACCTGTAAATGGGAGCTGCATATACAGGGGTTAGATATTCTTACTGACGGAGAGATTACCGATGGATCGCAGAAACGGGAAAACCTGGCATGCCGATTAGCTCAGACACTTGAAAAGGGAGGCGTCTAACAGTGACAGGTGGAATAGCCTTCAGCTAATGCTACTTAAGTAGGCGGACCTTCATCTGCCGAATAAGCAGTTGCGAGCCTACATACATCGATAGTGTTAGCAGGATGCGAAATACTGAGGTCTGGTAAATAAACTGTGTTATAATACTTCACAGAGTGCGATAAAGATGTTGCGATAAAGCGAGTTCTAGCCGTCATTAACTTAGTCCTTCGTCTTATCAGTGTTGCGCGTCCTGGACCGTCAAAGACTGAGGACTCAGTCCAGATCAAACTCCTCAATCTCGTTAATAGGGAAGCTCTTTCCATACGAATCCGGGAATTCAGAACAATGTCCTCTGGACTTCTTTCAGTGGGCCAAACGGGAAATATGCAAAGTAGTCTAATCTGAAGAAAGATATACATAGCGCAATTAGGAAATTGGGACTTTACTGGAAATGACCGAGAATCATGATATCCCCAGATCACAATGCAGGGAAATGGATTCCGAAGTAAAACTTGAGATGGAGACTACACAACCGTCCAAGATCCTGTTCAGAGCAGTTGTTTTTTGGCAACCAGTTAGTCAGAAATGGGGCTGATGCAATGACTCGTGCGTTTGATTGGCTGGTGCAAGTCACGTACAGTGGTTCGACTAGCAAGCAGACGCGCGAGTGCTGGCTGGGTTTGAGTATTGTAGACCACGGAGTGTGCAGTTCCAGTCGGCACAGATGAGGTTTTAGACGCGGCATGCAGCTAGTCAAGAGCGAATGTGCTTGCAGTAACGCGTCGCCAAATAACTTCTTGCACTGCCCGAACGTGGGCGCAGTACAACTGGAACGTGCCATAGGACGATTTTTTCCATCTCTTCTTCTGTTCGACGATACATCCTATTCGCCACGAAAGTAAGAGGTTTACAAACATGCTGTGAACCATGCCACTGATATTGCGGTCTACGCCCCGACACTGTATCTCGTGTCCCGCGATCACAGTATTCCTGAAACTCTTGATCCATGGACGGGGAAGCATTTGGGAGTCACCGTATGGTATTCAGGGGAAAACTGCTGTACTTATCAATTTAACTGCATCGAACGGTATAGTCATCGCAAATTCCTGCTTCAGACACCCTAGAAGACATCTAGTTACCTGGCACTCCGATCGTAAGCAAACTCAAAATTATATCATCTACATGCCCACCCGATCATGTTGAGGCACATCAGGGCTACGCTGCTATGACCATGCTACTGTAATGGCTAGGCTCTCGAGCAAATGTCATTTTGCCGAAAATTAACCACCTACAAAAGGTAGAGAAAGATGAACGTGTCAAAACCAATGCCACCGGTACGATCATTTGTATGGCTGTACGCTTGGACAGTTATGTCATCTGAGGCCTGTTAAGTAGAAGGCAGATGGTTAGAACTGAAGCCTCCCCTCAGAAGCATGGCTGACATCATCAGAAGGATTATAAATTTGTTATTATCATCAAATATCTGATAGTAACAAGGCTACCTGCTTTTGGGGGTGATCCGAACTTCGGAGCTCTACGTCGTTCGACAACGATCTCTTCATGACACGTGGAGACATCAGGAGAAATCTCAGAGGAGCTCAAGTTAATAAATATAAGACACAACATAGTATTTTCAAGTTAAGCCAGTCCTCCGATTCACCTCTCGCCACAATCAGGGACAACGGAGGCGCAGCCAGCCAAGATGGGATACGATAATTCCGTGAAAGATATACACCATCCATTTTCTGAACCTCGCAGCCACTGCCCAATACTAGGGTTTTCTAGGCTACAGCGTCAGGGCAGAGCTCACGGCTCCCGGGGGCCTCGTAGCTTAGTTAGTTAGAGCTTCGGCGGAAGTGAAGCCTTTCCCTTGTTGTTGTGGGTTTGGATCAAACCGAGGCCACCGTTTTTTTCGCAATAGAGTCAAGTGAATTAATCAACTCTGCCGAAAACCCGTATTACGAATCAAGTTCATCAAAAAGGAGCTCGTCACGAAGCAGCTCCTGAAAAGTGTGGGGAGAGATGCTAAACTCCGGATCGACTATCGGTCGTGGTCTCGAAAATAGCGATTTCAGCGATCACACTTGGTTTCGGCCTCATCAGCTACTGTGTCCGCGTACTCTCCAATCGTATGGCTTACTTTTACATTATGGCAAGGGAAGGGGGAGATAGAGATAGATGTTTTGCAGGTCCATTTTGATGTAGCAATTCGTCACGGCGTCTTTGAGACCGTGGTAGTCCTAATAACTCAGACAGATGCCCTTCAAAACTCCTCCCTCGAGGAACGACACCGCGAAAGGAGTCATGTGATCACGGCTACCATGCAACCGGAACATACGTAAGTCAGAAAATCTCAATCGCTCACAAACTCCACGATTACCAACTTGACTTACCAAGCTGAAAGTATCTGTCACACATCGCCCGCGCATTCACACCCACATCAAACCAGCGCACGGGCCCAGAGCCGACGCGTGTCGGGGTCTCTCTCCTCTATAGAGTTTTCTGCACATAACACAACCTCAAATACGGGGCTAATTCTTATTGTGGCGCTCTGAGTACAGTGACCCCTACAATAACCCGCATTTCATGGAAAACTTGGGGGATAATGCACCTAGGTCTAAATGGACATGAGCTTCCGTACAGGTTAACAGTTAACCGCTTTTAGCTCGTCGCGGGCAGCTGAGCTGGGTGGAGAATAAAAAGATTGCTTAATAGTGCAATCGTTTGAGGTCAAACAGCAGCATAAGACAAGTCCACGCAACAATAACTTAATATCGTGAATTTGGAGCAACGCACAGTCAACATGACCGTCAGTTAAGGTTTACGAGCGATTATAATCGCGAAACAGCGTTATCAGTGGAGGGAAGATCCACCGTTAACGTCAAAAAAAGCTCTGGCACTTATGCGAGCATCCTTTGACAGAAATATCAACGACCAGTCCCATGCTCCAACATAGTAACAAATCTTTAAATCCCTTCAATGAATAAATGCTGAGAACAGCACACCACCGCCAGTCTACAGCAGAAACGCCGATTGGAGCTAGATGTACGCTGTACAACCTCGGCGACTCCCGGGAGCGATATCCTGCGACTTGGCTCTGAAAATTCCCGTACTCGTGGTTACTAGACCCTCGACTTTTCTTTATTGAAACACACGAGGAAAACTGTAATATGGCCCTAAAACTATTAAACAAAGAAAAGTTTTTTAGCAGTATTCAGAGCCGATTTTATTTTGAAAACAAAAAAGAACACAAAATTTCATTGTCTTGGCACAGCGATGCCTAAAGCAATTCATATGAAGTTGCAAATTTTTTTGAGGTAGTTATAATGTCGGTAAAAAGACCTGATATCAAAACTACGACTTCAGAAGTTCATATAGTTTCCCGGTTTTCTGAGCCCTTTGTGCATCATCGCAGCCGCCCAGTGACTTCCCGTTAATAAATATTCGGGGGACCTAGCAGGGTAAGAATTAATTGAAATGGATGTCTACTTACTGTACGGGCGCCCGTCATTTTCCTGAGTGCATCCTGTATTTCAGAACATCTGGGGTTGTTACTGATATCCACTACGTCCATATCATTTTCCGAGATAGAAGTCCCAATGAAACCGCGAAAGAGTCCTATCGCAGTCTTGCAATATGGGCAATAGGGCTTAACAAACATAACAACCTTTTTTGCGTGTATCTTCTCATGAATAAAAGCGTTGCAATCTGAGGTATAACTCTGAGAGGTTCCCATGTTGGCCCTTGGGAGATTAGACGACCGTGACGGTTCGGAATCCTAAGTGTAGATAGGAACGAAGAGCTAAAATCGTGTGCGACAAAATCACCTACTAAAGGCTTGATGAATGTACGGGGAACATCACATTCGGAATGTAAATGATGGCTAAACAGTGCCAATATTCATGAGAGAAAAACGCGGTAAATAATAAGTAAGATAAACGTAACCAGAGTTGGGATCCCGAGACGATCGAGAATATCCCCATAAACAGGCCATAAGTGGTTAGAAACACCACAAGATTCTAGAACTGTGTAGCAGTGCTGTTAACAACAGGCTATTTGTTATAGGCAGTAGCAGTGCCACTTTCTGAAGCGGCAGCTGCATGACTATTTTCATAACGTGTTTTATGGAAGGAGTACGCAGTAAACATTTATTTTTAAACGAAGCCCTGTGACAAAAAATCACGTGAGCGTAGCCAAACCTATTTATTCTGGGAAAGAGGACTTCACACGTAAGCATTCAAAGTGGCACAACCCAGCTAGGATGCTAGTCCTCAGCGTTCAGTTACTCCAAAGTTAAACAAACAGTCTGCTCTATTATTAGGAATTAATCTTTACTCTATTCGACATTAATAAATTCAACTATTAGCCAATTAAGTGGCTGCGTACCGCAGCCTCTCAACCGATTAAATTGAGAGCAAAGCCGTGCTGAATATGGAGATTTGATGTTTTTTCGGTGGCATAAACGTTTAGGAAATGAGCTTAATAACTGTTAATCAAGGTACATGTGTTTGTACAAAGGATTGGGGAAGAGAGAAGACCCAGGGGGATCATAGGACTAAGTTTGCACCTCATGATACCTGACGCTGTAGCGTCCGAAGATGTCAAGGATAGCATACACTGTGGAGTTTATCACTAGGACCAGCTTTGGCTATATAACGCCGGTAGAATCCTTAAGCACTTTATCTGGCACACATTTATAGATAGAATGATAAAGTTTTTAACGTAATGAATCTACGTTAACAGTAAAAAATGGTAGACAATAAAAGAGAAGTATAAAGATACAAGCGAATACTGGATAGATGTAAAATCCATCCGTTTGGAGGGGGTGGTTACTAACTATCACTTAGATACCGGTGGGGAGGACAGTGCTGTTGGTAAATGCGGGTGAGGGTCGTGGAGATGCTGACGGTAAGGAGCCTGCGAGACGGTACGATAGCGGTAACGAGGGGAGATTTCAGCGGTAGGGAGGGAAGAAACACAAGCCATATTGTAGCGGCCGAGAATGTCAAAGATAGCACACACTGTGGAGTATATCACTAGGACAATCTGTAGCCATATAACGTCGGCAGAATCGTTACACACTTCATCATGCACACATGTATAGATAGCAGGAGAGAATAAGTTTATAACGTAAGGTATCTATGTTAACAGTAACAAATTGTAGATAGTAAAAGAGAAATATAAAGATACAAGCGAATACTGGGACTTATACAATCGATCCGCTTGGAGTGGGAGGTGGTCACGAATGATCAGTTAGATACCGGTGGGGAGTGCAGTGCTGTTCGCAAATGCGGGTGAGGGTCATGGAGATGCTGACGGTCAGGGACTTTCGAGACGGTACGACGGCGGTAACGAGGGGAGATGTCAGCGGTAGGGAAAGAAGGAACACCGGCCATCTTCACAGACCATCGATCACACCATTCCCATCCGGGATCCGCGCGAAAAGTCTACCAGTCCATTCAAACAATTCTGTCGGAACTGTGGTTCGTTACAATATTCAGTGCCCATTGATTACACTATTTCCATTCGGGATCTGCGCGAAAAGTGTTCCCAGTCCATTCAAACAATTCTATCGGAATTGTGGTCCGTTATATAGCTGCGCCCGAGTTGCAGCCCTGTCCTCAGCGTTGTGTGGGTTGGTTTTTGACGGGTGTTCAGTTCAGTTCAGTTCAGTTCAGTTTTATTAAGGGAAATATAGGCGAAGCCTTTGAGCTCCCTATTGATGACAGTGACACTGTAAATTAAAAAAGGCTGACATATAATGGACGTTGGACAAAGGGTTATCTCCCGGACACACTGCAGGGCATCGGACAAACAATTATAAAATAATGTTACTCATAAAATAGGGAGTAGTATGTTATATGACGCGAAAATTGTGGATGGGAATATGTTTCAGGAAATGTGTTAGGTTCGGATGTTGTGGTGGTACTTATGGCTGTACTGGTCAAACTTCCGCTTAAAAGTGTCAACGGATGGGGACATGATTATGTCGGCCGGCAGAGCATTCCAGGCCTTAATCACTCTGTTGGAGAAGAAGAACCTTCTTGTGTCGAGTCTTGCACCTGTCACTCGTAGTTTAATGGGATGTCCTCGCAAAGTAATGGTAGTGGCCAGCTCAAAGAAGTCGCCAGATGCAAGGCAACAATCCTGAAGCCGCAGCATTCGAAAGGCTTGTATTAAGTCGCCGCAGCTGTCTATAGTCCAGAGGAAACAGATCAAGATTAGACAATCGTGTCTCGTAAGGCAGGCAGCTTTGACCTTGAACAAGCTTGGTTGCACGTCTTTGGACCTTCTCAAGGGTGTTGTGGTCTTTGACAGACCACGGTCTCCAGGCTTGTATGGCAAATTCCAATTGTGGTCGCACGAACATCCCGAAGACCTTATTAAAGCACTCTTTGTCGAAATTCGCAAACGCTCGATTAATTAGATACAAGCTTGACATGGCAGATTTTGCTACTTTTGAGCAATGGAACGATGGCTTCAGTGTGGGCATGATCCATACTCCTAGATCTTTCTGAGCCTCTACCTCTGGTAGCGGTGTGTCGTCCAGATAGTAAATTCTCTGGTGTCCGGAGCTGGTTCTGCCGAATCGCAGAATATTGCACTTGGTAGCGTTGAATGGGAGGAGCCAGTTGTGCGACCATTCCTCGAGTCGATGCAAGTTCGCCTGTAGATTTTCTTCATCAGCTGCGTTGTGGATGACCTTCCAAAAGCTTTTACATCGTCAGCAAACATGGCGGTGTCACAGTCCAAGCCACTTACGCAATCATCAATGTATATAAGGAAGAGGATAGGGCCAAGGACGGAGCCCTGAGGAACCCCACTCTCAACCGCCACCTCCGCCGATTGTTGATCGCCAAGACGGACAATCTGAGATCGCCCAATCAAGAAGTTTTCGATCCACTTCAAAAGCTTGCCCCTTACCCCAATACGGTGGAGTTTGTATAGGAGACGTTGGTGAGGCACGCTATGAAAGGCCTTCTTGAAGTTTATGTTCACTGCGTGCACTACATTTCCTTCATCGACCGCTCGGGTCCATCGTTCCAGACAGTAGAGCAAATTAGTTAAACAGGACCTTCCTCTGCGGAATCCGTGCTGCGCTTCAGAGAGAAGATGATGCCACTCCAGAAACTGCATCAGTTCACGTTTGATGATTCGCTCCATAATCTTGCAACATATTGAGGTGAGACTTACCGGCCTGTAGTTATTTGCGGAAGCCCGGCTGCAACTTTTATTTTTTGGGGAAATCCACGCGGTCTTCCAATCGGGTGGCAATTTGCCTGCTGCGAGGGAGGCTTGGAAGAGTAGACACAAGGGTTCTGCCAACTCTACGGCCAACTCCTTCAACAACTTTGCTGGTTTTACATCAGGACCTGGCGATTTGGTTTCGTCCAGCTTCAGTAGTTCCTGCAGAACAATAGGTTCTGTTATGACCACTGAGTCAATTGTCGGGACCTCTTCCGCACTATAGTTATCAGCGGTTAGATTGGCTTCGGTCGTAAAAACCGACTGAAAGAACTCAGATAGATGCTCAGCCTTTTCTTCGTCCTTGCAAAGTTCGACGCCTTCATCCGTTTTTAAACAAAGGGATGGGGTCTTTATTTCGAGTGCACTGCCTAATGTAGTTGTAGAAGAGCTTCGGGTTTTCTGCTGCATGGTTTATCAAGTTACTCTCAAAACTTTGGCGGGCTTTATAAACCAGGTCTTTTAACCTGTTCCTCTGCGTCTTGTACTTCGTCAGCGATTCGGTGGTCTTTTCCCTGAGATAAGTTTGCCATAGCTTTCGCTTGCGGTTTACTTCACTCTTCAGTGTGTTCGTTAGCCACTGGGGCCTGTTGGTTATCTTTTTTTTTTTCGAATTAGGACAGTAGTTGGCGATAAGTCCTTGTAATACGGCCTTAAATTGCAACCAATCCTCGAGAATACACCCGGTGAATGTTTAATTCCAATCTAAATGGCGCACATCAATTTTCATTTGGGTAAAGTCTTCACGCCATAGGTTGCGTTTGACTGTTATGCTTCGATCGGGGACAGAGAAGAGTGAATATTCCCATTGTAGGACTACGTGATCACTTTTGCCCAGCGGGGATAGACAGTTCACAACATCTACGCTGTCAGGCCTCTTTATCAATACAAGGTCCAAACAATTAGCTTGTTGCCCCTCGCGTATTCTGGTCGGAGACAGGACGTGTTGAGTTAGGAAGCGTTTGTGTATAGCTTCTAGGAGGCGGCGATCGAATTTTGTGCTCCTCTCCATCCTGCCACTGCCCCCGATGTGGCGTCCGAGGATGGTGAGTATCGCAAACACTGTGGAGTATATCACCATAATCAGCTTTTGCAATATAACGCTGGCAGAATCATTAAACACTTCATCAGGCTAAAATGTATAGATAGAATGAGAGATTAAGTTTATAAAGTAAAGGATATATTTTAACAATAACAAATGGTAGACAATAAAAGAGAAGTATAAAAATACAATCGAATGATGGGGACCTGTACAATCGATCCGTTTGGAGTGGGTGGTCACGAATGATCAGTTGCATACCGGTGGGAAGAGCGACACTGTTTGGTTAATGTGGGTGAGGGTCATGGAGATGCTGACGGTCAAGGGCCTTCGAGACGGTACGATAGATGTAAAAAGGGGAGATATCAGTGATAGGAGGGAAGGAACACAGACCATCTTCACACACCATCGATTACACCATTCCCATCCGGGATCCGTGTGATCACTCAAACAATTCTGTCACAATTGTTGTCCGTTACAACGCTACCACAATTTAGAGCATGCACGTTTTTAGTCCTTATCAGCCACCTGAATATGAGCCCAGTGAAATTCGTAGTTCAATGATAGAGGTAAAAGAGTAGGTTACAAATGTCAGGTTACAATCGTCAAAACATAATATTTTGGTTTTACGTGAAATTATTGAACTTAGTAAGCTGTGGAATACAAGTCTGCTTTTCTGCGAAAATCTGAATCGACCGTAAGTAGAAGCTGGCATTACAACGCTTAGTAGATACAAAAAATATATACAGGAGCCAAGCAGAGAATGCTGGCTATTCATATACAGGAAAATAAAGCAACTAAGCGACTAAAATATTAATTAAAATTTTGAGTGCTTGGAGAATGGTAACAGCAAACATAATCCTAACTAAAGCTTCGGGATGGTTAAGGAGAAGCACAAATGTTTGGTGACAACCTACACTATTCCCAGAGTAAGTCATGACATCAGAAAATTCCGGGAACTGTGCAAATATGAAAGAAATGCAGATATTGACAACAAGTTTTGCTTCGTTTGATGCTGAATAGTTTAACAAGCCCCAAATTAGACATTCAGGAATTTATGGGGCAAAACGGCAAAGTGAAGGGCCCAATGTTTAACAGGTAATCGCATTATACTCGTCTTAAAAAAATGAAAGCAAATACTTTTTTGTTAGAGTGCTTCCTCATGTGTTAGCTGAAGCAGCGGACATATTATATGAGAGAACAATTATATATAAATTAGAAAGTCATTTGACGAAATTATCTTTGTTACCCTCTTTACATGTTTTATTGGACCACCCCTGTTCCTAAATTTCTGCTGGGCACGCTCCACTGATAAGCGGTCATTTATTGGCTGGCCGCTCCATATAATTTTTACAGGTATGTCATAACGTTTCCCTAACGTCTACAGAAGCCATTCGCCTAAATACCAGCTTCAATAATTTTTCCGCGGATGTTATTCGCAGACATCTATTGACTAGTTCCATGGTGCCAGAGATAGGTACGGCGGCAGATCAAAACGCTAGGAGGCAACTGAGAAGGTAAAACTACTCCATTGAATTAATCCAGCATATTTATTAAGCTTCCGGAATGTCCCACCAGTGGTCCAATTTACGGAACAATGTCTGCGTCTGAGGACATGTAATTATCTCAATGTCTTTACACTTAACGCATTTCAGGTTTAAACCTTATTTACTTAGTGATATTTATTTAAATCCTGACTTTGCGATTTATAACTCTTTTCATAATGTTCACCACGGTAAACAACATATTTCTTTATTTTAGGAACCACCACCGGATAACAGCAGCCACGTGGACAAACCATGACCAATTTATACTGTGCATGTACAGTGTTCTTTAATTATTTTTATAATAAACTACTTTGCAACTTTCATCTTCAAAAATCCTATTTGATGAGTGAGTGCGTACATCGCAGGAATGGCTTGAATGGATCCAAACGTAAGTCATATTAATTGTATAAAATTTTGCCGTTAATAGAACAATAATTAGGGGTATATCAGTTGTGGCCGATTAGGATTGGGAAGGATATGTGTTGTGGGCGTTCGATATAAAGGAAAAGGGGCTGCTAATGCGAGAAAATCGTGCGGTCCCGCCGCGCAAATTTTTCAAGCCGGGGGCCAGAGGGGGCCAAACCGTCAACTTGGCCCCGCCTAACCCCGTGGGCCATGGGAGGGTCAGGCGGGGCTGGTGCTCGAAGGGTTTTCATCGATTTTATTTCTCGTGAAAAACGCACCAATCGTCCAGAGTGCTGCTGATTTAAAGCAAAAGGATTTAAGCGTTTGAAATCGCGTCCCGGTCAAAGCTTTTAGAATCAAGAGGAAAAATGCCTAATAATACGCAAATTTCGCGAGGGCCAAGCTGATATTATTCTATTGCTCGGCTCATTGACGCTATTAAGGACTGCTAGTCATTGACGTCCCTGCAAGTACCAACGGCATATTGTCAAACATGCCACCGTGGCATGCCCATGCCTTTTAAAAGTTCGAATTCCATCAATAAGCCATTGACCACACATTTCAGGAATTCTAGTTGTTTTTGTATATTGTATATTGTATATTTTGAACGGTTACAGGCATTGCCCTTGATGACCCTATTAATGTTAAGTTATCATTGCATGTGTACAGTCAATATAAAATGTTGTACATTTTAAAATGTTTGAGTCAAAGCATAAGATAACTTCAAATGCGTTTTCACAGCCATAGGCGAAACATTGTGGAAGAAAAGTAGAGCCCGAAAGATTTAAAAGGCTGGTTTTAAGAAATCATGCTGTGACAGTCGTCTTTTGTAAAATACAATGCAATCAAGCCTTCTTTTAAAATCAATAATGCTTTCAGAGTTAACCATCTCGCTTGGTAACGAGTTCCAAGGTCGAACCACTCGTTGGCTAAAACAAAACTTTCTGAGGTTCAATCCCGATAAGTCATGTTATTGAGGGTATTAGGTTTTCGCCCTTTTGGGTATCGGTACAATTTACATGTTTGTATTTTTCTTGTTCCCCTGACCCTTTATGTACGCATGTTTTTATGTGCTAAAATATATACACAGCTAACTTCAACTCGCAATTTGAGTGTCTCCTGTTTTCCCTGCTGCATATCATTAGTGCTCTCTTAATTGTACTGATCTGTCTGAAGTTTTTTGCAGTTAATTGTGACAATCGATCTTCATTCCTTGATCGCATTCCACCAAAAGTCATCTCAATTGAACTCCTGACTCTGTTCATTGTCCTTGGTGCATAACTTTCTGGATATAGTGTAGAGCTCATTACAATCCTTGACAACACTTGCTATCTAAGAAGGCTACGTTTTCGTGGATCTGCATTCTTACAATCCTCTGTCGTTTTTACCATCCTTCTGTCGCTTTTAGTGTAGACTTACTATACCCCACTGAATGCCAGTTTTTGTACACTTTAGTTATAAGCAGTTTTAACCGTTGTCTACACTACACAAGTGGTGAACCCGTTTTTCTATCATAACGTCCCATATCACTTACTATGGCGGACACCGAGACTAAATCGTGCTTTTTTGACGTAAATACCCTCTCTTTCAAATTTCCGCTATTTACGCCGAGCAACCTCGCGTATGGTTTAGGCAGATTGAGGCCATCTTTTCTTGACACGCCATATTACCAGTGAAAACACGCATTATTCATACGTAGTGCAATCATTTCCCTTCGATCTTGCCGTTGACGTTGAGTATCTCCTTGATCCGATTCCTGCTGAGAAGCCTTGCAGCCAGTTGAAGGAACTGTAATTTATCGTGTGGCCAAGCTGGCCAACCGCATGCTGCGAGGCCTTTTCACGCAGGTCGAACTTGGGGACCAAACGCCTTCCCAACGAATGCGACACAGGCGTTCTTTGCTTGCTGGTCGTCATATAAATGATGCAATTTTCCGAGTGATCTGGCTTGATAAGCTTCCCCTGCCCATGCAGCCGGTATTGCATATGTTCGACACGAGCACCTCATTTGAGAAACTAGCCACTCATGCAGACCGCATCATGGAATGCTACCCTAGCGTTGCCGCATGTTCTAGTCTTCAACATACATTTTTGTCCACTTCAAGATCTGCTAATTTTGGCACTTCTGCTCATGAAGACACTATAAAGCCAGAACGTGACACTCCCTTTGTTGAGCTGCCATTGCGCTGTTCCGCATATCGACGGGCCGCACCATCATCAGACCTTTCGCAAGCGCCAACTAGCGTGTGCAGCAGTCAATTTGAAAGCTTAAAGTATACAGTTGGCCTCCTATGCACGCAATTCAGCACCATGTGTTCTGCTATTAGCAATCTTCAGTCAAACTGACGTCAAAAATATCGACGTCAACGGTCCCAAACACGGGAACGGTAGCTACAGACCCTGTGCTGGTACCAGCGTACCTACGGTGTGAAAGCACGCAAGTGTATTCCGCCGTGCACATGCCCACATCCGCTGCAACAGTTAGAAGATAACGCCAGCCAGTAATGGCAACGACTGCTGCTGGCACGTCACGACCCCGTTGCCTGTTCTATATCGCCCATAAGTTAAGCGGTCTCAATTTCCTAGTCGCTACCAGTGCTGAGGTTAGTATACTCTCGTCTCCTAGGTGTCACCACCTCAAGAGTTCGTTAATCTCATTACAGGCTGCTAACAGCACGGTAATCCACACATACGGACAACAGTCCCTGACTCTTGACCTTGGTCTGTGGCGACGTTTCCAATGGGTCTTTATTCAAGCCGATATCCAGTCACCCATTATTTGAGCTGATTTTCTGTTGCCTTTTGGCCTTGCAGTCGATTTAAAGCAACTTAGACTCATTGATACCGCAATCAAACATTTCAACGTCATTACCGTAACCTCTGAACATTTGGTTGGCATAGATTTGACTATCCCAAGTTCACCATTCGCTGACACTTTTCAGTTCACCAAACAAGTTCAGCACACATTCAAAGATCACATCGTTACCACAAGGAAACTCGTTCACGCCCACCCACACAGGCTTCATCCCGAAAAGTACGGATAACTAGAAATGAGTTCAAACACATGCTTAATTTGGGGATTATTTGCCCTTCTTGCAGCCCATGGGACTCTTCACTGCATATGGTTCCCAAGAAATTTGCCGATGATTGGAGGCCATATGGTGATTATAGTGCCTTACACAGAGCAACTGTCCCCGATCGGTATCCCATTTCTCATATTCACGATTTTTCTCACATGTTCGCTGAAAATATCATTTTCTCCAAGATAGATCCTGTGAGAGCATAAAATCAGATATCGGTCCCAGAGGAAGACATCCCAAAGACAGCCATCATGACGCCTTTTGGCTTGTTCGAATTTTTCCACATGCCTTTTGGTTTGCGTAACATGGCCCAATCCTTCCGGCGGTTTATTGATGAGGTCTTGCGGTGTCTTTCGTTTACGTTTTCTATAGCGATGATATACTCATCGCAAACTCTTTGCCAGTGGAATACGCATCGCACTTGCGCCAATTTTTCGATAGTTTCCAGCCACATTGGTTGCAACAAAACGTTTAAAACGTTTAAAGCCTTTTATTTCCTCGGTCATCACGTCGACCAGCATGGAATCACACCACATGCAGAGAAGCTGCAAAGCATTTTGTCTTTTTCGGCTCCCAAGACCCTTACATAGCTGCGACGTTTCAGTTGACTTATCAAATACTACCAGCATTTCATCCTTAACTGTGCGGCAAGATTAGCTCCCTTGACTGATCTTTTGAAGTCGAAAGCCAAGCCAATCGACCTTTCACAGGTAGCCCACTCAGCTTTTGAGGCAGCCGAAAAGCCCTCGCTGATGCGACTATGCTGCACCATCTAAACTCTGATGCTTCTACCTAGTTTATATTGCCCACTGACACTTCTAACAGTGCTGTTGGGGAAATCTCGCATCAACCGGTGAATGAAAAATTGCAGCCATTGACTTCCTGTTCACTGAAGCTACAACTGGCGCAAACTCGCTGCAGTACTTTCTCTCGCAAGCTCCTTGCTATATACCTGGCTTTTAGTCAATTTCGCCACCTTATAGAGGGAAGATATTTTTGGATACAAGCTGACAACAAATCTCTCACTTACACTCCCATGGCCAAACCAGTTAATCACCCGCCCAGAGAAGTGTGTCACCTTGACTATATTTCGTAGTTTACTGCTGATTTCCGCTATGTACTATGTGCGACAATGTCATTGCTAATGCATTTTCCAGACCTGACATCAACACCCTGTAATCCAACTTCGACCTGGCGAACGTCGCAGACCTCCAACTAGACGACGAGTCCATTTCTGACCTGCGTGCATCTAATACTCTGCAGCTTCGAGATGTACCACTTCCAAAATCACCAGGAACGATTTTATGCGACTGGTCCACAGGCACTTTCCGACCTGTTTTTCCACTATCCTACTGTAAGGTAGTGTTTGACCATTTCACTCTCGCATCCCGGCATCCGCGCTGGTCACAAACTAATTGCTGCTCGTATTGTCTGACCAAAGATTAACTCTGACATTGCCCTTTGGACTATGCAATGTTTAGCGTGCTAGAAAAACAAAGTACATCACCATACCTTTTCCCCACCAAAAACATTTGCTATTCTGGACGTTCGATTCCATCAGGTTAACATAAAATGAGTTGGGTCGCTACCACCTGCATGTGGGCACAAACATATTTTCACAGCAGTTGACCGTTTCACGCGATGGCCAATTGCAATTCTGATATGGGTTACCTTGGTATCGCCATGGTCTTCCTAAACCACTGGATTGCCAATTTCGGTGTGCCAACCACCATTACCACTACTAACGGAAGCCATTTTCAATCTCGTCTTTTCTGCGGGTTCCCTTAACTTCTAGGGTGCGCGCACATCCCGAATTTGATATATCACCCTACTTCCGACGGCCTCTTGGAACGCCTGTACCGTCAACTGCAGACAGCACTGATGTCTCGCTCGGACACAACTGCGTGGAGTTAAAACCTACCCCTCGTACTTTTGGGTATTCGATCAGCTGTCAAGGAGGAAATTCAATGCAGAGCCGAACTTGTATACGGTACACATATCCGCCTGTCTGGCAAATTTGTACAGTCTTCTACTGTAAACACCAGCATGTCGAATACTTTCGTCCAAAAATTTAAACAACGCATGGCTCAACTGCGCCCAACACCCACTCGCCTGACACTCAAACGCGTGTTTATGCAAGACGACCTTAAATTGGCTCCATTCATCTTCGTCCGGCCCGACGCAGCTCAATAGCCTCTTTCTTACCCTTATGAAAGCAAATAAAAAGTGCTTCATCTGATGGACAAGTATTACGTTATTCAGAAGGCTGACAAGACTGGCACAGTCTCCATTGACAGAATAAAGCCAGACTTCCTTGAGTGCATCCCGCCACCCGTTGTTCAATCAAATTCCCCCGTACCATCACCACCCAATCTACCTATTTTGGTCTCTTCTAATCATCCTTCACACTTGACCACCCACCCACATATTTTGCTACTATTTTTTCAACACAAGGTATTTCCTCTCGTTCTTATAGACATATCCATTTTCCAGCCAATATTTAGGATTTTTCGTGTAATTTTTTTGCATTTTTAATCGAGCGTTTTATTGTAGATCAAAGAATCTGGCGAAGGAAATGTGGAGGTATTTGTACAATTTACATATTTGTATTTTTCTGGTTCACCTGAACCTTTATATACGCTTCATTTATGTGCTAAAATATTCACACAGCTAACTTCAACTCGCAACTTGAGTGTCTCCTGTTTTCCCTGCTGCATGTCATCAGTGCTCTCTTAATTGTGCTGATCTGTCTAAATTATTTGCGGTTAATTGCGACGATTGATCTTCATTCCTTGATCCCATTCCACCAGACGTCATCTCAATTGAACACCTGACTCTGCTCATCGTCTTTGGTGCATAGCTTTCTGGATCTAGGGTAGAGCTCATTACAATCCTCGACAACACTTGCTATCTAAGAAGGCTACGTTTTCATGAGTCTGTATTCTAACAATCCTCTGTCGTTTTTACCGTTCTTTTGTCGTTTGTAGTTTAGACACAAAATACACAACTCAGCACTAGTTTTTTGTACACCTTAGTTCTTAGCAACTTTAAACCTTGTTTACACTACACCCTTGAGTTTCCTATTCCCATTCAAAAACTGCAGTAGAATCAACGTTTCCAACGATAAATCTGACAAATGCAAATAAGTATGTGTGAGCCAGGCACAAGCTGCGGCTTCTGACACAATCTTCATTATGTGTACAATTGTTTATAAGAAAATTAGTGGTTTGCAATTAAATGTTTAAACAGTTTCTGAAAGGACCATTTCGTCAGGGCGTCCGTTCCATACTCCAATGACCCTCTTCGAAAAGGCTTTCCGTCGGTCATCCGTATGCACAATCTTCCTCTGTAGATTCAAGGGATGATTCCGCAGATGTTCCGTTCCAGGCAATTTAAACAAATCATCAAATTCTAAGGCATATTCATGGCCTCAGATGATCCGGTATGTTTGGATGAGGTCAGCACGTAGTTGCCTGTAACTGAGAGTAAACAAATCAAGTTCGGCCAGTCAGGCTTCCTAATACAGAAAACGTTTATTCTTGAATATCTTCTTAGCCCTCGCCTGCACTCGTTTCAGCTGTAGATAATCCTTTTTAAACCACGAACTTCAGGCCTGGACGGCATATTTCAAGTAAGATTGAACAAATGCCACGTAAGTTTTTCAGAATAGTTCCTCATCAATTTGCACACATCCCCGTCTGAGCGCAAATAAGACCTGCGCTGCATTTAGTGGCCTTTAGACGCTCTGAAGATGGTTTGAGTGAGAAGTTTATTAGAAAACCGAAATCCTTCTGTTCCTCAGCATTTGAATGTGGCTGCATATCCTCATTGGTCCTTCTGGTACGGAGTCTTAGGATCTCACACTTTCCTACGATAAAACTTAATAGCAAACGAATAGACCCGCTGCTAAGACGGTTGAGACTCTCTTGGAATGCGTGCCTGTCAGTGTCAAAGCTGATATAATAGGTTCATTGATAATGATAGAGCACCTCTTGGTCGCCATCTATCTCCTCAGAACACAGGATAAAACCTAAAACAAACTTATTCTTTCTGCTGCCACTTAAGGTTTGTTTTTCTTTTAGGCTAGTTAACAGTGTGCGAAAAAAGGAGTTTGTTTTAAGTAAAAACCTTTCATGAAAGGCACATTAATAGCAAAATATAAAAATAAATAACTTTATAGTATTAAAATAAATGATAAGTGTTAAGAATTTTTGGGTCAAGTATAGTCTGTCACTTATGGATTTTCGAGTGCTAATTCAACAGGAGTGGAGTCGATCGCAGGCTTTTCGCTTGTCCATTACATCCAATCGGATGCGAGTGCCCAAAGCGTATCGTTCAGGTGTGTGGTTCAGCGATTAGTTAGACTTAGTTGAACTAAGCCCTAAAAACGGTAGAAACGAGTTTTGGGCATGAACCGCTCAACTGCAAGAAAATTCCAATTTAGAATTAGAAATTATGTTTGGTGAGCACAGGGACGAAACTGTCGAAACAAAATAAGTAACGAAAAAAAATTAGGAATATGTGTGCAGATTAAATGTACGAATATTTAATAATGTAGGCAGAACTTGTCCTGTTTGGGTAATAGTTACCGATGTTTTGAAATTAATTGTGAACTAGAAAATAGGTAGCGAAAATAAACTCCTACCTTGAAAATGGAGGCAGAGTTCAATAGGCCTCCATTTTCGAATAGAAGGTAGGAGAAAAAACTGCCTAGGAAAATAAGGTAAGGTGGTAGAGTAGGCAAATACTGCAGTAGAATTTCGGAAGGATATTATGAAACGTTGATATGGTTCGTTCTTGATCACTAACTGAACTTGAGGCCTCAGCATCTCAGGAACCAGAATTGAATTCCGCTGATGGTAAGTATCCAAGGATACGGGAGCATTTAAGACTGCGTACGTCCGAATGCCTTCACCTTTTGAATGACTGGCGGTATAAGGTGATACCATGGTTCCTGGGGACTCGAGGTAGAGAAAAATAGTTTAAAGAGGGTCATTTAAATTTCTAATGGTCATTTATCCGAGTCACGGAGAAAGCTGCTCGGAAATATAATTAGTGTTAAGATAAATGTTCAGTCTTCGCTTGAATGCAGAAAATAATAATAATAATAATAATATTTGTATTTAATACCGGTTTACAGGCATTGTCAGATGAAATATTAAAGGGGGATCAGGGTGGCAGTGAAAAAAACTCCTGAATATATATAATTATAAGTGTGTTTCCTATCTTTATGTTATTCAGGAGAAAAAAGTGCCGCCTGTAAGGATGATAGCAGTTCAGATCAGGGAAGGGCGAACACAAGTGCAGTCTGTTTGCAGTCTCTCTGTCTTTGTTAGGAACCGGGATTTGGCCCCAGGCAAGAGTGCATCCGTGGACGGTTGCTCACTGTCTGCCGAAGAAATCAACGGGTGCAGGCTACAGAGACGGTCCCGTATTCCTCAAGGTAACACCTGGGATCTGGTTCAGATGCCGCGCACTCCATCGAACAGGAAAACAAATTCTACCGTGTCGGCGCACAGAATTCTTGGAAACTGTTCTGAATGCAAAACTAGTAATAATTATCTTAAACAAAGAATAACTTTATATATATATATTATTATATATTATATATATATAACTTTTTTATATTACGATGTATTTTATTCCACATGGCTATGGCGTTTACCGAAAATAATAAACGATACTTAACTGTGCGAGCTAGTGGAAGAAATAAAAAGACATTGCGATGACTGCTGCGCCGAGGGTGGTCAAGCTGCCTCACAGTGGTAAGGGGATTACATGTACGATTATTCAAAAGCTTAAACAGTTGAAAAAGTCCCTTCTGCACTCGGCAAAACCATAAGGGATCGATGTTTACAAGCCTACAGCGTTCTTCATTCGACAGATTACGGTGCTCCAACGATACAATTCTTTTCGTGAAGAAGTGCTGGACCGATTATTTTTTCTTCCATTCACTAGCGCGCAGAAGGCTTAATGAAAACGAGCAGTATTCTAGGCCAGGCCTAACGTTCATTTTATACAAGCGGAGTTTAATATCAATAGTTTTAAAATTTCGGAGGATAAACTTGGCAGTTCTGCGTGCTTTGGAGACAATTAGAACGCAATGCTCTGAAAAGATTGAGATCGTTGGAATATGATATGCCCAGATCCTTAACAACGCCAGGCACATTTAGATCGTGGCCATCTATGCTTAGTTGAGGCTGATGGTCGTCGCCAACTACCATAATGGAAAATTTGTGCCAAGAAAGGAAAGGAACCATGTACAGCACCACTGGGTAAAGGCCTCAAGATCATTTTTTAATAGATCAAGCACGGTGTCACGATCTGCTGGCTTGTATTGATAGGCAACTTTCTAATCGTCGGAATACATAAAGGGTCTACCATTCCGAAATAAACCTGGTACATCATTGACAAAGAGACCAAATAAAAGCGGGCCTAGCACACTTCCCAGATTAACTCCACTCTTCTCACGTGCCGAGTTTGAGATAACCTTGGAGATCATAACATGTTGTGTGCGAGAGCTCATGTAAGAAGATATCAAGCTCAGAAGTTTACCACGTATACCGAAAGAGGAGAGTTTCAGGAGAAGAAGGGCATGGTCAGCACGATCGAAGGCCTTGGTGAAATCGAAATAAACTACATTAAGTGCAAAGCCATTATCCCTAGATTGTAGAACGTGATCAAAGAAAGAGAGCTGATAGATATCACAAGATCTTGTTTTGAGGTACCCATACTGGGCTGTACTCAGTAGGTTATTCTCGGTTAAGTGATATATCATCTTATCTTTAATCAAGGTCTCCGGGATTTTCGAAGCTGCGGACAGTGTTGATTGGCCGAAAATCGTCCAATGACGTAAATTGGCCGTGTTTGGGGAAAGGTAGAATGTGCGATTCCTTCCACACACTGGGAAGGTTTCACTTTCCAGAGCTAGATTAAATAACTTACATAGAAGTGACGGGAAAATATCATTAGCATCCGCCTTTATAATACTGATTGGTACGTCATCTGGTCCAGGATTATAAGATTGAGGAAAACGTCGAATGGCTACGGTTACGTCCCAGAGGGTAAAATGTATGGTTTTGTGGAAGGCACCGGTCCAAACCTGGATGGGCGGAGGGGGAGCGACCGAATTTTCAATAAATGTGCTGCACAAGAAAACCTTAAAACTATCAGCCGTCAATTTGTCATCGACTACAGGATTGCCAACAAAGTCCAGTAAGACGGGATGCCATGTTTAACTATGGGTTCGTATTGCGCGTAAAAAACGTGTCGCGACATTTAACGAACAGTTTTTGACATATTTGACATAATCGGCTTGCCGTTTTTCATCGGTTAGCCTCTTAGCCTGCTCAAAAATACGAAGAATCAAGGGCAGAACGGAATATGTCGTTTTGCAAATGGAATCGAAGAGAGAGATTACGCAACCTATGCCAAAAAGATAAAGGGAGATAAACCTCATCCGTGACATTAATTAATTTCTTACGGGGAATAAAACGAGAAATACGTGGATCCAAAACTTCGTAAAGCATACCGGTACAGGTGTTCAAATCCTGGTGTTCACAAAACGCCCTCTCTTGCTAAACTTTGCGAAAAACTAATTGCAAAACAAATCACGGATTTTTGCGTAAGCATTCAAATTATCTACTTTTACCAATACGGCTTTTACCGGACCGCTCTTGTGAAACCTGCCACATGTCTTTTCTAAATCTACTAACCTCTCTTCGTAATGATCATCTATCTGTAGTTGTTATCTATTTGGATCTTAGTAAGGCATTCGATAATGTGCCTCATTGACGACTTCTAGCTAAATTAGAAGCTATAGGATTTCATAGTCCCTTTACTTACTGTATTAGATCATACATAAATCATCAAAAATAAAAAGTTTTAGTGGGGTCCTCATTCTCAATGACTACCCCGATTGTTAGTGGCGTCCTTCAAGGTACCATATATGGTCGTTTGTTGTTCTTACTGTATAAAAATGATATTTCATCGATGACCTCAAATGCGTGTATTCCTTCTCTTACTCTACGACCAAACGATGCCTAGAACAAATTCATTCAGACTTTGACGCTCAATCGACCTGGAGCCGCACATGGCTAATGGAGTTCTCAACTTCCCAGTGTCGCTACATGTGTTTCGGGCTTGTAAGGCTGCCGCAACCTCTTATTTTTGAAGGTTGCCCTATGATTGAATGTTCATCCATCAAGGACTTCGGCTTGAGCTACACCAATAAACTAGATCTTTCGCCTCATTACGATAGAATTACGGCCAATCCGCTCAGATTTGCGGCTTTCTTTCTTATAATTTCTACCTTCCTGAAATTAAGTTAAAACTTTATCGTATGTTTGTACTTCCCATTCTTGAATTTTGCTGTCCTTTCTTCAGTTTAATGAACGAATCTAGCAGTTCAAAAATTGAAAATTTCCAAAGACATTTCACAAAAAACACCTATTTCTGACTCTTTTAACTATCTCCTACTCAACAAGATGCCAGCTAACGAAGCTAAAATTTCTTTCTGTCAGGAGACTTGAAGCAGGCTTTTGTCTCCTTTTCCGACTAAATAATAGTTCAACTCTCCCAAAACTTTCTGTCATTACCCCCGTTAGTCTTTCTTGTAACCTAAGAAATTATGCACTAATTATACCTCCCCATGCATCCTCCACGTGTAAACGCTCTCTCTTCTTTGCTTCTAGGTATAGTTTTCTTTGGAGTAACTTGCCTATTGAAATTAGGTCGTTAACGAGTCTATCTGCATTCAAGCAAAGACTGCACATTTATCTTAACACTGATTCTATTAACCTTTTATTTTCCTCATCTTTTCCCAGTAGCTTTCCCCATGACTCGGAGAAAGGACCATCGGGAATTTAAGTGACCCTCTTGAAACTATAGTTTCGCTACCTGGAGTCACCCATGAACAATGATGTCTCCTTATATCACCAGTCATCCAAACGATGAATTCATTCGGACGTACACATTCGGTGGTCCACAGTCTAAAATGCTGCCGTTTCTTTTGATACTTATCATCATCAGAATTCAATTCTCGATCCTAAGATGCTGAGGACTTTAGTTCATTGACGCGTTTTCGTGAGATTTTGTTCCATACGCCTAAGTGATCAAGAACGAATCATCTCGACGTTTCATTATGTCATTCTGAAATGCTACCGCAGTATTACCCTACTCTTCCACCTTACCTTCTTTTCCTAAGCAGTTTTTTCTCCTACCTTCTATTTGAAAATGAAGGCCTATTGAACTCTGCCTCCATTTTAAAGGTAGGAGCTTTCTCACTGCCTATTTTTTCTATTTCACCATTAATTTCAAAACATCGCAAACTGTCGACCTAGCAGGACAAGTTCTGTCTACATTATTAAGTATTTGTATATTTTATCTGCACATATTGTCATAAATTTATTTCGTTACTAATGTTTGTTTAGACAGTGCCTTGGTGGTGCTTACCAAATATAAATTTTAAATAAATAAATTCTAAATATAAATAAATCAGACCAGTCATGGGAGTTAAGATGCATCAATAATTTTGTCGAAAGCGCTAATCGAAAATCAAAGAAAAAGCTTTATTTATTGGACGGCATTTAATCGGTGTCGAGTTGTAGTGTAGAAACAACTATATAATGGTCTGATCTCCCAAGTGGGCCAAATGCTAACACTGTCAAAGGCAGGCAAACTCTGCAGAAGATTAGATCAAGTTTGCTTGATCCTCGGGTAGGGAAGTCAACAACCTAAGTCCACACGCCAATATCTATGGCCTCGAGTTAGTCCTCGAACTTTACGAGGCCGGAAGGGACCGAAAACCAGCGAATGTCAGGAAGGTTGAAATCACCTGCAATTAAACAATACTTAAAATTAAAGTGAGCTGCAGCGTGAAATGCTTGTAACAGACAAAGATAGAAATCATCACTGGTACTAGGCGGGCGATAGACACAGCCAATGAATAAGGAGTTCCTTTATTTTAAGGTTATTTGAAGCCAACAGCTCTCATCAACCGCAGTAATTTGTGGATGGTCTTAGGTCCGAAATACCAGCGCTTGATTTATATAGATACAGCTTCCTCCACCACGGCTGTCACGGTTATCATTTCTAGTACTAGAATAACCTATAAGAGAGAGTTCGGGGTCGGCTACTGAAGGTGTTGCCCATGTTTTAGTTGATATAACAATACCTGGACAGTGGACAAAGACTAGAGTCTGAAGACGGGGCATTTTATTGAGCAAGAAATATGGTAAAATGAACCCTTCACTTATCGTTAAAAATCGGTCCACGCTCCCTTGATCTATAGACTAAATAGACTAGTAAATGACTTATTTCAATTGGCAAGGTATTCCAAAGAAAGCTATACCTAGAAGCAAATAAAAGAGAGCAGTTAGGTGTGGAGGATGCCGGAGGAGTTTTAATTAGTGTATAATTCCTTAGGTAATAAGGAAGCCTAACGTGGGTAATGACAGAAAGCTTGGAATGAATTGAGCTATTATTAAATCGAAAAAGGAGACAAAAGCCTGCCTCCAGTCTCCTGACGAAAATAAATTTTAGCTTCATCAGCTGGCATCTAGTTGAGTAGGAAGTATTTTAAAGAGTCGGATACAGGATTTTTTGTGAAAAGTCTTTGGAAATATTCAATTTTTGAACGGCTGGATTTGTTCATTAAACCGAAGAAAGGACAGCAAAATCCAAGAATGGGAAACACAAACATACAGTTCAGTTCAGTTCAGTGTATTTGAGGAAAATAAGCTTACGCCTTTGAAATCCCGATCAAGTTTTAATTTAATTTCAGGAAAGTAGAAATTTTATGAAATAAAGCCGACAAATCCGAGCAACTATGACCAACGCTACCAGCCAGTCATTATATTGTGTTTGAACAAATTTGGCGCGTTGTTTGAAATTGGTTTCGAATTTCAAGTACCTCGAGCCTACGAGTTTTCAGTCTCTACCTCAGTGTAGAAGACACGGTGTTGGAAAATCTATTAAAGAATTGTCTTTATATTCCTCTGAGTTTATAAATTGCAACTTGGACCCTCGATCTTTGCTGCTTTCCGAAACTCACGCCGGCTGTGTGATCCCTGCATCTGCTCTCAATCGCGGAAGGGACTCAAACCAAAGGCTGAGTCCTTATATTTTCAAATTCTTATTGTTGAAAAACTCAGCTGACTCTCTATTAATTTTTGTGGCAATTATAACATGCAAAACTTAAGTTCCATAAGTTTATTGTCACAAAAACATTGGTCCACGACCAAGCTGCTTGGGACCGTCTCTCGGCGCCTCTACCCACTCGGCCATATTGGCAGGGGATCTTGTTAAGCAAGTTAATGGACAAGCAGAAAACAATTTTAACCATCGTTATTCTGCTATTTGTTCACCTTCCGCTAAACGGGTAAAAGTTCTGTAAGCTTAACTAATGTAGCTTACGAAGACGAAACATGTATGGGGTGTTTCAGCCTCCAGCAGAAATTCTCAGGGATGGAGCAGGAAATAAGGAATCTAAGACAAGAAATAGATAACTTAAAAAATCTATCTCTTGCCCAATTGCTAAAAAAGCTCCTGTTCGTAATAAGCCTACAAACAAAGCAAAATTCGTATTCATTTATAGCTTCTTCAAGCTTACATAAAAGTCACATTAAACATATCGCGACTGCTGGACCCGGTAAACCAGAGGAAATTTCGCTACTTCCGAAGGGAGCCCCATCTAGTCCTTGCGCCACTCTACCGGTACTTAGTTCGGGTAGCATCAGCACTAATCTGGTTTTACCGCCCATCGCCACATCACTGGTAGACGATGCACCAACATACGATGTTGAAGAGGTTGGCGAGTTCGTTAAGCCAAAGAAGAAAAAGGTCTAAGAAGAACAAGTCGTGCAGAGATTTGGCTCTAGCCTCGCCCAACACCCAGTTCATGTGGACCTATCGGGCCACGTGGATTGGTTACCAGTACTCAATCAGCTGAAAGATCTGAGTTACAAACGGGCCCTCGTTTGAGTCGAAAACATAATTTAGTCATTAAAGGGGTCCCGGAGTCAGCTTCAAGTATTCCAAAGGAGCGAGTCAAACATGACTTGGATCTCCTTCAATTGTATGCAAAAACGATGCTAACGGACGGCGAGTCCATCCACATTCTCAAGGCATATAGAATAGGGAAAGCTCTGTCCGCACCCGAATCAAATTCTCGACCAAGACCTCTTAAAATTATCTTGGAAAACGAAGCACAGGCACAGCTCCTGCTACAGAGAAAAGCAACCCTACGGAGCCTGCATTCTGAAGTTTTTTTTCAACCGGAATACGGACTGAAGGAGAGACTAAAAATGAGACGGTTAATAATAGAACTGGAAACACGAAGGACCAATGGCGAGGCACATCTCCAAATAAGAAACGGACAAATTGTTCAAGTGAAAAGAACATTTCTTTGGCCGAAGGCATTTACTCTGACAGCCTAACTGTCCCTTCTCAGAAACAAAAAACGTGCGCGCTTAAATTATTCGTATTAAAATGCCAGATCTCTGCTTAATAAGATGCCATTGCTCCAGACTCTGGTTTTTCATCCACTGCCCCGACATTGTAATAGTTACAGAGACTTGGGCAACACCCTGTGTATCCAACTCTGAACTCAATATTCAAGGGTACGACTATATTCGTAACGATCGACACGAGGGCCGTGGCGGAGGAAGCTGCATCTATATTAAGCAGCCACTTACCATTCTGCCGTTGGATTATCGACAATTTACCGCGGTAGAAGAGAGTTGTTGGCTCCGAGTAGTTCTTAAAGATAACTACTCTTTACTCGTCGGTTGTGTCTATCGCCCCCCAAACGCAAGTGGGGATTACGATATCCGTCTCTCACAGGCATTTCATGCCGCAGTTGACCTAAATCTGAAGTACTGCTTGATTGCAGGTGACTTCAATCTCCTGAAGTTCATTGGTTTCCACCTTCCGGTCCTGCAAAGTTCGAAAAACTTGCTTGAGGCCATAGATACTGGCATGTGGGATCAGGTAGTTGATTTTCCCACCCGAGGATCAAACATACTTGATCTTATCTTCTGCAGAGGTTGCCAGCCACTGTCAGTTTCACCTTTAGACCCACTTGGGAGTTCAGACCATGCTATAGTTGTTTCTTCACTGGAAATCGAGGCTGATGAAACGTTTTCAAAAAATATAGCTTTTTCCACGATTTCCGATCAGCAAATATGGGGAATTACTAACACATCTTAATTCCCACGATTGGACTAACTTCTTTCTATGTTTGGATGTGAATGTTTGTACTGATACATTCTACCAAGTTCTAGGTCCACTCATTTCTCGTTTTGTTCCTCGTAAGAAAATAATTAATGTCAAGGATGAAGTCTACCTCCCTTTTACCTTTCCGCCGTAGATTGCGTAGACTCTCGCGTCGTTTTCATCGACTAAATGACACTTCCGTCCTGCCATTGATCCAGCAAATCTTTGAACAGGCTAAGAGGCTCTCCGAAGAAAAGCGACTAGCTGAAGTGGTTAACTTTGCCGAAAACCCTTCGTACAATGTTGCAAAACTCTTTTCGCGGACTGTAAAATCGCAGAGAAAAACTCAGTACCCTGTACTTCGAGATGCTTTTGAAAACCCTATAGCTGACGCTAAGTTGACGGCTGATAGCTTCAATGCTTTCTTGTCTAGAACTTTCAGTGAACATTCGGTCGCCCCCTTTCCAAACGTCCGGCTTTGGACCGGTAACATCCTCGAAAACATAACTTTTACCCTCTAGGACGTAACCGTAGCCATTCGGCGTTCTCGCCAATCTTACAGTCCTGGACCAGATGGCGTCCCGGTCAGCGTTCTAAAGGCGGATGCAAATGATATATTTCCGTCACTTCTGTATAAGATATTCAATCTTGCTCTTGAAAGTGAAACCTTCCCTATTTTATGGAAGGAATCGCACATTTTGCCTATACCCAAACACGGCAGAACTACGTCATTTGACGACTTTATGCCAATAAATACACTGCCAGCAGCCTCGAGGATATTAGAGACCTTGATTAAAGACAAGTTGATGCGTCACCTAACAGAGAATAACCTACTTAATGCGGCTCAGCATGGGTTTCTCGAAAAAAGCTCTTGTGACACCTGCCAGCTCTCTTACTTTGATCATGTGCTACAATCTAGAGATAGTGGTTTTGCAATTTACACCGTTTATTTCGACTTCACGAAGGCTTTTGATCGTGTTGACCACGATCTCCTCCTGCTGAAACTTACCTCATTCGGCATAGGTAACAAGCTTCTGAACTTAATATCCTCCTATTTGAATGATCGCGCACAACGGGTAAAAATTTCCGATGTTATCTCCAACCCCACGCACGTGAGGAGTGGCGTTATTCAGGGTAGTGTACTCGGCCCGCTTCTATTTTGCCTTTTTGTGAACGATGTTCCTGATTGTTTTCAGTATGGTAGGCCCTTTATGTACGCTGATGATTTAAAAGTTGCCTATCGCTATAAACCGGTCGATCGCCACATTGTGCTTGAGCTCTTAAAAAAGGATCTTCAAGCCTTCGCTCAGTGGTGTCGCACATGGCGCCTTTCGCTCTCTTGGCACAAATGCTCCGTTATGGTTAGTTGTGACAACCATCAGCCTCATCAAAGCATAGACGGTCATGACTTTAATGTGCCCGGGTTTATAACGGATCTGGGCATATCATATTCTAGTAGTCTTAATCTGTCAGAGCACTGCGCCCTGATTGTCTCTAAAGCACGCCAAACCACTGGGTTTATTCTCAGAAATTTTAAAACCCTCAATATTAGGACCAGCCTTTATAAATTGTATGTCAGACCTAGTCTGGAATACTGCTCGTTTCTATTTAGCCTTCTGCACGCGAGTGAACGGAGGAAGATAGAATCAGTCCAGCACTTCTTTACGAAAAGAGTTATTACTTCAGAGCACAGAAACCTGTCCTACCAACAACGCTGTGAGCTTACAAGCCTCGACCCATTGTGGCTTCGTAGATTACAGAAGGGACTATTTTTACTGTTCAAGCTTTTAAACGGTTTTACCTTTAACCCCTTACATCCCTGAGGCAGCTCGATCACCGTCGGCGCACCAATCATAGAGATGTATTCTTATTTCTTCCTTTGGCACGCACCGTTAAATACCGTCAGTTTTTCGGTAAACGCTATAGCAATCTGGAATAAACTACCCAGAAGTATTAAAATTCAGCAAAACTATCCTTTGTTTTACGAGCTGTCACTAGTTTTCTACATTCAGGACACCTTCCGCGAATTTTGGGTGCTGATTCTCTGGAAGCTCTTTTCCGTTCTGATGGCGTCCACGGACTCTGAATCCTATGCCGGACTTCATGCTGAAGGCAATTTTGCTGGCTCTGCAGTCCGTAATCGGGTTATTCCTCAGTCTACAGCTAGCAGCCGCTCGCCGGCATACTTGCTGCTAGTACAGAAGACCAGATCCACAACACCGAAAGGAGAAGTACTACACTGTGCACCTGTGTCAACACTTCCCTGTCCTAAACTTTAATCTGTTCAACAAGCTGCAGTTTTTTCTCCTGAAAATACCTTAAAGAACGATCAGGAGTTTTTTTCACTGTGAGCTGGACCCCCTACTGTATATATCCCTTTTGACCTTGCCTGTAAACTGGCAATAAATAAATAAATAAATAATATGAGATTTGTTATTGACTGATCTCGATTAGAACATAATTTTTGAACGATTAAGCTCTGCAATCTTATTGAGGATATATACCCTCAAAATATTAGTAATTTTGTTTGAGTGAGTGCTAATGTCGGGCTAATTGCTGAACTTATTTTGGTGTCCACTGAGTCGAGTTGTGGATATTAAGAGCATAAAATGGAGCGTGTTTGTAAACTGCAGACAATATAGGGTTTAGTGAGGGCATGTTGGCATTTACTGATAAAATTATTTTGAGCATTATAAATGTTAGCTCATGGCTATGATAAGAAAAGAAAAACGGAAATTTATGATCATGGGACGTTCAGGCATTTATGTCAATATTTGTTACTAAAATTATTTTAAGTGTCCAATAGGTCAACTGATGGCTGTGATCGGATAAGGAAGAAACCTATTTTTAGTGCAGATGAGGGTCGAAACTGCAAACAACCGAGGTGTACAAAATAAATTAACGCTAAGTGGAGAATTGTGTCTAAACTACAAACTACAAAAGGACGACAAAAATGTCAGAGGATTGTTAGAATGCAGACTCACGAAAAACGCAGCTTCTAGCTAGCGAGTGTTGTTGAGGATTGTAATGAACTCTGAGCTCGATCCAGAAAGCTATACATCAAGGATGAAGAGCAGAGTCAGGAGTTCAATTGAGACGGCGATCAGTAGAATGCAATCGAGAAATGAAGATCAATCATTGCAATTGACTGAAAGTAATTGAGAGAGATCAGTACAATCAAGATAGTAGCGGTGACATGCAGCAGCGAAAACAGAAGACGTCCAGCATGCCGGTTGAAGCTGGCTGTTGTGTTTTTATTTACCACATTAAAACAAGCGATCATAATGATTCAGGTGACCAAGAAAGATACAAAGATGTAAATTGTACAAATAACTACACAACTCCCCCACCAGAGCGTTTGTTGTACAAAAACGCTCGATGAAAAAAAAAACAAAAAATTATACGACAAATTCCTTAAGATTGGCAGGAAAATGGATATGTCTACCAGAACGAGAGGAAATGCGTTGTGGTGAAGAAGTAGCAAAACGTGTGGGTGGGGTGGTCGAGTGTGAAGGTTGAGTGGAAGGGACTGACAAAGGTGGAATGGATGGGGACGGTGCGGAGTAATTGGATGGAGCAACGGGCGGTTGGACGCACTCAAGATAAGCTGGCTTGAGTCTGTCGATGGAGACTGTGTCAGTCTTGTCAGCCTTCTGTATGACGTTATACTTGTCCATCCGTTGAAGCACCTTGTATGGGCCATCATAAGGGGAACAAAGAGGCTTTCGAACTGCGTCGTGCCGGACGAAGACGAATGGAGCAGATTTAAGGTCGTCTTGCACAAAAACGCGCTTGGATGTAAGGCGGGTGGGAGTTGGACGCAATTGAGCCATGTGCTGTTTTAATTGTTGAACGAAAGCATTCGACAAGCTAGTGTCTACGGTGAGAGGCTGCAGAATTCGCCGGGAAGGCTTAGAGGTTTACCGTATACAAGTTCTGCTTTAGTACATTGAATGTTCTCTTTGACAGCTGATCAAATACCCAAAAGGACGAGGGGTAAGTTGTCACTCCATGCAGTTGTGTCTGAGTAAGATATCAGTGCTGTCTTAAGTTGACAATGCAGTCGTTCCACGAGGCCGTTAGAAGCAGGTGATATGCCGTTGTCGTGATTTGCGCACACCCGAGAAGTTTAGTGAACTCACGGAAGAGACTAGATTGAAACTGACTTCCGCGGTTAGTGGTAATGGTGGCTGGCACACCAAAATTGGCAATCCAGTGATGCAGGAAGACCATGGCAATATTTTCTGCCGAGGTATCTGATATCGGAATTGCAATTGGCCATCGTGTGAAATGGTCGATTGCTGTGAAAATATGTGTGTACCCACGTGAAGGTGGTAACGGCCCAACTAAGTCTAAGTGAACGTGATGGAATCGAACGTCCGGAACAGCAAATGTGCTTGGAGGGTAAAAAGGTATGGCGATGCACTTTTGTTTTTTTCTGGCACGCGAAACATTGCCTAGTCCAAAGGGCGATGTCGGAGTTCATCTTTGGCCAGACAAAGCGAGCAGCAATAAGTTTGCGACAGGCGCGGATGCCAGGATGCGACAGAGAGTGAAAATGGTTAAACACTACCTTACGGTAGTATAATGGAACAACAGGTTGGGGAGTGCCTGTGGACCAGTCGCATAAAATCGTACCTGGTGATGCTGGAAGTGGTGCATCTCGAAGCTGCAGAGTACTAGATTTACGCAGATCAGCAATGGACTCGTCTTCTAGTTGGAGGTCTGCAAGCTTCGCCAGGTCGAATTTGGATGACAAGGTGTTGATGTCCGGTCTCGATAATGCATCAGCAACGACATTGTCGTTGCCTCAGACATAGCGGATATCAGCAATAAACTGCGAGATATAGTCAAGGTGACGTACTTCTCTAGGCGAGTACCTATCTGGTTTGGCCTTGAGGGCGTAAGTAAGAGGTTTGTGGTCGGTATGAACCCGAAAATCTCTTCCCTCTAATAGGTGGCAAAAATGACGAATAGCCAGGTATATAGCCAGGAGCTCGCGAGAGAAAGTACTGTAGCGAGTCTGCGCCGGTTGTAGCTTCTGTAAAAAGAAAGCCAATGGCTGCAACTGGTTATTCACCTGTTGATGTAAGACTGCGCCGATAGCACTGTTGAAAGCGTCAGTGGTCAAAATCAACTGCAAAGAAGCCTCAGAGTTGAGGTGGTGCAGCATGGTCGCATCAGCGAGTGCCTTCTTGGCTGCCTCAAAAGCCGTGTGAGCTGCCGGTGAAAGTTCAATCGGCTTGCCTTTCGACTTCAAAAGATCAGTCAATGGAGCCAGTATTGTCGCACAGTTGGGAATGAAACGTCAGTAATAATTGATAAGTCCAATGAAACGTCGCAGTTGTGTGAGGGTCTTCGGAGATGGAAAAGATAAAACGCTTTGCACCTTCTCTGAAAGTGGTGTGATTCCATGCTGATCGACGTGATGACCAAGGAAATCAAGAGAAGGAACGCCAAAAATACATTTGTCGACGTTTAATTGCAAACCATGTTGCTGGAAACGATCGAACACTTGACGCAAGTGTGATGCATGTTCCGCTGGCGAAGAACTTGCGACGAGTATGTCATCAATATAGACAAAGGTAAACGAGAGACCGCGCAAGACCTCATCAATAAACCACTGGAAGGATTGGGTGGCGTTACGCAAACCGAAAGGCATATGGAGAAATTCGAACAAGCCAAAAGGCTTTGTGATGGCGGTCTTCGGGATGTCTTCCTCAGCGACCGGTATTTGATGATATGCTCTCACAAGGTCGATTGTGGAGAAAATAGTCTTTCCAGCCAACCTGTGAGAAAAATCTTGAATATGAGGAATGGGATACCGATCGGGGACAGTTGCTCTGTTCAAAGCACGATAATCCCCACATGGCCTGCAATCATCGGCTGATTTCTTGGGGACCATGTGCAGAGGAGAGGCCCATGGACTGGAAGAAGGGCGAATAATCCCCAAATTTAATATGTTTTCAAACTCACTTCTAGCCACCTGCAACTTTTCTGGATGAAGCCTACGTGGGTGGGCATGAACGGGTTGTCCTGTGGTAACTATGTGATGCTTAACTGTGTGCTGAACTTTTTCGGTAAACTGACAAGGTTTAGTGAGGGACGGATAGTCCTTCAAAACGTCAGCAAATGGCAAGCTTGGAATAGTCAAGTGTATGCCAACCGAAGGTTCAGAGGTGACAGTACCGACGGTGAAAAGTCTGGTTGTAGTATCAATGAGTCGACGATGCTTCAAATCAACTGAAAGGCCAAAAGGTGAGAGGAAATCGGCTCCAATAATCGGTGACTGGACGTTGGCTAGGATAAAGACCCATTGGAAACATCGCCTTAGACCAAGGTCAAGAGTTAGGGACTGTTGTCCGAATGTGTGGATGCCGGTGTTGTTAGCAGCCTGCAATGAGAACTGCGAAGGCTTGAGGTGGTGACGCCTAGGAGGTGGGATAACACTAACCTCAGCACCGGTATCTACAAGAAAACGGAGACCACTCGACTTATCAGTGATATAGAAGAGGCGACTGGGTCGCGGTTGGCCAGCAGCAGTCGTCGCCATTACTGGCTGGCGTTGTCGTTTAACTGTTGCGGCTTCTGTGGGAATTTGCACGGCGGAATACACTTGCGTGCTTTCACGCCATAGGTACGATGGTTCCAGCACACGGTCTGTGGCTGCCATTCCCGTGATTTGGACCGTCGACGTTGATATGGTTGACGACTATTTGACTGGAGATTGTTGATGATAGAATACATGTTGCTGACTTGCGTGCATAAAAGGCGTACGGTATCCTTTAAATCTTCATAATCACTGCTACGCACGATATTTGATGCTTGCGAAAGGTCAGATGAGGGTGCGGCCCGCCGATAGGCACTACAGCACGATGATAACGTCACATAGGGAGGGTCACGTTCTGACTTTGGAGTGCCTTGATGAGCAGGAGTGTCAATATTATCAGATCTGGAAGTAGACACCGATGTCTGTTGAAGATTAGAACATGCGGTACCGCTTGAGTAGCATTCCATGATTCTGTCTGCTTGAGTGGCTAGTTTATCCAATGAGGTGCTCGTGTCGAGCACAGCCAATACCTGCTGCATGGGCAGGGGAAGCTTATCAAGCCAGATCTGTCGGAAAATTGCACCATACATATGACGACCAGCAAGCAAAGAACGCATGTGTCGCATAAGTTGGGAAGGTGTTTGAACGCCAAGGTCGACTTGCGTGAAAAGCTCACGCAGCATTCGGTTGGCCGACTTGGCCACACGATTAATTACAGCATCCTTCAACTGGGTGTATGGCTCCTCAGCAGGGATAGGATCAAGGATGTCCTCGACGTCAACGGAAACATCGAAACGAAGTGATTGCACTACGTATAAATAACGCGTGCGTTCACTGGTGATACGACGTGTCGAGAAAACTGCCTCGATCTGCCTAAACCATACGCGAGGGTTGCTTGGCGTAAATGGGGACAATTTGATAGAGAGGCTATGGACGTCAAGAGAGTCTGCGTTAGTCTCATTGTTCGTCATAGTAAGTGATATGGTGCGTAATGATAGAAAAGTGGTGTCACCAATTTTGTAGTGTAGACGAGGGTCAAAACTGCTAAGAACAGAGGTGTACAAAATAAATTAACGCTAAGTGGAGAATTGTGTCTAAACTACAAACTACAAAAGGACGACAAAAATGTCAGAGGATTGTTAGAATGCAGACTCACGAAAAACGCAGCTTCTAGCTAGCGAGTGTTGTTGAGGATTGTAATGAACTCTGAGCTCGATCCAGAAAGCTATACATCAAGGATGAAGAGCAGAGTCAGGAGTTCAATTGAGACGGCGATCAGTAGAATGCAATCGAGAAATGAAGATCAATCATTGCAATTGACTGAAAGTAATTGAGAGAGATCAGTACAATCAAGATAGTAGCGGTGACATGCAGCAGCGAAAACAGAAGACGTCCAACATGCCGGTTGAAGCTGGCTGTTGTGTTTTTATTTAGCACATTAAAACAAGCGATCATAAAGATTAGGTGACCGAGAAAGATAATTCAGTATAATTCAGTATATATAAGGGAGATAGGCAGAGCCTTTGAAAACCCTATTTACAGATAGACGCTAGCAAAACAAGCAAATGTTACATGGCGATAGTCTTTTTAGTATATCAATCATTGCTGTCGACTAATTATATGTTCATCAAGTAAAAATGCATCAAGTCTTCTTTTAAACATTTCAACGCTTTCAGCCTGAACAACTGAGGCTGGCAGTTTGTTCCATTCATCAATCACCCGTTGGGAAAAGAAGTTGGCCCGCACTTCAAGTTTGGCATGATTTCTTTTCAGTTTGTATTGGTGACCTCGGAGACTTGTCATGTTTGCCAATTCAAAAAAAGTTGGCCATCTGAAGAGCACAATCAACTCCTCTGACCAGTTTGAAGACTAAGATCATATCCCCTCTGTATTGCCTATAAGAGAGAGGAAAAATTTTAAGTCTTTCTAGGCGGCCCTCATAGGGTAGGCATTCCAATCCGCTGACTAGTTTCGTTGCCCTCCGATGTAAATTGTACAAATACCTACAGATTAAATATTTATGATTATGGTACTTTTATACGTTTATTATGTTTATACAATATGCAAAATTAAAAATATTGTTTGTTTTTAACCTGTTCCTAATAATGGAATAGGTTTTTTAAAATTATGGTCGTACTTTTTTCTGAAATTATTTCTATTGTCCGAAGGTGAAACTTATATCTATAATAAGAAAAGAGAAAGAGAAAATTAAGATTATTGGAAGTTTGTTCAATTATATCAATATTTGTTGCTAAAATTATTTTAAGTGTTTGGTAGGTCAACTGATGGCTGTGATAAGAAAGAAACAGATTAAATATTGATGATTATGTTGCGTTTATGCATTTATTGTGTTTATGCGATATGCAAATCTTTTTGTTTCTAACATGATGTTGAGCTTGAAATTGGTAGCGTCGGTTATCTGAGCTATAAATATATATTTATAGGTTTATTGAACCCTAATAGCAAGGTATCGCGAATCAAGCTCGTTTTGTTTTCACAGTCATTCGCGGTCGTCTTCTAATTGGCTGTCTGTTACGTTGCGCTAAAGTCTCTAAGGGCGCAAACACAGTGTGCACTTGTTTTGGTTTATCGATTGGATCGGTCACTGCCTGGGCTCGCGCAGCCGTGGGCGTCACTTCCTGCTTTGACACACTGTCTTGCGGACGCATTTTCTCACTCAAATTGTACTTCTTGTTTTGCACATTGATAACTGCTTTTTCTTGCTTTTTGCAGTATGTACAGAGGCGTATCCAATAAAAAATTTACACTTCATATACAGCAGAAGTATCTTGATGATTTAAGACGTATAAACGAAAATTTCAAACAAAGGTACCCGTCGAACTCTACATCTTCCTATTCGTCATCATCTCACCGGGAGTCTTCCTCATCTTACGAGGAGTCATATGACTCTTCCACGTCCTCATCGGTGTCACGAACAGCTGCCGATGAAATGCCTTCAATGTCTACGTCAACGACACCACAAGGCGACTCAACTTTACGGGTTGGAATGCGAAAGTGAACCGTTCGTTCACAGTTGGCTCACATACATCTGAAGAGCCTTCTGAAGCTGCGTCAGCCATATGTTACTGTGAAATTGCCCTCAGACGCACGAACATTGGTGACAGGAGCAGTCAGTACTCCACCCATAACCGCAATGGGTAGTGGTGAACACGTGCATTTGGGACTGGTAACGCAGCTAATCGATAAGTTTAGCTATCATACACGGGATCTTTAGGTGCTAAAATATTTGTATGTCTTGCAATCAATGGGTTACCCATTAATCTCAAGATGAAAATGTAGTTTTGACCTAGCTTAGGAAGGATAATAAAACCATTTTAAGTGATGCATTTGCAATAGGTATTTATTGCGATTGAGCTAAGCCTTCTGATGTTAAGTGGTTCTGCAAACCACTGGTAGAGGAGTTGTTATATTTAGGTAGGGGCGGTTTGCATGTCGAGTCAATCGACAGGACCTTTTAGTTTAGAGTAGCTGCTGTCATTTTTGCCGTACAGATAACGGCTTTTATAAAGCAAGTTAAAAATGGTAACGCTAATTATATTTATGAAAAGTTTTACGTTAATAGTGAGTACGTAGACAAGGTTGTCTACGACAGCGCGTCTGAACGTAAAAGATTTGAGGAGGATTTCTTGTCCTCCGTAGACGACTGTCACAGAATAGGCAGGTCTGCATTCTTAGAATAAAAAATTGGCTTGTTGACTGCTTTCCCACTAGACTCTTGAAATCTTTAAACTTTGGCTATTAGACCATAAAAACTGAGTTTAGGTGGTCAGTTGCAGCCTTTGCAATAATTAATGAAAGGTTACGTAAACTGAATATGAACATGCTACAAGAGTTTTCACAGGGTACTAGGTCTGTAATTGAAAAAGATACATGAAAGAGCACAGAATATCGTTAGCTATGGTTATCTTCTAGTGTAATAGTACTTAATGATGCGTAGGTATTGGAAGCACTTCCTCTTTCTTTTAACGACAGTAAGATATCTAGTCTGTCCAAGTACTTCCAACTAGTGGGCGTTCTTCTGTAGGCATTTATTAAAAATGTTTGTAGAATGGTTTTCATCTTTATACGGTAAGGGCGAAATAGTGTAAAATGTTCACAGTATTGTTCACTTAGGGGACGATGTTGAAAGACATGGCCCACTAGACAGTTTTTAATCGTTTCCATTTGGGAGTTACTTCGGAAGGTTAAAGCTAATTCTTACGAAGCCTTCGCAACATCTTCAGCACATTTTTTGTAGATCAGCTGAAATGCAGGGGCAGGCACCCGATGTGTTTAATTCATCGGACTGGGCCTTCAAGAGACGACACGTAAACGGTCCAAGCCCACCCATGGGTGAGTCGTTTACAGGGTTTGAGTATATTGAGAAAAAAGGGTTGCTGATAGGCAGGACGCCGACAGAGGGCTCCATTGCTATAAAAGATAGGCTTATATGCATGAAGGACATTGTTCGTTATCCACCTGGGGAGGTGGATTTAGTTTTTGTAGATAATGTGAATCCTCAGAACTTTTTGACTACCCTATGGAGTCCTCTATCAAATGGGAACTGTACTTCATAGCCACCCATTGCCACAAATGGTACGTAAGTACGTCTGTTTTCCCTTGCAGGATGAGTTCGATTTAATTGTAATAAATGATCATTGAGATTGCGCTGATGTACAATGACATCCGATCAGATGTTTACAGAGTCCGTCAATGGTACATTTTCTTAAATTTTTGCCTCCTTGTTTTCAAGTGACACATTGCAGTTTTATCATTGAATATCCTCCCGCTCATCGATCAATGTTCACGAATCCTTATAATTCATGAGCAGTGAAGGGAGACAGTGAAAGTAGACATAAGTTTGAGCGCATTTTCCCTTCCTTTCCTATTGGGTTATCGGATAATCTAAAACAAACTGATAACTCGCGTCCTCATTGAGTTAGATCACTGGCGTTGGACAGTCACATTTACGTTTCGGAAAACGTTCCTCTACCGTCCTCATCAACGGTGAGGTTTTAAAATTAATAAAACAAACACTTTTTAGTCATCAGAATAGGGAAGTGCTTCGCATGCGACATTACCGATGGACGTATCAGCACCCTACACCAATAGGTGTTTCTTGCCTCTTACTTTGCCACATAAGGTGAGACACCAACAGCCTGTAGAATCAGTCGTCGAAGAAAACGCCACAGACATGGTGGTCGACGCGAAAGGCCCTATGAGAAGAAGTTTAAAACCCAGATACGCTAAATGATGGAGATATGAGGCCAAATCAATTTACCTAACTTGTGATGTAGATTGTCCAACATCAGTCATAGCAACCGCCGTCCCTACAGATGACCCTATCATAAGCGCAGTTCGATTGGTGGCCGAACACGACCAAATCGCCGCAGGGCTAACTAATCCCGGTTACCGGCAGTGAATGGTAAATAACTTTATATACGTACAAAAATGTGCACAGGTGGCTTAATTATCATCTCCCGGCAGAGAAAATACCCCAACATTTGCTGGCCATATATTCAATGCACTTTTCACTGCAGATGTAACGCTATTCTTTACTTTCTATGGTCGGAGGCCTGGGAAAAGGCCTTTCTTCAGATCTCCGCTATACCAGCTGAGGCTTGGCAAGACATCCCACTGCATAACCAAAAAAACTAAAATTCAGAATTTTTTCAGCGTTGGAATGTTCACTCAAATTCTGACGGATGTCGGCTAGCGGAGGCTTTTTAGAAAAGCCCATGAACACTTGCATAAAATAGGTCGAAAGGCGAAAGGTAAGAAGTTATTATTGCCTTTAGCTTGTCAACATAATTTACTTATGCAATCAAGGAAATCTTGCATTTATTTATCATATTATACTTCTTTCTTTTAGAACTAGACGGGGTCCAGGAACATCGTCGTCGCTCAATTGAAATCTAATAAATCATTATGCTTTCATTTTTTAATATATCATTTTAACCACGATCCTAACCTTCCACACAATATACTTTCACTTGCAACTAACACCTCGGGGTACTTTAAAGGGGTAGTAAAGGAAGGCCCCCATTGCAGAAAAAAATAAAGCGTGAATTTTTGAGCTCAATTCGCGCTCAAATTGCTATTAGGGTTAGCGGCATCAGATCCCTTTCGGTCCAAATTATTTATCAAAGAACTGGCTTGAAAAGTGTCCTGTTTTATTTATGAATATATCTGTATAATTATAAATAAATAAATAAATTGCATATTTAAGGCCCAGAGGGCCCTATCATTAAAAACTTAGTACCATGGTTTAAATAAATACAAAGTGGATAATTGCTGCACTATGTGAGCATCCATATGAACAGCAGAAATGAGTAGTACGGTAAACATATCCGATTCAAAAAGATTTGCCATTTTTGAAACAAAAGTCAACAATCTTTGGCATATACGGTGAACTGGAAAAGAAGCACTAAAAATAACTTCTAGGGTTAAATCGGAGGCGGAGTTCGGCGAGCCGCCAATTTAAAAGAAATAGGAGAAAAAAACTGCTTCACTAAAAAAATTAATAGCTTAATGCAGTGGAATAGTATTATGATGTTGCTGACTACGTATGAGGGTTCGGGACGCTCCTTGTCGGGTGAGAGATAATATAGCTGTGGAGGTGAGAGAGAGGACGAACTCATCGTAGACAACATGGTCGAAACGAAGAGGGGACAGTAGAGGTCACGAGATCATCATCGAGATGTGACCTTGTTGACTGTAAAGTCCATTACCAAAGAAGCGAAACCATCAGAACCCACCTCGATCATCAACGGAACCTGGAGACTATCGTCAGGGTTGCAAATTCGGAGGTAAGTATGAAGGTTGTCAAGAGTTGGCAATGCTAGTTTAAAAGGAGGGGAAGAAAAAGTAAATGCAAAGATTGACTCTGCAGAGGATGATGGAAATATAATAAGAGACCAATATTATGTCAAGGGAGCTGCCTCAAATACCAGGAGGACCCTTTTCAAAATCCAAAAGTTGCGAGTTTGGGAAGGAAACAGACAAAAAGGACTTCATATCGTCCGAAGATAAATGTTTGCGTAATTTGGTTTTGAAATAGCTAATGTAGACGACAACCTAATTTTCAGTGGTAGATTATTCCATATGAAAGCATATTTGGAGGCAAAAAACTAAGACCGGTTAGTTGTGGAGCTAAGGGGTGGTGAAATGATCATTGAGGAATTACGAGTGGCATAGGGTCGATTTATCGGAGTGAGAGTGTTAATTCGTGGGAGATTTGGGCTAGAGTTAACGCGAAACAGAAAGCAGAGACCGGCTTCGAGTCTTCTAACCCACAGGAATTTAATGTTTGCTAACTGGCATCTATCCGTATAGGAGATACTGGATCCAGGAAGGCAAATAGTCTTCCAGTAAAAACCCTCTGAACTTTTTCAATCTAACTGCGGTCGGAGGCGTTCATTAGGCCAAATAGGGGACAGCAGTATTCGAGGATAGGAAGAACAAACATGCGGTATAGGTTTAACTTTATTTCCGGAAGGAAGAAATTATGTGATATAAAACCACATATCTGTGCAGCTTTCGCAGAAATTAGATCTGCATGAGGCAATAATACTAGCTTATTCGTGTAACTTAGACCTAAGTCTTTTATGGTTGATCGTTCTAAAAGTGTACTATTTTGAAATACTAGGGGTCCAGGAAGCTTTGCAGGGCCAAAACACATGAAACTGCTCTTGGATGGAGAAAATTCCATCTGCCAAGTACAGCTCCAACGTGAGAGCATAAGTAGATCAGTGTTGATTTTGTCAACGCCACTATTAGCAGTGTCTTTAGAAAATAAATAAATGCACTTGAGATCGTCAGCGTCAACGAAATTTTGTGAATTTGTTAATAAAGTTGAATTTTTGTTAATGTACAGAATGAAGAGAAGGGGACCTAGAACGGTGCCTTGAAAAACGCCACTCGTGATCGGCTTAGGCGTCGAATAGCTATTACCTACTAAGACCTTCTGGCTGCGGTTAGACAATTAGGAACCAATAAAGTCAGGGAGAGGAGGCCGGATGCCAAGGGCTTCCAATTTCACTAGAAGACGTTTGTGCGGTACCTTGTCAAAGGCTTTGCTCAGGTCAAAGTAGATCCCAACCACTGACTGCTGCTCATTACGAAGGGAAGTGACGAGGTTTATAAAAGCTAAGTGACACACTTCGCATGATCTCTTAGGTAGAAAACCATATTGCGAGTCGCTTAAAAGCTTATTTTCTAGGCAAAAGTCGAGAATTTGATTTAAAAAAAATTTTCAAGAAGTTTTGCAAAAGCCGGGGTTTTGTGAACGCCTCGATAATTATTTAGGTCCGAACGAGATCCTGACTTGAAGACAGGAAGAATAATAGATGTCTTCCATGAGTCAGGAAAGAATCCGTTTAAAAGATTAACTGAGAATACATGGCTAAGTAATCGGGGAAATCTCGGCACTCTTTTAATAACTGAGTTTGGAATACCGTCAGTTCCCGAAGAGTGCGAGTTTTTCCGACGAATTATTTGCTAAGGAATTATTTCTAAGGAGAAATCAATAGTGCTGATAACATTCAATGAGGATGCCTGAAACGTCGGAACCGATTCAGATTCCATCGTTAGATGATTTGCAAAGAATGCACTAAACAGTTCTGCCTTGTCAGAGTCTTCCAGAACGAAGTTCTTGTCTTCATTTAGAAATGGAGGAATTTCAAAACCTCGTTTAGAATAGGATCGACGGCGGAACAGTTGAGCAGCAGATTTTGCAGAGTTTGGCTCACTGAGTGCGCAAGATTCCATCTGTTGGTCACGTGCAAGACGAATCTTAGAGGCTAATTCAAAAATCTCTGCGATCCTTAGATGTACAGATAATGAACTAGTATATTGATCTTTCAACTGCTTCTTCAATTTCTTTAGTCGTGGCAAATAAAGTGAGGCACGGAGGATTCCGAGATGTAGGGCTTGACTATTTTGGTTGGCACAAGCTCCAGGATGTTATTTGAAACGACTGACACGAAGTCACAAAGACTTGCTGCGTCGTTCATGGAGGAGAGATTCTGCCAGTCCAATGAGTCCAAAAAGTTGTTGATTAAGCTTATATCTGCGAGGTCAAAAGCATGATAGGTACGAACGGCACTAACCTTTTTCGATGAACCAATCGGAAGGCAACAGTGAATTAGTGTATGGTCACTTTGGAAGAGACCCTGCTTAAAATCAACGAAGAGAGGAGCAATGTCGTTTGTGAAAATCAGGTCTAAATATGCTTGTCTCTCGTTGAAGAACGGACAAGCTGGGACCAATTAGAAAAATTAATGGTATCGAGGAAAGGCTGAAATCTGGGTGGACAAGATTTTGAAATCCAGTCAATTTCAGGAAAATTAAAGCCCCCAGCGATTATTTTAATGTAAAAATTGGACTTCGAAATCAATTTAAAAATTTCACAAAGTTTTGCATCGTCATCGGATGATGAATTAGGCGGGTTGTAAATACATCCAAGAATCGCCTTTTGCCGGGGCGACAGGATAATGGATGCGAAGCAGTAATTACCAGAGAATGACGTAACATCTAGAAAAAAAATAAGTGCTTAAATGAAGATTTAATATAGAGAAGACAACCACCACCACGCTTACTAATGCGGTCTTGACGGTAGAGATCGTACTGGTCTATGACAAGCAAAGAGTCGGAAATTAAGGGATGGGTCCAAGATTCAGTTACACATAAAACATCGGGCATTAACTCGTAAGCAATGGCTCTCAGTTAGGCCATCTTATTTAAAACAGATCTAGCATTAAGTAATATGACATCTAGCGTAGTTCGAGTATCCAAACTAGGGTTATCGTTACTTATATAAAAGGAAGACTTGGTGGTGGGGAAGTAAACTGTGGATAGGAAGGTGCTGGCGGAAAATAAAATGGCTGCTGTCTAAAATAAGCTAAGCTGTTACTGCTAACTTAATTAGGATTATTGTAGAGAAACATATTTGGGTGGTATCCATTGAGAGGAAGGCTATTTCCTGCGTTAGCGAAAATAGGAGGCCTTAAAATAGGATTTTGAGGAATACTGGAATAATATGGGGGGAGAATAAGATTTGAAAATGGAACAAATTGTTTTGGAAAACTGGTACCGTAAGGCTAGGGTTAAATAATGGGGCAGCCTGAAAAGTTGATTAGTTGGGATAATTGCTAAGGAAATTTTGGGTATGTATGGTAGATGCTGAAGGGTTAGGAGGTTTCTCAACTTTAATAACGTTTTTCTTTTTGGAACTTAAGTTTGGAGCATACTTTGACTTGCCCAGGTTATTGATAAGTTTAATAGATTGGACAGCTGAGACCGGAGTGGATAGCGTGGAATGGGAACGAGGTGGACTTGACCCAGTTTTGTTGACTAAGTCAACAGTAGGAATACAAGGAAAACTACGTTGAAACGGAGAAGCAGTCGGTCTTGGCACTTTAAATGGAGTTACTGACATTAAAGGTGGGCTAACGACATGGCTGATAGCTACTGCATTTGAAATTCCTATTCACGAGGAAGAAGGCGTTAATGGATTCGTTGAAAGAAGAGCGGGAGTTGAAGTTAAGGAGGTTTTTGAACCGGGCACTATAGGAGATTGCTGTATCGTCTCGTTATGGTTTGCATAGCCATGACCAGACTTATGGATAATGGATTGAGAGGCCGAAGACCTATGCAAGTGGGGAGACACATTCATTCGCTCCATCGGTGTAAGATCCCGACAAAGGAAACATTTTGCATCTTCTAGATAACGAGAAATGCGACCTCGTTGTGCAAAAATGGAGTTCACCTCGATTGGTGAAAAAAGGGTGACTAATAAAGGTGGATTTTGCTACGTGAGGAGAGGAGTTTGGCTTCCGCTATTTTGTAGTTGAAACCGCACGAGTACAGGAAGTTTACGGCAACTTCAATGGGTCGTCTGTCCCTTGAAACATTTTTTAAAAGAAAATTATAATTTCGTTTCTGTCGGTCTGATGTTTCACTGGCAACCAAATGGACGAGAGAATCCAGACGCTGACATTCCTGAGGGGGAAGAGCAGAGATGTCGCCGTCGAATAAGTTCCCCAGTATAGAGAGAACTGATCCAAACTTTAACATAAAATCATTACAATTTTGTAAAGCACAGAAATCAAGCTGCTTAGCTTTAACGATTTGTTGCATATGCATTTCACTGCTGTGACTACTTGATGCAACCAAGCAACGCTTCGGTGCAATGGCTGAGAGCTTGCGACGAGCTGAAATTTTCGTTCTCATTTTTGCTAGGAGGCTGTAATTTGGTCAATCTTAGGAAAAAGCAGGCGAATAATATTCTGCGACAAATTTTTTTTCAAAAATTTTAACTTAGGACCTTTATACGTGCTTGAGAAACTTCTAAGTATAACAGATCCACCTGACTAATAACGAGGCTATATCGGTTGAAAGCGTTGACTCTAAATGTTCATGCCTGTAGAAGTGGACGAGAACCATAGGTATAAGCAGTTGATAGAGTGTTAAAGGTGCAAAGTTTTTATCAAAAAAATCAGTTAGTAATTAAAGCTTTGGATAAGGAAATTCGGAAAAACTATAACTTTCACTTAGCTTTATGTGAGAAAATGTTTTTGGTTTTTCTTTTCAATTTAGCTAGGCTATGACTATTTCTAATATTATTAGGGAGGGCATTATATATAATTACATATCTTATGGAATAGAAGTTTGATCGTTAGGATTTTTGAATTTGGACATTCTTATGGTATTTTCGTTATTTCTAGTGGCTCGAGAGCCGTTGTGATTGGACATTCTATTCGTGCTGAGAATATCTTGGTCGTGTGCGACCTTGAAAAGGAAAGTGAGACCATTTAGGACCCTTCTGACCCAGAGGGATGGAAGAATATATCGCGCGCGCTCCAAATTTGGTTTGAAAATCTCGAGCTCAGAGCAATTAACTCTCTTCGACATTTTGGTCTACTGGACACTGGCAAACTTTCATCATTAGGCGTTGGATCAGAATGGGCCCTATCTTAATTTTCCTCAGCTTAGGGCAGGATGCCAGCCGAAACCACCGATACCTTACTGACCATTACTTCTCAGCCACTCTATGAAATCTTCCAATCTTCGAAAGGCTGAGTCGCTTTGTTACTTTATTCATACAGTTGATCTGCCTAAAACATTCATCACATAATTTTAAGAACGATTCTCGTTTTGTGCTCTGTCATGTAAGTAAAAAGTATACCCTGAGGGCAAAATGCAAAATACATGCCACGATCGGGAATCAAACCAGGTCACCAGTGTGCGGCAAGCATCGTTGTTACCACTACGCCACCGTCACACGCCGATTGCACTGATTTGAACTTATATGATGGAAGAAGCATGAGTCGTAATGTGAACGACCACAACTCTTCACGCTGTTTGTTAAACTCATCTCTCGCAATACTGGCCAAGATTTTATTAAGTTTGCAGGATATCAACTACGAGGACGAAGCGTGTACGACATATTCCGAACTCCTGCAAAAATGTTGGAAACGGAAAAGTATATCAAGGGCCTAAAGTGAATATAGAGAATTTGAAGAATCTTCCTCGACTCTTACGCGAAGGGAACTATTTGGCGATGACGGAGACTTAGCAAGACAAAAGACCTTCGCAAACATCGTTTCATCAGTCGTAACAACCAATGAGGAAGAAGACAGTGTGGTAACGAAGCTTAGCGTAATTGACAACAAATACCCGATTCGGCAAAAGGACGACTTGCAGGGGCGTCAGAAAATAGAGAAGCATCGCAGAATATCCAAGAAAGCCAGACTTTGCCAGAACGTTAATATGAGCGGGCCGAGTTTAAGCATTCCGCAAGCAAAAGTTGCGTCGGCGAAAGTTGCAGCTAACCAAGAAACCACCTTTAGGAGAGAATTAAGCGTTCGCGGTGTCCCAACAACTCACCTGAACGCAGACGCCGATGGAAATCTAAGTGATCATAGTCAAATTCCTTAAAATACGAAACAAACACAGAGGCCTCGAGTGGATCGCAGTAAATGCATAGTTATCAAAAGCATGCCTGAATCTACATCTTTCACCCCAAAAGCAAGAAAAGACAATGGCATGTAGCTATTACAGAGCTATCTTGAATGTCTCTTAAAGGAAGACGAGAAGGTCATCGTTCTTAAAGTCGCCAGAATGGGTCAATCAAGAGGCTCAAATGATGAGTCGAGCCAACCAAGACCGCGAAACTTGTCCTAAAGAATGAGTAAGAAGCCCAGCTTTTGTTGAACAGGAAACCTATATTTAGTTATTTATTTATTGCCATTATACAGGGAAGGTCAAAAGAGATATACAGTAGACGGTCGAGCTGACAGTGAAAAATCTCCTGATCATTCTTTCAAGTATTTTCAGGAAAAAAAACTGCAGCTTATAAGTGATTAATGTTCAGGAAAGGGAAGCGTTGACACCGGTGCACGGTGGAGTACTTCTCCTTTCAGTGTTATGGATCGGGTATTCTGCACCAGCAGGCATGTTAGCGAACGACTGTTTGCTGTCGACAGAGGAATAAGCCGATGAATGTCTACAGAGCCAGCAGATATTGCCCTCAGCATGAAGTCCGGCACAGGATTCAGTGTCCGTGAACGCCATCAGAACGGAAGAGAGCTTCCACGGAATCAGAACCCAACATGTTTGGAAGGTGTCCTGAGTGTAGAAAACTAGTGACAGTTCTCGTAAAAAGGGATAGCTTTGCTGAATTAAGATACTTCTGGGGAGCTTATTCCAGATTGCTATAGCTTTTACCGAAAAAAACCGACGGTATTGAACGGTGAGTGCCAAAGTAAGAAATAAAAATACATTTCAATGACTGGTGCGTTGAGAGTGGCCGAGCTGCCTCAGAGAAGTAAAAGGGTTAAAGGTACAACTGTTTAAAAGTTCAAACAGTAAAAGTAGTTCCTTCTGTAATCTGCGAAGCCACAACAGGTCGAGGCTCGTAAGCTCACAGCGTTGTTGGTAGTAGAGTTTTTTGTGTTCTGAAGAGAAAACGCTTTTTGTTAAGAAGTCCTGGACTGATTATATCTTCTTACGTTCACTAGCGTGCAGAAGGCTTAATAGAAACGAGCAGTATTCCAGACTAGGCCTGACATACACATTTTATAAAGGCTGATTCTAATATTGACAGTTTTGACATTTTTCGGCGCATCAGTAGTTTGGCGTGCTCTCGAGACAATCAAGGCGAAGTGCTCTGACAGATTAAGACTACTAGAATATTATATGCCCAGATCCTTTATAACTCCGGGCACATTTAGGTAGTGACCGTCTATGCTTATATGGGGCTGATGATTGTCACCAAATACCATAACGGAGAACTTGTGACAAGAGAGGGAAAGGTGCCATGTGCGACAATAATGAGTAAAGGCCTGAAGATCATTTTATGAGAGCTCAAGCACGATGTTGCGATCGACTGGTTTATATCGATATGCAACATTTAAACCGGCAGCGTGCACAAAGAGCCTACCATACAGAAAACAATCAGGAACATCGTTTACAAAAAGGCAAAATAGAAGCGGGCCGAGAACGCTACCTTGAATAACTCCACTCCTCACATGTATGGAGCTGGAGATAAAATCATGAATTTTAACCCGTTTTGCGCGAGCATTCAAAAAGGAGGATACTAATTTAAGAAGCTTTGTTACATATGCCAAAGGAGGCAAGTTTCAGCAAAAATCATGGTCAACATAATCAAAAGCCTTCGTTTAATCTATGTAAGCGGTGTAAATACTCAATACCGCTGTCTCTAGATGGTAGCACATGATAAAAGAAAGAGATCTGGCAGGTCTCACAAGATCTTTTTGAGGAACACATGCTGTGAGCCGCATTAAGAATGTTATCCTCTGCTAGGTGACGCATAATATTTTCTTTGATCAAGGTTTCCAAGATCATCGAGGCTGCCGGCAGTGCATTTATTGGCATAAAGTCGTCAAAAGACGTAGCTTTGCCCGTGTTTGGGTATAGGCAGAATGTGCGATTCCTTCCATAAAATAGGAAGGATTCACTTTCAATAGCAAGATTAAAAATCTCTTTACAGAAATGACGGAAATATATCATTTGCATCCTCCCTTTAGAACGCTGACCGGGACGCCATCTGGTCCACGATCAGTGAGATTGGCGAAAACGCCAAAATGGCAACGGTCACGTCCTAGAGGCTAACAGTTATGGTTTCGAGGACGTTACCGGTCCAAACACGGATGTTGTAAAAGGCAGCAACAGAATGTTCACTAAACGTTAGTAGACAACAAAGCATTTTAAGCTATCACCTGCTGTTAACTTAACGTCAGCTTTTACTGTGCACGAAAAGAGTTTCGCAACATTTACCGAAAGGTTTTTGGCAAAGCTGACCTCATAGACTAGCGGTTTTTCGTCAGACAGCCTCTTAGCCTCTTCAAAGATTTGTTGATCAAGGGCAGGATGGAAGTGTTGTTTTGTAGATGAAAAACGACGGAAGAGTCCACGAAGTCTACGGCGGAAAGATAAAAGCGAGGTAGACTTCACCCTTGACATTAATTATTTTCTTACGGGGAACAAAACAAAGAAAGGAGTAGACCCAGAACTTAGTACAGTATACCAAACATTCACATCCAAACATACAAAGAAGTTCGTCCAATCGTGGGAATTAAGATGTGTAAACGATTCCCCCATATCTGATGATCTGAAAGCACAAGAAAACTGTATTTAAAAACGTTTTAACAGCCTCGATTTCAAGTGAAGAAAGAACTATGGCACTGTCAGAACTCTTAAATGGGTCTTTAGTTGACACTGACAATGGCTGACAACCTCTACAGAAAATAAGATCAATTATGTTTTATCCTCAGGTGGGAAAATCCACTACCTGGTCCCGCATGCCGATATCTAGGGCCTCAAGTAAGTCTTTGAACATTACAGGACCGGAAGGTGGAAACCATTAAACTTCCGGAAGATATAAGTCACCTGCAATCAAGCAGTACATCAGATTTAAGTCAGCTGCAGCGTTAAATACTTGCAAGAGACAAAGATCATAATCCTTGCTGGCGTTGGGAGGGCGATAGTCACAACCAACGAGTACAGAGTAATTTACTTTAAGAACAACTCGGAGCCAACAGCTCTCTTCAACTGCAATAATTTGTTGATAGTACGCCTGCGGAAATGTAAGTGGTTGCTAAGCATAGATACAGCTTCCTCCGCCACGACCCTCTTGTCGATCATTCCGAAAGTAACCGTAGCCTAGAAAAAGAGAGTTCAGAGTCGGATACACAGGGTGTTGCCCATATCTCTGTAACTTTTTACAATGTCGGGGTGGTGGATGAAAACCAGAGTCTGGAGCAATGGCATCTTATCAAGCAGAGATCTCGCATTTAGGACGACTATTTTTACGTGGGCACGTTTTCCAGTTTCCCGGAAACACGACAGTTAGGCTGTCAGGAGTGACTGCCTACGGCCAAAGAAATGCTATTTTCACTTGCACTGTCTATCCGTCCCTTATTTGGAGATGTGTCCCGCCATTGGTGCTTCTGTGTTTCCAGTTCTATTATTTATTGTCAAATTTTTCATTTGCTCTTTTTTCAGTCCGTATTCCGGTTGAAATAAACTTCAAAAATGCGGACCCCGAAGGGTTTAATTTCTCTAGCAGGAGCTGTGCCTGTGCTTCATTTTCCAAGTTGATTTTATAAGGTCTTGGTCGAGGATTTGAATCGGTGTTGACAGAGCCTTCCCTATTCTATATGCTTTGAGAATGTGGATAGACTCGCCATCCGTTAGCAAACATTTTTGCATGCAATTGAAGGAGTTGAAAGTCATGTTTTACTCACTCGTTTGAATTATTGTCGCTGACTCTGGGACCCACTTTTATGATAAGATTATGTTTTCGACTCAATCGAGCGGCCGTTTGCAACTTAGGTCTTTCAACTGAGTGAGTACTTTTTAACCAGTTCACTTGGTCTGATATGTCCAGATGAACCGGGTGTTGGGCAGGCTGGAGCCATATTCATGTATGACTTTGGTCTTTCTTAGACCTTTTCCTCCTTGGCTTTTTACAAAGTCACCAACCTATTCAACATCGCATATTGGTGCAACGTCCAGCAGCGATGTAGCGCTGGGTTGTAAGGCCAGATTATTGCTAATGCTGCTCTGAGATTAGTGATGATGGTGTGGAGCAAGGACAAGATGGGACACCCTTTTCGAACGAGCGAACCATCCTCTGTTTTACTGGGTTCAGTAAACGCGATGGCTTATATGAGTGTATAAGGTAAGCTTTGAAGAGGCTCTTTGTGAATACGATTTTTGTTTTGCGTTAGGTTTTTACGGACAGGAGCTTTTTTAACAGGTGGACAAGAAAGAGATGTTTTTAAGTTATCTTTTACTTGCCTTAGATTGCCTACCTCCTGCTCCATCCCTAAGAATTTCTGTAAGAGGCTGAAACAACCCATACAAGTTTCATCTTCATAAACTACGTTAACCGAGCTTAATAGACTTTTTGCCCGTTTAGCGGGAGGTGAACAATTAGCAGAATAACGATAACTGCAACTATTTTCTGCTAGCCTATTAATTAGCTGATCAAAATCCTTTTCCAAAATGGCCGAGTGGTTAGAGACATCGATAGACGTTCCTACGCGCTTTTGCAGTACATGTGCGAAACTAGGTCGTGGACCAATTTTAAGTGGCAATAAACGTAAGGCACCTTCGTTTTGCATACTTATGGGAATACAGAGCAAATTCAATTGATGTTAGAATAACCACAAAATTAACAGAGAGTGGGTTAGGATATTCAACAAAAACAATATGAAAATATTAGGACTTAGCCTTTGGTTTGAGCCCCTTCCGCAATTGAAAGCAGATGCAGGGATAGCACAGACGGCAAAAGTTTCAGAAATGAGCAAAGATTGAGGCTTGCAATTCCAGTTCAGATTAATCCTGGGGCAGGGAAGAATCCTCAGTAGTGGAAATTTTGCTTTTTAAAAGCCTCAGAATCCTTACGTCCAAGT
>WEDG01000619.1:0-100183 GCA_017591395.1 Schistocephalus solidus | reverse complement strand
TTCTATATATTCCCTTCGGCCAATGTTGATTAGTTGCAGTATCTTTTAGCTGCCTGGAAAGGGTGCCCGCTGGCGGGGAGTACCTCCAGTCACTCCTTTTGCAAGGAGGGCTAGAACGCAATTTTTGCTTACTGTAGACTCTGTGCCTCTCTCGATCTTTCTGTCTAATTCGCGTTGGACGACGGCTTTACCCCGCGTCCGGTGAATGGACTCGGACGTGGTACTGATATGTGATTGAGATGAGAGTGATGGAGGCCGATCCTCAGTCAGACCTAGCCCGTTACTTTTTGACGATAATTTGCTGATGCCTTTTGGGAGAAATTCGACATGCCGATTGCCACGAATCGGAAGATCGCCAACTTGGTTCATTGATTCAGGTCGCAACGACTACGACGGTTGAACTGTCGTGTGGTACGATTAAATGCAGACTCACTCCTTTTTGTTTACGCCCACCGTCGCTCGATTTAGTCCAGCCAAACGCCCTATCCATTTGAACAACGAGGCCCCACCGTTAGCCGTCAGTTTAATAAAACTTGCCAAGTTACCCACCCAGCCTACTGCAATGCATTGAATCCACCAAATCTGATGCAGTAAGTCGATATAATTATTCTTTTTCTCCATCATCTTTTAGAATTCCTCACCTGGTTGGATCAGTTTAAACTGTAGGTGGTACAGAAATGTGTGCTTACGAGTACGTGTTTATGATTGCGTCATCTACTTCACAATACTTTAAGATGCGTTAGGCGAAGAGTAGTAACTTTTCTAAAAAAGCGTTGTCGAAAATCACTAAATTACACGAGAATTTATAGGATGATAATGAAAGAAGAAGAGGCGATCACTGGAAACAGGGTGTTTTATTGGGTCTGATGTTTCGGATCCTCTTTGGGAACGCATCATCGGAGACAGTCGCAAAAAAAGGGTACCTGGGTTACCAGGGTTTGCAGTATTTATGGGTTTGTGGTTACCGGGACGACCATGGTCCTACTATTGCTGCTAGTCTTCTTGTTTCATCGCTTGGGAGCTACTTAGGTTAGTCCTGCCTATCCCTTCGTGGGAGAATATTTAAAATATTTCATCAAACGCTGCCAACCTAACCTGGGTTTTACGGATGAAAACAAAGGCGGGATCGTTACAACTCACATGTGCAATATCGATCCTCCCCTCACGACAGTCAGGCACCTCGAAATGGAAAAACTGACCCACGTTCCACTACGAGGTCATCTGGGGCTGGTATTTGCGTAAGATTGACTGATACCAATAAAACTGGCCACCCTACTTGCCCATATTGTTTATTTTCCCCCTGCTTATACAGTCTGTCTGGAGAACTAGGTTATAAGATCAGTTCATTTACTCACACTGTTAAAAAGAAGACATGTGCTAGCGTCTTTGTCTGTCCTTAACACGACTTTGAGTTAGGGATCGGCTTATGATGTACCGCTCAGCTGAGCTATTATTTATCGAGCTCTAGAAATTTACTCACCAGTTTCAAAGACCGGTTAACCTTCTGAACTGTTTGTATGTTTGCTCTTCAGGCTCACGTGTGACTGCTCATCAAACTGCCACAAACTTCATTTTATTTGGTCGTACATTCAAGAAGTGAAAGTAAAAATAAAGAATTTATCAATGAGTTTGCTAGATTTTCTACGATAAATTAGGTTTCATAAAGGATCCCTGAATGTCTGATAGCTGTTGATATTCAATGTACGAATACGTTGTTCAAGTTAATTAGGTTCATACTGTCTAACCAGCGTGAATGCAGAAGGTAAGTGGATACATGCTGGATCCGGTGGATATTCTTCTCCTTTGCACAATCAATTCATAATTTAGCGATGATACCCATAGTAACATTCGAAAATCAACTTTGCCGAACTTACGTTTTCGAGTATTCTTCATCCAATCTGTACAGTAATATAAGAGAGGGTGGAGTAGCAAATGTTTAACCATCCAATAACTGTAAGTGTTGTTGTATGGTTTAAGGGCGTTCGGACGTCTAGTTCTGTTAGAAGCTGAGGTAAGGTGGTTTGGTAATGCAAATTCACAATCATAGAACAAGATAGTTCGCAGTATAAGACGGTAGAAAGTTTCTGGCATCTGTATAAAAAATAAACCTTTATGTGTTTCGAAAATCGAGTCAGTGCTAACTTATGACACTGAGTTCAAAAGAGAGGGGCCAAATAAGGATCAAACTGCGAACGTAGATATCCGACGTATGAAGTTTCTTCGGGAACTAGAAAGCAAGGGTTCAGAAGACGAAGACAAGGAAGAAAGAAGAAGAAGAAGAAGAAGAAGAAGAAAAGACGAAAGGGTTTATTGGCCTGACGTTTCGGATTCTCTCTCGAACCCATCATCGGAGACAGTTGCAGAAAATGGGGTTTCTGCAATCAAGGTAACCTATAGTGATCAGAGGAGCAAATTTCTTAAACCCGTGGGGACAATACTCCCGAGGCTATATGGTTTGCCAAAGATTCCTAGGGCGTAATAGCAAAGTGGCTGGCAGAATGGCCTAAGCGATTTGACACAAAATAGCACCTCGTTGCCAACGGGACACGTTTAAATTCATCGCTCCATGAGAAATTTAAATCTCAATGGGAAAACGATGTTCTCCTTAAAGTCGCGTCTTTGTTCACAAATATTCCTCTCACGGAAATGATATACTATTTGCGTGACGCGATTGAAAGTCAGGACGTCCCATTTGGCATACTGGTCGGAGACCTCAAGGAATTACTCTTTCGCTGCCCGCTAGTGATCAAATCAGTTTCGATGGTCAATTTTATCGTCAAATCGATGGCGTTGTGATGGGATCACCCATTGGCCTCTACTAGTCGATGTCTCCATGGGAAAACTAGAGAGCGATCAGCTCTCACCAAATAAAGGATCTTTTTCTTATTCTTGATATGAATAGGATATTTCTGCAATGGCAGATAACAAATTTGCGTTGGACGCCCTCCTGCATAAAGTGAATCATGGTCACGTAAACTATTCCGTTTTTAACGGGCATCATATCCTCTTCCACCTATTATCTTCAAAATGCCAGGGAAACGAGCACTTCTCTTTACCAGAAAACGTGAAGTATGAGCTAAAAACAACCTCATGTAATTTAATCAGCCTTTTTTTCAATTTAAAACTGTCGTAGCCTTCTCACGCTCTCTTCGAAGGAATCCACTTAGATCTCTTTTCGCAGAAGACATGCTTATCAATAGTTTTTGTTCCAACTTGCCGTAGGGTCGAGCGACGTTAGTCTATTTTAAAACAATATGACTGCACTTCTCAGCGCGTTTTCAACAAATTGGCTATGTGATCTCTTTGAGTGTTAGGAAAAACCGTGTATTAAGACTTTTTTCCCCTCAAAAACACCATTTTAAAACCTGATTTTATAGCCAATTTCCTTAAAATCATATGGATCGTCTGTGGGGAACGTCGGCTTAACAGTCTCCTCCGAAACAGCCAGTTAGTGCTTGGTTCACCCCCTTTAATGAAAACTATGTTTTGAAAGGAAAGCTAATTTCTTCTTCAACCAGTTTCCGTAGGGTCAACGATGGTAGTCTATTTTAAAACAATCTGACTCTGCATTTCTGAGCACGTTTTCAACAAATTGTCTATATCATCACTTTGAGTGTAAGGGAGTTCCGTGTATTAAGACTTTTTGTCATCTCAAAAAGACCATGGTTAAGCATGTTTTATAGCCAATTTGATTCAAAAAGCACAGCTCTTTGAGTGCAAGAGAGTTCAGTGTATTAAGACATTTGTTATCTCAAAAATCCCCGATGGTCAAATCTGGTTTTCGCAGCCAATTTCATTCAAAAAGCATAGGGATTGTCTGTGAGAAAAACTTGGCTTATAGTCTCCTCCGAAACAGCCAGTTATTGCACCTCATATTCAGTGCTAGTGAATCCGTTTTATCACCACAGCCATTGTCAGATGGATAGTTAGTGAATCTCAACTACAGGTTCAATCAGTAATTAGTTTTTTTTAAATTGTGTTGGTCTGATAATTGCTGGCGTAAGTCAGTCATTCGGCGAATCTGAATTTGGCTTCGGAATCTGGTAAATCGTGCGCGGGGCATGCGTGTTTGTGGCACCGGAATGTGGTGGATTTGGAAGGAAATAGAGATTGCGGCAGCTGGTGTGCAACCCTACTATTATTTTGAGCCCCCTTCTTGCTAAATAAGCAATAGATGTTAAAGGAATGGGCCCTTTTGTGGAAGACCTTACCAGTCAAGCGGGACACATCATATGAAACAAATTTTCTCAATTTCGTCAATAAACATAATTTAATGATGTTCCATTTGTGGAAAAAATGGCTCATTTTTATTCAAGAAAAATATCTCATGTGCAAAAAAACTAAATTGAGATTGTCATCTCCACGCTGGTCAGTGGAAGACATGCCCTTCACAAGAGCCTGCTTGCTTTTGAAGAGGAGGATGCACTCCCTTCCTTATGCAAAGCAATCGTCTGACCTTTGTATACTCTATTCGTCCAGGAATCACAACGACTAAGTGACTTCTTTCTGCCTTAGTTAATTAGATATCGATAATATGGATGACGAACGGTGTCTCTACGTGGGAACACGTAAATACGTTTTATTGTAACGAATGCGCTATAAACAATGCTGATCTAGAATTTTGAGGTTTATAGATGAAATGCATTGCCCAACAATAGGAATATAGATCAAAGTTTAAATAAACTCAAATAGAAAGATGCTCCAGTGTGTATCCATTATGCCACAAACGCACCTGTATTAGAACTCTCTGCAAAAGGACAGAAACACGCTTTAGAGAGCTGGCCAATAGGAATTTGGAACTCAGCTATCTCAATCGACTCTCCTTGCTCACGCAAACGTTTTTTGCGTCCGACAGCCCAGTCCAAGTCAAAGTCAAGTGTAAATGAACAGTCAATGGCGGCTTAAATAAATTTGCTACCAAGACTTCAACCAAGGCCTAACTTCACCTACATTAGCTTTAATCGATGCACAGAACATACTTTTAACACTATGTCTACTTTGATTGGATCTATCAGAGATCCGCAGAAAGCTGATCAGGACCTAAATAATTGTCAAACTACCAGCAGGACAAGCTAGACATAAACATGAAAATTGCACGTACTATTGAATATATGCATTGCACGGTGGTTTGCCAGTATTAGACAAAGTGGGCCAACTGGGCTATTCCACTTATGAATGGACACGCCTGTTATAAAGTAAGATCTCAGCTGGCTCAATCGACTCTCCTTGCTCACGCCAACGTTTTTTGCGTCCGACAGTCCAGGCCAAGTCAAAGTCAAGTGTAAATGAACAGTCAATGTCGGCTTAAATATATTTGCCACCAAGACGTCAACCAAGGCCTACCGTCATCTCCATTCGCTTAAAAGGAGGCCTGTTCGTCCCAGCATTTCTGTGTCTGGGATCTATTCCTGTCATCTTAGCTGTAGTATCCACCGAAGACAGCTGAGATGAGAAGTGGCTGACCTACACGCCTGCTTATTGTACAACGTCTGGGGCTCCGCTATTTACCGCGGCATGTTAAGAGCTCTGTATATGGTGAGCTTGGTGCGGAGGTGGTTACCGTGTTGATTTGAGACGATGTTCTGCATGCGTCCAAAGGCTTGGCTGGCTTTAGCGATCCGATGAGTTACCTCATTCTCGAATTTGGTGCAAAAGGAAAGGTTGTTCCTGAGTTGGGGGCCATGAGCTTCAATGCAGAGTGCTTTTATAGTAGTGTTGGACTGGTGAGCCAGTGCCTGGAGCACCAACGCACAGCAGAGATCGCCGCCTCCACTGCCCTTCCTGTCCTCGCAGGTTAACTCCTCGTATGGGCCTATTCGGTCACATGAGCAAGTCACCATTCTTGGGCCACCATGCTATACGGTGGATTTTGTGGGAAACCACGGTCGAACAACTATGTCTGAGTTTAGACTTTGTAAAGCCTCTCTTGCCTGCAAGCTAGCGCTAACAGAGTGCTCAACTACTAGCTTTTAAGCACAGATGGAGCAGGGAGCTGTCGGCAGCAAGTGTTAGATTCATCCTCAGCGTCTCGACTGTGTGCGAGACGGTGGTGCCGACTGCGCAATTCGAGGAACTACCTTCTTTCGAAACCAATCGGCTGGGACCGAATGTTTGTTCCCTTGTTTAATCAATCGCAGTGTTCGCCAGTTCTAGCCTGACCAAACTTTCAGCCCGCCGATTTTCTGGTTCTATAGCAAAAACCCAGTCATCCTCTCAGTCATGATCCATCTAGGCAGAATAATCGACGGATTTTTGCATGTACGTGACGATATGATTCTATACCGCCACATTTTGTCTAAATAAGTGACGGACACAACCAATCGAAATCGGCATACACCTATATTCACGTACGTCCATTAACTTATTTGGCCACTTTGACCTGGTGGTGGTCATAACAAAACTAATAAGAATGATGATTTCAATTCCATCTGGCAGCATTTACAACCAGCGTCCAGAAACTTAAACCGCGGGTGTGTGAGGCATCTCTGGACACTCGCAGACGACTGCATGAGTTAACTTCTCTTTCTAGAGAATCTGCAAGGGCACCACTACCTAGTTCTTACTTTATAACAGGCGTGTCCATTCATAAGTGGAATAGCCCAGTTGGCCCACTTTGTCTAATACTGGCAAACCACCGTGCAATGCATATATTCAATAGTACGTGAATTTTCATTTTTATGTCTAGCTTGTCCTGCTGGTCATTTGACAATTATTTAGGTCCTGATCAGCTTTCTGCGGATCTCTGATAGTCCAATCAAAGTAGACATAGTGTTAAAAGTATGTTCTGTGCATCGATTAAAGCTAATGGAGGTGAAGTATGGCCTTGGTTGATGTCTTGGTAGCAAATTTATTTAAGCCGCCATTGACTGTTCATTTACACTTGACTTTGACTTGGAATTGGCTGTAGGACGCAAAAAACGTTTGCGTGAGCAAGGAGAGTCGATTGAGCCAGCTGAGTTCCAAATTCCTATTGGCCAGCTCTCTAAAGCGTGTTTCTGTCATTTTGCAGAGAGTTTTGATACAGGTGCGTTTGTGAAAAGATGGAAACACATTGGAGCATCTTTCTTTTTGTGTTTATTTAACCTTTGCTCTATATTCCTATTGTTGGGCAATGCATTTCATCTATAAACCTCAAATTTCTAGATCAGCATCGTTAATAGCGCATTCGTTACTATAAAACTTATCGACGTGTTAACACGTAGAGACACCGTTCGTCATCCATATTATCGATATCTAATTAACTAAGGCAGAAAGAAGTCATCTAGTCGTTGTGAGTCCTGGACGAATAGAATATACAAAGGTCAGACGATTGCTTTGCATAAGGAAGGGAGTGCATCCTCCTCTTCAAAAGCAAGCAGGCTCTTGTGAAGGGCATGTCTTCCACTGACCAGCGTGGAGATGACAATCTCAATTTAGTTTTTTTGCACATGAGATATTTTTCTTGAATAAAAATGAGCCATTTTTTCCACAAATGGAACATCATTAAATTATGTTTATTGACGAAATTGAGAAAATTTGTTTTATATGACGTGTCCCGCTTGACTGGTAAGGTCTTCCACAAAAGGGCCCATTCCTTTAACAGCTATTGGTTATTTAGCAAGAAGGGAGCTCCAAATAATAGTAGGGTTGCACACCAACTGCCGCAATCTCTATTTCCTTCCAAATCCACCACATTCCGGTGCCACAAACACGCATGCCCCGCGCACGATTTACCAGATTCCGAAGCCAAATTCAGCTTCGCCGAATGACTAACTTACGCCAGCAAGTATCAGACCACCACAATTTTAAAAAAAAACTAATTACTGATTGAACCTGTAGTTGAGATTCACTAACTTTCCACCTGAAAATGGCTGTGGTGATAAAACGGATTCACTAGCACTGAATATGAGGTGCAATAACTGGCTGTTTCGGAGGAGACTATAAGCCAAGTTTTCTCACAGACAATCTCTATGCTTTTTGAATGAAATTGTCTATGAAAAACCAGATTTGACCATCGGGGATTTTTGAGATAACAAATGTCTTAATACACTGAACTCTCTTGCACTCAAAGAGCTGTGCTTTTGAATCAAATTGGCTGTAAAAACATGCTTAACCATGGTCTTTTTGAGATGACAAAAGTCTTAATACACGGAACTCCCTTACACTCAAAGTGATGATATAGACAATTTGTTGAAAACGTGCTTAGAAATGCAGAGCCAGATTGTTTTAAAATAGACAACCATCGTTGACCCTACGGAAACTGGTTGAAGAAGAAATAAACTTTCCTATCAAAACATAGTTTTCATTAAAGGGAGTGAACCAAGCACTAACTGGCTGTTTCGGAGGAGACTGTTAAGCCGACGTTTCCCACAGACGATCCATATGATTTTAAGGAAATTGGCTATAAAATCAGGTTTTAAAATGGTGTTTTTGAGGGGAAAAAAGTCCTTAATACACGGTTTTTCCTAACACTCAAAGAGATAACATCGCCGATTTGTTGAAAACGCGCTGAGAAGTGCAGTCGTATTGTTTTCAAATAGACTTCCGTTACTCGACCCTACGGAAAATTGGAACAAAAACTATTGATAGCCATGTCTTCTGCGAACAGAGGTCTAAATGGATTCCTCCGAAGAGAGCGTGATAAGGCTACGACAGTTTTAAATTGAAAAAAGGCTGATAAATTACATGAGGTTGTTTCAGCTCATACTTTACGTTTTCTGGTAAGGATAAGTGCTCGTTTCCCAGGCATTTTTAAGATAATACGTGGAAGAGGATGCGATGCCCGTTAAAACGGAATAGGTGACGTGACCATGATTCACTTTATGCAGGAGGGCGTCCAACGCAATTTTGTTATCTGCCATTGCAGAAATATCCTCTTCATATCAGGAATAAGAAAAAAAGATCCTTTCTATTTGGCGAGAGCTGATCGCTCTCTAGTTTTCCTATGAACACATCGACTAGTAGAGGGCCAGGGGTGATCCCATCACAACGCCATCGATTTGACGATAACATTGACCATCGAAACTGATTTGATAACTAGGTGTGCAGCGAAAGAGTAATTCCTTGAGGTCTCAGACCAGTATGCCAAATGGGACGTCCTGACTTTCAATCGCGTCACGCAAATAATATATCATTTCCGTGAGAGGAATATTTGTGAACAAAGACGCGACTTTAAGGAGAACATCGTTATACCATTGAGATTTAAATTTCTCATGAAGCGATGAATTTAAACGTGTCCCTTTTTCTGTAACTGTCTGTAACTGTTCATGGCTTGGGAGCTATGTAGGTTAGTCCTGCCTATCCCTTCGTGGGAGAATGATTTAAATTATTTCATCAAACGCTGCCAACCTAACCTGGGTTAACGGATGAAACAAGGCGGGATCGTTACAATTCACGTGTTCAATATCGATCTTCCCCCTCACGACAGTCAGGCACCTCGAAATGGAAAACTGACCCACGTTCCACTACGAGGTCATCTGGGGTTGGTATTTGCGTAAGATTGACTGATACCAATCAAACTAGCCACCCTACTTGCCCATATTGTTTATTTTCCCCCTGCTTATACAGTCTGGTCAAATCTGGTTTTTTATAGCCAATTTCATTCAAAAGCATAGGGATTGTCTGTGAGAAAACTTGGCTAAATTCTCCTCAGAAACAGCCAGTTATTGCTTGCTTCACCCCCCTTGATTGGAAACTGTGTTTTGACAGGAAAGTTTTTTTTTCCATTTCCAAACTGGCAGGCTTCTTCCTCGTGGTGGGCGGCCTTTTGTTCGTTTGCAGTGCGAGGGTTTCAACTCTCTAAGCGGCTTTGATGTGGGTTATCGTTTAATTTTATAAGTCAAGGGGTGCATAAATTTCGCCTAATGTGGCCTCTATTGCACTCCCAGGCAGTCAAGCTCCGAGCTTTTTATCCCCTTATTCTCAGCAAAAAGCTGGTCCATCGTGTGCGGGACGCGTAGACGTGCTGCTTAGCTTTGTCAGCTACATCGCCAATCTCACCTCTGGACTTCCTGGCGCTATCTTGCCACCGGGCTCAGGAAGGTTAAGAAGGAGAATGGGCAGAAGCTGCTGCGCATGTCTGCTACCACTTTTACCCAAGTCATGCGCTTTGTGTAGTCCATTATTCTCCGCGAGTATGTCATTGATGTCAGCGTCATTGCCGTCAAACCAGTCCTGGTGTGGATGGCAGGCGCGTCCGAGGACTTCGAGGGCGGTGGACTGGATGACATTTCGCAGTTGGCCCCATCGTGTGTACACGGTGCCGTTATTATCTGGAGCATGCAGGTTCTCAAATTTCTCGGTTATTTTGTTGCTGAAATCAAAACAATGAGCAGGCACATTTAACAAAAGAGTATTTAACTTACCTGGTGGTCGCTTACCTTGGGGCCTTCGTCGGGGTTGCAGTCGGAACCTCATCTGAGAGATGACGAGGCGGTGATCTGTCCAACCATCGGCATCGCGGATCGCCTTGGTTACCAACACGTCCTATGGATCTCGCCTCCGGACGAGAACATAGTCCAGCAGCTGCCAGCGCCGTGACCGAGGGTGCATCCACGTGACATTCTCCCGCGTCGGAAGGCAGAAGGTGTTGGTTAGCAGAAGACAGTGTTCCGCACACGTTCGCAGAAGAAGGAGGCCGTTATCGTTACAGCTACCGAGACCGTTGGGACCCAGCACTCACTGCCAGGCAGCGTGGTCCGTCCCGACGCGGGCGTTGAAGTCATCAATGACAATTAACTTGTCCTCTTTCGGCAGAGTCACCAGCAGGGCGTGCAGGTCCTCGTAGAATTTGTCCTTCGCCGCATCAGAGCTCGTGTTTGGGGGGAGCGTAGACGCTGATGACGGTGGCAAACTGGTCTCCCCGAAGAGGCAGGCGGAGGGTCATCAGACGATCATTGATACCCTGCGGCAGACAGGGCAGACGTCCCACGATGTCGTTTCGGATGGCAAAAGCAACATCAGCGTCGTGTCGCTCTGCCTTTGGCCGGCCGCTCCAGAAGAAGGTGTAGCCGGCACCTTCCTCCTCCACCTGACACTACTCAGAGAATCGGGTCTTGCTGAGAGCAGCAATGTCCACCTTTAAGCGCGCCAGTTCCCGAGCGAATAGCACCGTCCTTCATTCCAGCCGGTTACCCGTAGGATTGCCTAAAAAGGAATGAACATTCCAGGTTGCTATTGTGAGTGTACTAATCCGAGCAGTCTGGATAGTATGGTGAGGGGGATGGGGACGGTCGAACTGTTGTTTGTTTGAGTTTTACGACCGCATATTTTGCAATCTGTGAGCCGCGGCCGGCTGCAGAAGACGTGATAACCAGCATTTGTTTAGGACACATTTTCTAGCCCCTTCCTCCGCGACGAGGCAAGCAGTGCTGTCCCTAAATAGGGCTGCTCGGACATCCCACACGGCTGCCGAACTCCACTATTGGTCACGGTTTTGTTTTAGTGGTAGAACGACCCAAGTTAGCGTGGGCCGCCTGCGAGGTTGCTCTTGCCCCCACCGTAGGACTTTTTGAGATGGGGGAGGTGGGAAGTTCGGGAGTCAGACATACCGGGCCTGGAGACATGCACAACACCGGAGACCCTCACTTGGTTTAGCTCACTCTTCAATTCTATTCTAAATAAAACCGATGGACAACGGACCAGACAGATAGGAAGCGTCCGGACCACCGCTATGTGACGCTTTATGAGTTGGATTTCGCGGCTTGGCAGAAAATGCATGTTATGTCTAAGCCTGGAGCCCTGTCGGGTGCTCAGAGTAAGACGTCGAAATTCGCAAAATAGCGAAACATATATGTCTGACCACTTCAACTTATTTTCTACTCTCCTAATAATTTTTGTTTTTACATATTTGCCGACAAGATAGGATATCGAAACTTTTCGTGGTCAGTTAGTATCTCTAAATGCTTATTGACAAACTGACCATCACTCCAATCCGGCATCATTGGGACCTGGGTTTTGGGTGAGTTTGACTGATGTCGGCTAATTAGCCGCAAATTAACCACCAAGTCGCCTAAACCTATGAATGTTACCTAATGTTATGATCCGCATCTGGAGAGGTAGGTTATAAGGTTAGTTAATTTACTCACCCCGAGCAGTGAAATTGGGTGTCAAGCATGCCCACCAGCTCACCGACACAACCGTTTGATTTGGGAATCGGCTCAAGAAGGTGCCGTTGGAGCTGAAATATTATTTTGTCATTCTCTGAGAATTTTACATAACTGTGAAAAGACCGTTAAACCTACTGCACTTTTTACGGGTATTATCTTCAGTTCTATGTGGTTGCTCGTCAAACGCCAAAATTATTTTGATGAAGTTAAGTGTTGAAGAACTTATAGTAAAATAAGAGAACTTTCAAATAAGCTGTTCATTTCAATACAGTATATTTGATGTAAATAGGCCTACGCTTTAAATCACCCTATTTGTCATAAAATTCTCAAGAATTAAAAGCAATGCAAAAACATTGCAGTCACGTGAATGAAGACAGTGAGCAGAAAACACTCCCACACTCGTTTGAAAAGGAAGAATTTAGGACCAGATTTATTTAGCTGAATATACAAATTCGTTTTCTGACGAAACTTTTGTAATTATTTTCAGCTGAAAATAATATATCGTTGCAAGTGTTAACAAGGTATTGGTAGGTACTTGTTCACTGAGTAAAGACTGATTGAGAGAATTTCCTCAAAATTTTTTGAGGAGATAAAACCTGTTGGGAGCATCACTTTCCAGATTATGCTTTGCGGTGATTTTACGCCCACGAAGTAATCTATCGTGCAGTTGTCCACGGAGTTGTCGGGATTTGTGAGACCCCAAAACTGGGTCAATACATGCGTGGTTCTTTCTGCCTTTGTCACAATGTCGTGGCTGTACATGGAATTCCGCTGCAATAAATGGCAACTAGGCATTAGTGCATGCTTCTGCTTTCAAAAGCACCAAATGGAGATTGGGATCATCAGGTGCGTTAAACTACAAATTATATGAATTTTCTCAGGACACGTACGTATTTTACAAAAAAAGCTGCCACCAATTTGATATCCACGCAGCCGTGTTCCTGCATGTTATTGATCCTTGACGTCTCGCAGCATCCAGGAGATGCCGGTTTACGCAATTCAATATGTACCTGATACCCTTTGACGTTTAGTGGAAGGGAACGCAGCCTTGTGTTTAAAGCTTCTATGGCGCGGTCGAAAAAATCCTCTCTGCATCCGTAACCTTCTGAAGATTGATTTTAAAAATTACACACATGAGTAGTAAATGACAAATAAATCTGAACAAAAATTTTAATTATATTTAAGGTGGTTAACTAATTTGAGATAGAAAAACGGTCGTTTGTCCTTGGATGGAAAAAATGCGCATCTGTATCTCCTTCGTACGCACGCCAACAGATATCAATGAATTGCCATATTTGTTTCTGGATCCTATGACACGCATCATAATGTCATTTACGTAAATGTAGATTCTACCTTCCAGCGCATGCCTAGGATACATTATTTATCTGCACTGGTGTGGGTACGGATACGAAGTTCTGAGGTATTACCGAAAGTGCGGAAAACATTTCGTCTTTTAACATTTCAGTGTGAGATCCAATCTGCGTACGCTTCTGACCTAACTGTCCATAAGCCACGTCTGTAGCCATTAAGCAATGCCAGGTTTGAAACGTCTGTGTCTGTCCATACTAGGAAACGGTGGTGAAAATGTTTTAGTATGTCATAGCATTTGTGGCTTAGTAAGACTTACCGCCTCCGCTGTTACAGCCATGTAACCATTGAGTGTAAAGAGTTAAGCTGACCAAAAATAGAATGTAGATATTTTCCATTACTGTGTTCAAACGCAACATGTGTAACCGGCTAATAAAGCGCACCTTTATGCCATACTGGCTCACCAATCGGAAATTGTTTGATAATTACCATTCACTGTGAGAGCCTAGAATCTCCCCAACCCCAGTTGCCCGTACTTTTTAATTTTCCTCCTGCTTATACAGTTCATCTGGAGAACTAGGTTATAAGGTCAGTTCATTTACTTACCCCGTTAAGTGAGGACGTGTGTATAGCGTCTCTACTTGCTCCCCAAAACAAGAGTTATGGATCGGCTTATGTATGTGACGCCCGAGGTAAGCTATTATTTGTCGTCCTCTTGGAATTTTAGCCCCATGCATCAAAGATCGTTTAACCGTCTGAACTTTTCGTAGGTTTGCTCTTCAGCCTCACGTGTGGCTGCTCATCAACTGCCACAAATTTCATTTTATCTGGTCAGACATTCAAGAAGTGAAAGTAAAGTAAAGAATTTTTCAATGAGTTTGCTAGATTTTTTACAATAAATTAGGTTTCAAAAAGGTTTACCGAGATGTCTGATAGCTTTTAGGGATCGATACGGTTTCTACGTTGACTGTTGATATTCAATGAACGAATATTTTTTTCAAGTTAATTAGGTTCATCCTGTCCAACCACTGCGAATGCAGAAGGTAAGTGGATACATGCTGGATCCGGCGGATATTCTTCTCCTTTCACATTAAAAAATGCAACTTTGCCGAACTTACGTTTTCGGGTATTCTTTATCCAGTCTGTACAGTAATATAAGACAGGGTGGAGTAGCAAATGTTTAACCATCCAATAACTGTAAGTGTTGTTGTATGGTTTAAGGGCGTTCGGACGTCTAGTTCTGTTAGGAGCTGAGGTAAGGGGGTTTGGTAATACAAATTAACAATCTTAGAGCAAGATAGTTCGCAGCATCAGACGGTACAAAGTTTCTGGCATCTGTATAAAAAATAAACCTTTCATGTTTTTTGAAAATCGAGTTAGTGCTAACTGATGACACTAAGTTCAAAAGAGAGGGGCAAAATAAGGAACAACCTGCGAACGTAGATATCCGACGTATGAAGTTTCTTCGGGAACTAGAAAGCAAGGGTTCAGAAGACGAAGACGAAGAAGAAGAAAAAGAAGAAGAAGACGAAAAGGCGATCACTGGAACATGGTGTTTATTGGCCTGACATTTCGGATTCTCCCTCGAACCCATCATCGGAGACAGTTGCAGAAAAAGGGTTTCTGCAATCAAGGTAACCTAAGTGAACAGAGGTTCGAATTTCTTAAACCCAAGGGGGACAATACTCCAGAGGCTATATGGTTTGCCAAAGATTCCTAGGGGGTAATAGCAAAGTGGCTGGCAGAATGGCCTAAGCCATTTTGACACAAAATAGCACCTCGTTGCCTACACGACACGTTTAAATTCATCGCTCCATGAGAAATATAAATCTCAATGGGAACACGATGTTCTCCTTAAAATCGCGTCTTTGTTCACAAATATTCCCCTCACGGAAATGATAGACTATTTGCGTGACGCGATTGAAAGTCACGACTTCCCATTTGGCATACTGGCCGGAGACCTCAAGGAATTACTCTTTCTCTGCATGCCCAGTGATCAAATCAGTTTCGATGGTCAATTTTATCGTCAAATCGATGGCGTTGTGATGTGATCACCCCCGGACCTCTACTAGTCGATGTCTTCATGGGAAAACTAGAGAACAATCAGCTCTCACCAAATAGAAAGGACCTTTTTTCCTTTTTCTTGATATGAACAGGATATTTCTGCGAGGGCAGATTAAAAGTTTGCGTTGGACACCCTCCTGCATAAAGTGAGTCATGGTCACGTGAACTATTCCGTTTTAACGGGCCTCACATTCCCTTTCACCTATTATCTTCAAAATGCCAGGGAAACGAGCACTTCTCTTTACCAGAAAACGTGAAGTATGAGCTGAAACAACCTCATGTAATTTATCAGCCTTTTTCAATTTAAAATTGTCGTAGCCTTCTCACGCTCTCTTCGAAGGAATCCATTTAGATCTCTTTTCGCAGAAGACATGCTTATCAAATGTTTTTGTTCCAACTTGCCGTGGGGTCGAGCGACGTTAGTCTATTTTAAAACAATATGACTGCACTTCTCAGCGCGTTTTCAACAAATTGGCTGTTTGTAGGTTTTCTCTTCAGGCTCACGTGTGACTGCTCATCAACTGCCACAAATTTCATTTTATCTGGTCAGACATTCAAGAAGTGAAAGTAAAATAAATAATTTTTCAATGAGTTTGCTAGATTTTTTACAATAAATTAGGTTTCAAAAAGGTTTACCGAATGTCTGATAGCTTTTAGGGATCGATACGGTTTCTACGTTGACTGTTGATATTCAATGAACGAATATTTTTTTCAAGTTAATTAGGTTCATACTGTCCAACCACTGCGAATGCAGAAGGTAAGTGGATACATGCTGGATCCGGCGGATATTCTTCTCCTTTCACATTAAAAAATGCAACTTTGCTGAACTTACGTTTTCGGGTATTCTTCATCCAGTCTGCAATCAGGGTTACCTTAGTGATCAGAGGTGTGAATGTCTTAAACCCATGGGGACAATACTCCCGAGGCTATATGGTTTGCCAAAGATTTCTATCACGTTAAGGCAAAGTGGCTGGCAGAAAGGCCTAAGCCATTTTGACACAAAATAGCACCTCATTGATTACGAGACACGTATGAATTCCTCGATTTCATGAGAAATTAAAATCTCAACGGGGAAACGATTTTCTCTTTAAAGTCGTGTTTTTGTTCACTAATATTCCCCTCACGGAAACGATAGACTATTTGCTTGACTCGATTGAAAGTCAGGATGTCCCATTTGGCATACAGGTCGGAGACCTCAAGGAATTGCTCTTTCGCTCCGCGCCTACTGTTCAATTCAGTTTCGAAGGTCAATTATATCGTCAAATCGATGGCGTAGCGATGGGATCCCCCTTGGACATCTACTAGTCGATATCTTCACGGGAAAACAAGAGAACAACCAGCTCTCGCCAAATAGAAATGACTTTTTTTCCTTTTCTTGATATGTGCAAGATATTCTTGCAATAGCAGATAAAAGCTTGCGTTGGACGCTCGCCTGCATACAGTTAATCAGGCTCACCCAGCACGAACCTTGGGCCTCTACTGGCTGATGTCTTCATGGTTAAACTAAAGGAAAGGCAGCAGTCTCCAATTAAAAAGGATTTTTGTTCTTGTGCTCGATACGTAGCTGATATTCATGCACTAGCAAAAAAAGCCCGAGTTTGACGCCTTCCTGGATAACGGGAATCAGGATTGCCCAACGTTTACTTTCACCTTTGAAAAAGAGGACGTAGTTTGTCTCCCCTTTCTGGTCGTCCTGCTTAAGAGAACGCCTGGTGGAACAATCCGAAGAAGTGTATTTCGTAAGAAAAAATGGGCAGAGCAAAGTTCTCCATTTTTGTCCCGATAAGTGAGAAAGGAAGTCTGGTCCGCTGCCTCACCAAACGAGCTAGGATAACTTGCACTCTACGTACGCTGGAGAACGAAATCACCCTTATAAGAACCAATCTGCGAGAAAAGAGCATTCCTGGAATTTTTGTCAGTAAATATATAGAGGAACTTCCCCTAAATCGTACGTGCCAATGACTGAGAAGAAGGAGTTATTTCTCACATTATCTTTTCGAGGGGATCCAGCAAACGAAGTTCTACATTGTCACTTAAACAAGGCTATCGCTCGTACGAAAGTAGCCGCTAGGATAAGACTAGTGTTCTCAAGCACTCTATCCCTTCGTCTTCGAGGCAAGGGTAGACTGCTCTCTCAGACCTTTTCCATGTGCATCTAAGCCTTTGGAACGCGTTTCCTCTTCCGTTGACAACGCAGCATTTGTGTGTGCAAAAAGGCTCTGCAGATCACTTGCCTTACCTCCATCTATTCTCAAAAAAGGTTTTAGTAGTGTGGTTAGTCAGATAATTAGTCATGGATACTATTCCGTTTTAACGGGCATCACATCCTCTTCCACGTAGTCTTCACAAAATGTCTGGGAAACGAGCACTTCTCTATACCAGAAAACGTGAAGTATGATCTGAAACAACCTCATGTAATTCATCAGCCTTTTTTGATTTGAAACTGCCTTTAGCCTTCTTACACTCTCATTGGCGGAATCCACTTGGTATTGTGTTCACAGAATACAGGGTTATCAAAAATATTAAGTTGCCGTAGGGTCGAGCGATGGGAATGGCTGGTTTGTTCGAGCTAGTGTATTTTAAAACAATATGATTGCACTTCTCAGCGCGTTTTCAACAAATTGGCTTTATTATCTCTTTGAGGGTTAGGGACGACCGAGTATTAAGACATTTGTCGTCTCAAACAGACCATAGTAAAACCTGCTTTTATAGTCAATCTCATTCAAAAGCATAGGGATCGTCTGGGGGAAAATTTGGCTTAACAGTTTCCTCCGAAACAGCCAGTTATTGCTTGCATCCCCCTAAATGTCAACTATGTTTTGAAAAAAAAAGCTCTTTTCTTCTATAACCTGGTAGGCTTCTTCTTCGTGATGGGCGGCCTTTTGTTCGTTTGCGGTGCGAGCGTCTCAACCCTCCAAGCGACTTGGCTGTGCGTTATCTTTTAATTTTTCTAAGTCAAGGAGCGCATATATTTCACCTAATGTGGCCTCTATTGCACTCCCAGGCAGTCAAGCTCCTAGCTTCTTATCCCCTTATTCTCAGCGAAAAGCTGGTCAATCGTGTGGGACGCGTAGACGTGCTGCTTACCTTTGTCAGCTACATCGCCCGATCTCACCTCTGGACTTCCTGACTCTGTCTTGCCACCGGGCTCAGGTAGGTTAAGAAGGAGAATGGGCAGAATGAAAGTTTTAATACTATTAAATATATTCATTGCACGGTGGTTTGCCAGTATTAGACAAAGTGGACCAACTGGGCTTTTCCACTTATGAATGGACACGCCTGTTATAAAGTAAGAACTAGGTAGTGTTATAGCGAAGGCTATTATTCTACAGAGGAAATGTTGCTTTGCAAGTGGTTTTTAATATCAAGTTGACCTTGCAGGGATCCCTGTCACGGTGCCCATAATACAAGTGCTACTTTTGCGGGAATTCGCACAAACGAACCGATTGAGATCTACTTATTGACCAATCATAACAATCGAAACCGTCCAATCAACTTCAACGTCAACCCAGACATATTCTGGCTCAAAGCACACGGATAGAGCCGTGACTGTCTCGAGGGAGGTCACCTACCCCAATGATGAGGCTATGTCTCTATCCGGTTGTCGACTGTTTTCAACCTGTTTTCACATCTTCCTGTACAGTATTTAATGTGCTCTCAGTAGGCCGAAAATTCCTCTTCGTATTCGGGACGGGGCATGAGAGTCGCATCTCCTAGTGTCTTCTTATGGCTTAAGCTAACGCTATAGGACATAGCCAGCTAGGAGTTTTGAGAGCCAATAATGACCTACGACTTCATGAACGATGATCTCCACCCTGTGAGCGCAGGACGGTGATATTCAGGTAAATTAGCTTTTGGCGATAGAAGCTTTGTGCCGTTTTATTGCGTTCTCTCCACCCTCACACGCTTAAACTCGGTGTCAGAGCAGAATCAAGAGGCCTAGGTGTGTTATGGAAGGCAGACACTCGTAAGCCTCATCAGTCCGTTTACGCACGCTTCAAATGACCTGGTCTGGGCATGATGAGCCAGGTTTTCCCAGAGAGCAGGAGCTTAGATATCTAAGATCGCAACTAACCGAGAATTTTATAGGAATTAACTTAAGAGGGGCACGTGTGCTACTATACTGAGAAACATAGGCAATAGTGCAGAACACGGCGGTCGAGGAAGCTGAAATTCTCCCAATTTATATGAATATAAAATGCCCCCTGAATAGTATCACGAAGATTCTAACCATGCAGGAGAGGCATGAAATTTGTAATCTCAACATAGTTTACATAAAAGGGGTCTGTGTAATAACCAGCTATTTTGGGAAAGAATATTTTGTCTGCTTTCCACCAGATGTTGACTATGTAACCACATTTATCCATGGCAATTTTGAGACGAACAAGATCTTAGTGCATTGTCTATGTTAGCAAAAATCTTCCCTAACATCCACAGAGATATTCTAAACCATTTGTTGTAAACTGTCTCGAACACTTATTTGCCATTCAAAATGCTTGCACAACTAGCGTTACACTGTTTATCAGCGTATAATAAATTCCTACAATATTGTGTTCACGTTATCGTGCCTGCTTTAACAAAGCTTCCTTTTGTCTATCTGGCGTAATCACATTCGGTTTTAAAATTGGTTTTTTCAATTCTAGAATAACTTCTACCCAGACCTGCTGTTACAGCCGATCTCAGGTTTCTCAAACTACAAAAAGTACTTTTTCCATATAAGGAGATCATAAATTTCTGTAGGCTATTAAAATGGGAGTTTAAAGCCTCCGGCCGACTCTTTATCAGACGCACTTCCAAACCTTCCGTTTTGCCGACTAGGAGCTAATCAGCCTCCTACACCGTATCCGCCAAAGTGGCGCGTCCTCTCCCGGTTCCGCCAGAGCCAACATCATCGAAGAAGACTTGGTGAGACGTCAAAATCTGAAACATCTAAGGGCGTCAGCCAGTTGAAACACCTAACGATAGGTCATTTTACATTGTTTTGTGAAATTCCGAAACATATGCGATACTCGCGCAGAGATCGTGCGTAGAAATGGTTTGAAGGTTGCTATTATCCCAGTGGTGAGATCTAAAAGGTGGGATGAGTGACGTGAGATGCGGGTCTTCGACTGCAAACGGGTGTTCGGCTAACTCACGGAGATGTGCGTGGGCAGCCGAGCTTGCACCACCCATTTGACTCAACCGTATCAAGTGCAAATGAGAGGTGTGAGAAATATCATACTTTGAAAAATAAGTTAACATGCATACAGCTTGTTAGTCACGCCCTGACATAAGTGAAGATGTCGATTTTCAAGAATGCCGTAGAATTCTAATAATTATCACCAACATAGTAGCCTTATGTTAGTGAATTGATGGAAAGGGCGATGCGTCTATTGCGTCTACGAAAAAAACCTGTTTAAAATTTTAAAATCTCACTGTATCGCCCTTTCCGTATCTTTCCTCTAGAAATGAATTCTACAGACGATGTCGTGTGAAGAAAGTATTTTTTCGTTTATTTGTTTATCCAGATCATTCAATTCGGATTTGGCATTCAGTTCATATGTGGAACACTCAAATGATTGAGAGAACTCCGATTACAATTTCTGTTTTCTTGCATCACAAAAACATTTGTGACCGCAATTTCGTGACGGAAGAAAGGACGATGGCAGAAGTACTCATTACCGTTTGAAGTATGATAAATCCCAAAAGTTTTGATAACCACTGCATAATCGAGTTCTTCATGGGTGTAAAACGAACTGAATTCGTCATCCAGATACTGCGTTTGCCTACAGGCATTATCTATACAAGGGAACTTGCTGACGTACGCACGATAAGTAGTGTATTTCTGAGAAAAAACATGTCCCTTTCTTGTTAAGGCATCGAGAAAAATAGCATGCTTTCTTTTGACAAAAAGGGTGTGCTCCCTCTTTTATGAAAAGCAATCTTCTGACATTTGTGAAACTTATTCCTTCGGGAAAGATCACAAGTGACTCATTTCTTGTTTTTGTTAATTAAATATCGATAATATCGATGGCAATTGGTTTCTCTGCGAGTTAACATGTTAATAAGTCCCATTGTAAAAAATGTGCTTTTAACGATGCAGATCCAGAATTTTGAGGTTTAGAGTTGAAATTCATTGTAAAACAACAGTTATATTGATGAAGGTTAGATAAACACGAATTATAAAGGTAATCAAATGCGTATCGATTAAGCCACAAACGCAACTGTGTTAGAACGCTCTGCAAAAGGACAGAAACACGCTTCACAGAGCTGGCCAATATGAATTTGGAGCTGACTTAATTGACTCCATGCATATGTCATGTCGCGCAACCTTTTTTGCAGCCGACATACCAGGCCAAGTCAAATGTCAAGTGAGAATAAACAGTCCATGACAGATAAAATAAATTTGCAACCATGACTTCTACCAAGGCCTAACCTCAGCTCTATTTGCTTTTATCGATGCACAGAACATTATTTTAATACTATTTCTACATTAATCGGTCTGGCAGAGTTTCTCAGAAAGCCAATCAGGACCTATATAATTGTCAAACGACCAGCATGGCAAGTTAGGCATCAAAATGAATGTTTACATGCTATTGAATATATGAATTGTGCGGTAGTTTGTCACTGGATAGACGAGACCTATGAAGATTTGTTTTGGTTTGCAGCATTCCTTTAGGAACGAGCCTCCGATCACATGAGAAATCGTCATAACACCTGTTTATGAGTAAATATGGAGGTAATTCAGGTGGCAAAAGGAAGTAAAACAGTCCAAAACATCTAACCTGGATATCCTTCCCCTGAAACTTAAAGTGAAATTCGAGCATTTAGTTTTGATTTTAAATGCTTGCATAACAAGCGTTGTACTGTTAATCTGCGAACAAAAAATTCCTTCAATTTTGTGTTCACGTTATGGTGCCTGCTTCAAAAAACGTTCTTCTGTCTATCTGGCGTAATCACATTCGGTTTTTAAAATATGTTATTAAAATTCTCAAATAATTAGGTCTCATATACGCTGTTTCTCAAACTGTCCAGAGTTTTTTTACATAAAAGGTAATCATTCATTTTTATAGGCTAGTTAAATGTCATATTTGTCAATTCTGAATCAAGTTTGCACTGAATCTGCCGTTAAACCGGAATTCAGGGTATCCAAACTACAAGGTGTATATTTCCCAGGTATAAAAATCATACATTTCTTCATGTTATTAAGAAGATGTCATGTGGGTCTCAAAATATTTCGGTGGATGTGAACCATTATGCACGCTTTAGAAGCAACATTTATAAGTGAACAGGCACAATGCCTTATAAGTGAACATGTTCCGGGCTTAGAAAATCTCTTAATTGTAACTTTATTTCGCCAAAACACACCGTCTGCAAGTACAGACTTCTAGCAAGATGCGATTTGCTAGTAAATAAGTACAAGTAATAGCCTTTTTATGTGCGTTTTCTAGGTAATATATGTACATTTATCAGGTAATCGATAATCAATGCGAATATTCTTACCACTTAAGTGACTATGCTAACTAAGGAAAACGTCTGTACGTAAACCAATTTAATAAGCCCACTTAAGTTAGGTTTTTTAATCGAGAAACTATTCCAGAATAACGGCCAGCACTTCAGTAGGTAGCATACCTAATGTAATTCCTCTTGACCAGTGGCCTAAGGCAAGGAATGCTAAAAGGCTTTAATGCTTCCTTCGACCCACTTGTGAAAAACTCGGTGGCCTCGGTGGGATTCGAACCCACGCCAGCAAGGGGAAGGCTTTAGTACAGCCAACGCTCTAGCCAACTGAGATACGAGGCCCCACCGGGAGCCGTGAGTTTAATCACACTTGGGTCAAGTTACCCGCCCAGCCTACTGATCCCAGTGGCCTTAGGCAAGGAATGCTAAAACACCTGCCAAACGTTTTCATCTCTATATGAAACTGGCGCGACCTTGGAGCAATGTAGGTTTATGTTCTACTTCCGCCCAGGTTTCCAAACTACAAGCTGTATATTTTCCGCTTATGGAAAATCATACATTCGTGTATGATATTATTTTGTTGTTATATAGGGTAAATAATATTCAGGTCGATGTGTTTCATGTGGTGTGCTTTACAGGGAACCTTTTGAAATGAACGGATTTGATTCTTTATGAATGGAAGACTCACTGTCTTAAAATTTATCCTGAGCAGATAGGATTTTTTCGAATTTGACATCTACTCACCCTTCAAGAGTAATATTTGAAGAAGATGTAGTGTGCTAGTAACTCAGCACAATTAAGACCAGTCTTGGCCCGGATTTTTAAAAGTACATTATAATTAATAAGGCTATGCCTCAGTGTTGAAAGAACCTACAAGAAACACCAATTATTTGTTCTCCTACTTGGACAATTTGAACTCCGTTAGCACTTCACTAGGACTGTTCCGGAAAATACTGTTTCAACTGCACGTACGTACTTGCTTCCTGTTTATCTGGAATTTTTCTTGTGCCGAAATTCATCATAAAACGGCATCCAAATTGGGATTTGTTTATCATTTTCTTCAAGTTGACTACGCAGCCTCTGCACCAATAAAAACTGACAACCACTCATGGAACCAAATGTGTACAACCTCGTGAAGATGTGAAGTCATCCAGGACCTCCAACATCTCCGAATGGCTGAGTCGTTCCTGCATATTTTGCATACCGTTAACAGTTTTTTAAAGCCTATTTTGAACAAGTAGGCGCATTTTTGCTCATATTGCTGTAATTACTCGCCATGCTCCAAACCCAGTCGAAATTTTTCATTATACGCCCAAAACAGAACATACGCACACGAAGTGTTTTCAACACTCATGGACTCAAAGCTATTGTTTGATGGCAGCATTACCAGTAATGGCGCTTCCTTTATAGGAAAGCCTGTTGAGCAAGCTTTGGCATCCAGGACTGGCCCTTGATCAGTTTACACTTAAAACCAAGGACCAGCAAAGCGTGCAAAAAGCGTAATGGCAGCCAAATCAGTCGGATACGAGGACATATTTTCTGTGTTATGTTCTTATATATTACAAAGAGTTTAAAAACTGAAAAATGAGCTTGCAGACTTAAGGAAGCTCTTGCAAGATAGCAATGCTCGGCGAAATACGGTTAGCCATATTACAGTTAAAAAGGCAGTGACCAAAGCACCAAAAGTACAAAAAACTACAATTCGCAACAACTCAAAATGTTCGGACGCGAATACCCATAACAACCGGATAACAGGAAAACAGTCTTTGAATCCTACGCACTACGACCAAAGCGAACCACAAATCACATCCTCCCATCTTGTGTGCTCTAACAAGCCTGTAGTTGCATCCCAAGAAACAAACATGTGGAAAGATGCAATGGGGAAACACCACAACCCCACCGAATTGGATAACGTTAATATCAGGACAACTTCCCTAGTGCCTCTTCCAAAGGCAGTTCCGACTTTAGACTCAACTTCTGTCGGCTATCCCAGCAGTTCTAAAGAGCCCGTAGTTGAGAGTGAAAAAACCAATGAGTGGCAAGATATAATTGGGAAACAACATAAAACGATTATTAAGTTGAAAACAAACCTAATGAATCCTTCTGGTCATTCAGAGGAAAATATGGTTGGCAGTGAATCAAAAGACACCGTAGACCGAGAGAACTGCGTTTTTATCCAGGGCTTACCTGAATCAAATGCCAACACCTCAAAGGAACGGATATCCGCTGATCTTGCTATATTTCAGCACCTGGTGAATGATATACTTCATTCAGGAGAGACGATAACCGTTCGCGCTGCCTTCAGGCTCGGGAAAAAGGATATTGAACAGTCCCAAAATGTGAAACCACGGCCTATCAAAATTGTCTTGGACATCAAGAAAGAGGTTAAGTTACTACTCTCGAGAAAAACAAACCTTCGAAACTCTCATAAGCAGGTTTTTTTCAGCCGGACTACTCTCCAGCAGAACGTCTGAAACGCCGCGAATAAGTGATAGAAATGAAGACGATACTTGCAGTTGGGGATAAAAATCTGCTAATTTACAGGGGACGCGTGATACAGAGGTATGCAACATTGCTCTGGAACCATCCAATGCTCATGATGGCATCGGCAAATTAGCATGGGCAAACTCGAGAATAACGGAATTTGGCTCTGCTGACTGCTGCATACTGAAATTTCTGTACACCAACGCTCAAAGTCTGTTTTTGAAGCTCAACGAACTGAGAATTCAGGTAGCCGTTCTGTCTTCCGATATTATAGCAATCACAGAAACATGGCTGTCACAGAACGTCAGCGATTGCGAAGTAGCCTTATCCAGGTACCAGCTGTTCAGGAGAGACCGCACCCACCGCCAGGGTGAAGGAGTTGCGATGTATGTTAAAAGCAATTGCACAATGTGTGAAATAACAGAGAAGATAAGCAATGGTATTAAGGCTATTTGGCTGAAAATAAAGACGAAGGGATCGCAATCCCTTGAAGTCATGACTCTCCACAGACCACCGGGGACAGACACCGACGCTGATACTTGTTTGTTGGAGAATATAAAGGAGATTAGTAGTCGACCTGATGTTGTTCTCATGGGTGACTTCAATGCACCCAGCATTCGATGGAAAGATCTGCATGTGCAGAGCTAAAAGTTTTCCTTCGATCATCGTCTGATAAAGACAACACTTGAAACTCATATCACCCAAAATGTATTTGTTTTAACGAGAGCGCGTGGAGGACAACAGGCCAGTTGTTTGTATTTCGTCTTCACTAAAGATCCTGACTGTATAGACGAAGTACCCTGCCTACCTCCACAACTGAACTGAACGGTTGCCGCGCGGTTTGAATTTTCGAGCAACAAGAAGACCGAATTTAATCGAGTCTTTGCACTGAAACAATCAGTCCACAGACATTAATTGGTTCAAATTATTGAATCAATTAACTGAATCTTCTGCCGAGTGCCTTCGATACCCCCACAGTTTGACTAGGAGAGTTCTCCAAATCGAGCACTGTTGGAAATCTTGGCCTACATAACCCACCAGTCCAATCCATTCTCTGACGGCTCTCCAGGGTTTCTGAGGACTTTTGTTCGACTAGGACAGTTCTCCAAATAGAGCAACCTGCCGGAAATTTTGGCTTGGCCTACACAACCTACCAGTCCAATCCAGGCTCTAACTGCTCGTCAGGCTTTCTGAGGAGTATCTACAAAACAGGCTGAGTCGTTCATTATCCATATTCTGTCTAATTGATTGTGCAATTTATATCGAGTAACTCGTTATAAGAAATACTTTTTAACAACTTCAGCTAGCTGAAGTAGTTAAGAACGTTCGAGGGATTTCATTAATTTGCAAAAAAGGCGGAGTAGATAATTTATATACTGTTTTGTGTAAAAGCGCTGATAGTGTAAACCTACACCTAGCCACTCGTTACTTCTTAAGTCACGACACAAAAGAATTCAAAAAAGTCATGCCGCAAGCTCGAATTGAACCCGCGACCACCAACGCGATGGCGACGCTCGCTAACCACTCGACCACCTCATCACGGTGGCGGGCGCTCTCTCAAATTAATATGCACGCTATTGACGACACTGCCATTTGTGGAGGCTGTCATAAAACTGTCCATGAAGCTAAACCAGCTCGAGGATGAGATAAGACAAATAAAATCTGCGCTAAAAGGCACCTCTAAAGCAGTAGATGCCACTCAGGAGTCCACGGAACGACTTACCAGAAGCAAAACCATCGATACCCGATCAAAGGGTATCCCAACAACAACTTCGACAGCTGCTTCGGCTACTGAACAACAAGTACCAACGGCGCAGGACAAAAATAGTCCGCCTAAAACAAAAAAAAGCCGTCCAAAACCGCAAAACTGACACCAAGAAGGAAAAAGCCAATGGACAATCGACTTCCAAAGATTCCTCAAAAAGCTCGAACACGGGGCTTTGACCATTGCCTTGTCCTCCACAGGAAGTACTGAGATTCTCACACCAAGCACAAGCAGTAGAATCGATTCCCCAACCGAAAATACCACCTGCGATTCAAAATCGTCGAGCCCGTGGAATTTGCCGAATCGAAAAAAAACCGGATCAAAGCCAACACATAGCCAATCAGCATCCCCTCCATCATCACCAGTGCGCAACGTGAAACCTTCCCACCAGATAGAGGAAGACAGCGTCGTAGTTATAAAAAATGCCACGGACAGAAAAAAAAGCTTCATAATACAGGGACTACCTGAATCAACAGCTGCGACTCCAGTAGACCGATATTCTGAAGACATGAACCACTTTCGTGAACTTCTGAACAATATGCTGGAACCTAATACGTCGATTGAACTGGAAAAAGCCTTCCGCCTTGGAAAACGGCCCAAAAGCCAATCCGAATCAACACGTCCTAGGCCCCTTTTAAAGTTATCTTGACCAGTAGCCAGGAAGCCAGTCTCATTCTGTCGAGGCGCTTTTAAGTTACAAAAACTCAAACCCTGGAATTTTTTTTCAACAGGACTTCTCACCTGCAGAGCGGAACAAACGCCATCAACTTGTCATCGAACTAAGACGGCGGCTCAGCGAGGGGGAAACAAACTTGGTTATTTACAACAACCAAGTGATCCATCGTCCATTATTCTCCCCCTGGAGAGGCCCGTTCCGGATTACCACGCAGTTGGCCCAGTAAACAGAGGCTCGCACCCGACTGTTAGCACTTTCCGAGCAAACCGAATACTAACATGCATGTACACTAATGCACAGAGTATATTATCGAAGCTCGACGAGCTTAAGATTCATATCTGCGATCTATCTCCAGATATAATTTCCGTAACAGAAACTTGGTTGTCCCAACACGTGGACGACCGAGAGGTAAATATGGCTGGCTACCAACTTTTTAGAAAAGACAGGAAAGAGCGTCAAGGAGGTGGCGTACTCACATACGTGAAAAAGCGAAATTACAGTTTTAGACAAAACTTATAAACTCGCGCCTACTTCCGAGGCGATATGGCTATCCGTAAAAGTGCCAGGTACATCAAGTCTAGATGTCCTGACAGTCTACCGCCCACCGAGAAGAGACCCCGTAGCCAGATGCTTACCTGCTAGAGGAACTTGAAAAAGATTGCCACACGGTTGGATATTCTGATCATGGGTGACTTCAATGCGCCTCACATCGACTGGAGCTCGACCTGTGCACATAGTTCTGATCTAGCCTTCGACGGTTGTTTTCTGAGCACGACACTAAAGCTACGTCTCACACAGCACGTCACTTTTTCCAACCAGGGTGTGCGAAGGACAACAGGCCAATTTGCCTGGACCTAGTTCTCACGAAGTCGCACGACAGCATCGACGAAGTGTTGTGTCTACCGCCGCTAGGCAAAAGTGACCACGTGGTACTGCGATGGGAGTACTCACTATTCTCTATACCAGCAAGAACCACAACAATCAGAAGGAACATATGGCAAGGCGATTTCGGTGGAATGAGGGCCGAACTCATGCGCACTCAGTGGGAACCTTTATTCTCTGGAAACGTAACCGAGGACTGTGAAACGTTCCGGGACGGACTGCACAGGCTCATGGAAAAACATTGTCCAATTTCGAGAAAAAGGTTAACGAACAGACCGCGATGGCTTTCGCAGGCCTTAAAAATCGAAGTTAACAAAAAGCGGAGATTGTGGAAAAAATCGCTTACGGACGGAACTCCTGCATCTCTAAATGCGTATAAAATGCAGAGAAATCGGATCAAGGGCCTTATTTTTAGAACAAGACAGGCTTTCGAAGTGGACCTGCTGAACCGGGCCACCGTGAACCCGAAACTGTTTTTACGGTTACCTCAGACAGAATACATGGAACAAGGATCCAATATCCCTGCTGAGGACAGCCGAGGGCATAGACCTCACTGAAGACGGAGCGAAGGCTAATCATCTTTCGGAATTTTTTTCCAGTCGGTTTTCACAAAGGAAACGAGATACGATCACCCTACCTGATGGCTTCTGAAGTGGATACAATAGTCGAGACTGTTAATTTTACTGAGACTACTGTCCTCAAGGAACTTTTGGGGTTAAAGGAATCTAAGTCTCCGGGTCCCGATGAAGTACCTGCCAAGCTGTTGAAAGAGCTCGCGAGGGAGTTGGCAAAACCACTCTCTACGCTTTTCCAAAGCATCCTTCCAGACCGGAAGTCTACCAGCCGACTGGAAATCCGCATGGATTACGCCGCTTTATAAGGGTGGAAGTCGGGCCTCTGCTAACAATTATCGACCGGTCAGCCTAACTTCAGTTTGCTGCAAAATCATGGAAAAAATAATTAAGCAACAACTAATGCAGTTCTTCGAACATAACAATCTGCTATCCGAAGCCCAGCACGATTTCCGTAGAGGTAGATCCTGCGTCACAAATTTGCTCTACTGTTTAGAACGTTGGACTGAAGCGGTCGATAGTGGTAATACGGTGCACGCAGTCTATATAGACTTCAAAAAGGCTTTTGATAGCGTGCCGCACCACCGCCTTCTTTATAAACTCAACCGCATAGGCGTAAGAGGTAGACTTCTGACATGGATAGAAAAACTTCTTAACTGGCCGCTCACAAACTGTGCATATCAGCGACAAACAGTCGACTAAAGTTGAGGTTGAGAGTGGTGTTCTCCAAGGCTATGTTCTCGGCCCTATACTGTTCATTGTCTACATCAACGATTGTGCCAACGAACTGGACTGCGATATTGCCATGTTTGCCGATGATCTCAAACTTTGGCGCGTCATTCAAACTGGGGCTGATGAAGAGAACTTTTAGGCAAACTTGAATCGACCCCAGAAATGGTCCAATGACTGGCTCTTGCCGTTTAATGAGAGCAAGTGCAATACCATACGAGTCGGGAAAAGCAATCCTTCGAACCGTACGGTTTACAGTCTGAATGGCATTCCATTGAAAGAAGTGGATGTCCAAAAGGACCTTGGAGTCTGGATCACGCCTTCGCTTAAACCCTCCCTACATTGCGCAAAGGTAGTGAAGTCAGCCATGTCGATTCTGTACCTCGTTAAACGAGCTTTTGCAGCCTTCACTACCGACTGCTTCGCTAAAGTCTTCGGAACATTCTTGCGGCCACAGTTGGAGTCCGCTATCCAAACTTGGAGACCCTGGGCGGCGAAGGACATCAACATCCTCGAAAAGGTCCAAAGGCGAGCAACCAAAATTGTCCTTGGACATGGCTCACTGCCTTATGAAACACGGCTGTCGAGTCTCAATCTCTTTCCCGTGCACTATAGACAGCTTCGGGGGGACCTGATACTAACAATCCGCATACTACGTATCCAGGACTGTTGTCTCGTGCCAGGGGATTTCTTCGAGTTAGCAAACACAACGAACTTGAGAGGTCATCCTCTCAAATTACGTGTGACTGGCGCAAGGCTAGACACTCGGAAGTACTTCTTCTCCAAAAGAGTAGTCGAAGCTTGGAATAGTCTTCCTCTGGATGTTGTAATGTCGGACTCCTTGGAGGTTTTTAAGCGAAAGTTAGATCGATATAATGGTGTGAGCTACAACACTAACTGAAAGCTGCAAGTGTGACGTCAGAAAGTAAGGCATTAATGATACTACTAGCTATATTTGAGTAACATTGCCTTGTTTGTTATTTTTCGTTCGAGGGCTTGCATTCTCCCATTATTCCCATGCTGGGGGTCCTCGAGGTCTTCGATGCTTAACTTATTTACACACCTTGGTGACACCGTGAGTATTCGCATCAGCTGGACCTGGCGTCCGTCGTCCATGAGGTGTATGAACGTTATCCCCTGGTTCGAACCGCAATGAACCGAGGGTGATCTGGACATCTATTTCAGCCTTTGAAATCCCTCAACGGACGCTGCAATCAGCAATGGAGCATCATGTGACCTCCGAAATGCCCCCCGTTGGACCCCCCCCCCCCCTCCCAAGCGCGACAGTTTTTTTCTCCTAAATATCACCGGGAGTTTTTTTCACTGTCTGCTCTTTTTCAACTTCGTTCCACTATGTTGGCCTCGCCAACATATCGAGATACTATTTTTTGATACCACAACTCGCATGTACAAATAGGGAATTCAAAGGTGACTCACCTACATCTCCCTCAAATATACTGATACTGAATACTGATACTGATCATGCAGTACTTTTATATTCTGTGCCATCTGCAATAAATGAAACCAGGCCTAATCTATGGCGAGGAGACTTTTGCAAGATGAGAGCTTAGGCATCACGAAATGACTGGGATCTTCTCTTCTCCGGGAATTTTACTGAGGACTGAAATTTATTTAAGGAGTGTTTGTTGAATCTAATAAAATGCCACTGTCCACCATTACAACTTAGGATATCTAGCAGACCACAGTGGTTAACAAGGGATCTAAAAAGAGAGATTAACCGGAAAGGAAGGCTTTGGAAGAAATTTTACTAATCCAATGAAAATTGGGCCTTGCAAGCATTCAAAACTCAAAGTAACAAGGTTAAAATCTTGATCTTCAAAAGCCGACGGGATAACGAGAGGGATTTGCTCCAGAGAGCAGTTCACAATCCCAAATTGCTCTACAGCTATGTAAGAAAAAGCACACGTAACAGGAACCGGATTCCTGTTATCAGAAACGATGACAGTTTTGAGATATCAGAAAATAAAAACAAAGCTGAACACTTTTCCCAGTTCCGTCAGACGGTTTTCACTTAAGAAGCCGTTTTTATTCTATCTAGTTACGATACTATGGGAGCGCCAATTATTCAGGATATGCTCTTTCGAGAAGAAGCGGTCTTTGAAGAACTAAAAAGTCTGAAGGCATGCAAATCTTCTGGCCCCGATGAGATTCCGGCAAAGCTTCTCCTCGAACTTGCTCGAGCGCTGGCGAAACTGCTATCGTTGCTGTGCCAGAAATCGTTCGATACGGGAATTCTTCCTACCGACTGGAAAAGAGCCCACATCGCACCACTTCACAAAAGTGGTAGTCGTGCATTTGCTACAAATTACAGGCCTGTCAGCCTAACCTTAATCTGTTGCAGGGTTATGGAGAAGGTTGTCAAAAAGGAATTGATGATTTATTTAGAAACCCATAACCTCTTATCGACTGCACAATACGGCTTTCATAGGGGAAGATCGTGTGTTACGAACTTACTTTATACGATGCAAAGCTAGACAAAAGCACTCGATGTAAAAGACACTGTGAATGTGCCCTACATTGATTTCCAGAAGGCCTTTGATAGTGTTCCACACCAGCGTCTCCTTTACAAGTTGAGAATGTTTGGTATTGGCGGCAAACTTCTTACGTGGATCAAGAACTTTCTCGTTGGTCATTCCCAAGTGGTCTGTGTAGGCGGATCGCGATCAAAGCGCACAGTCATCGAGAGTGGAGTCCCACAATGTTCAGTGCTCGGACCGATCCTATTTCTCTTGTTCATTAATGATTGTGTACAGGAATTGGACTGTAACTTTGCTATCTTTGCTGACGATATAAAAATCTGGAAAGTTATCCACAATGCTGCTGATGCAGACGATTTCTAAGAAAATCTTCGTCGATTGGACGAGTTGTCCCGCAAATGACTCTTGCCCTTCAACTCAAACCAATGCACCCTGCTACGTCTGGTAAATCGAAATCAGGTCACTAATATGCGACCCTACTATTTGAACGGTTTGCCACTCCGAGAAGGACACACACAGAAGTATCTTGGAGTTTGGATGAAACACAACCTGAAGCCTTCTACGCAATGTTCCAAGGCACCTAAATCCGCCAATTCAATGCTGTACGCTATCAAGCGGGCATTTAAAAGTTTCGATGAAGAATGCTTTTCTAAAGTCTTTGGTAGGTTTGTAAGGCCACATCTTGAATATGCGATCCAAGCATGGCGACCGTGGACCCAACAAGACTACAACATGCTCGAAAGGGTGCAGCGGCGAGCCAAAAAATTAGTAAGAGGTCAAGGTGAACTGCCATATGAGATTCGTCTAAATAACCTAAAGCTCTATCCTTTGAGTTATAGGCAGCTGCACGGAGACTTGATACAAACCTTCCGTATCGTGCGTGGCATGGATTGCGCCCTCCTATGTGATGACTTTTTCCCACTTGCCACTACGAAAAATCTCCGAGGTCATCCATTCAAACTAAGTGTGCCCCAAATAAGATTGGATGTAAGGAAGTATTGTTTCACCAACCGTGTCGTGGAACCGTGGAATAACCTACCTGGGGCGATTGTTATGTCAAACATCGGCTTGACATACATATGTTACAGCACCACGAAGACTATGTGACCACATTACCTTAACAATATCAGTGTACCACGTAAATCTGTCTGCATTCACTTGACTGTTACTTCTTAAATTTGCTTCTTATTCTTGCTACTTTTATGTAACAAATAGGGATTTCAAAGGCGTAAACCTATTTTCCTCAAATTCTCTGAACTGACTACTCTCTTGAAGTCCGGGCATGGAGTTAGCTGCAGTACGGAGTTGTTGTTGAATTTGGTTAATAGGGCAGCGTGAAATGCTTATGGTTTGCCTGTGTTCAGTGGATAGATATGCACTTTCCTCTTAACTTCTCATTCTAGTAATATACTGCAGTTCTTTCATTATAAATTTTTATTCACATTAAAAAATGCCTAAGATCACTAAGTTAGCCCACAGATACATAACTAAGCCACTGAGGAGGTGACGTACGTAAAGTAGGGGTCTAGGCAACGGGAGCTGTCAGTTATCGCAAAATTAGTTGAAAAGTTTATTTAATTCCGTGTAGTTCCACCTTTGAAGATCTTTAATTTCAAGGGTCAACGTTTGGGGTGATCCTAGCCAATACGACCATCTGACACTGTTCAGAATACGAAGATAAGTCGGACTCAAGCGGAAAGAATCTGGTGTTCTGGACAGTAGGAAGTGTAAACAGGTTTTAACCAGTTAATAGCCAAACAAGAGCACGTACCCGACTCCGTAGGAGTGGTGCCCCGAGTGTTAGTCACAGCGCTGTGGGTGAAAATATGTCTAAAGTGATTTGAATTTGATTGCCCGTATTGAATGGGGATGATCTGACAAAAGCCAGGTGGTTGTTATTATGTTCATCTGAGAATGTCTATTTGATGTGGAATATGAACCCTTTTATTTATTAGTGAAAAGGAAACTGGAATTCCTTAGAATGTTTGCATAAAATCCGACTTCATTAAAGTTAGTCATTTTATATTATGGACTTCCGTATACTTATCGATTCGTTCGACTAAATGACATGCATCCGTTCTCTATATGTCATCTACAAGGCTATGGTTATATAGCACGTAATTTGTGTTTTAGATTGCATGGGACGACTATGGCAGGTTGACATATTTATCGCAAAATAAATTGCATCATTAGTAATTCCACACGTGATTACCTTGCGTGAGCCATATTATAGAGAATGCTTTGAGGTTCCATTTCCTAACGAATGTAGGACTCCGGTGTTTCTATGAAATGTTTTACGCCAGCTCCATGTGACCGCAGCTTTCAAGTGTCCGAAACTTGAACATATTAAGATCAAGGGACTGCCAGTTGAGGGCTTTCCTAAACGATCAAATTGCTGCACTGATTATTATGTTGCCAATTACTTTTCTCACGTGAGACCCCGTTCCAAATCACGTGCTCCCAAATCCCGCTCGTGGTCCAAATAAATAAATAGGTCTTGAGTTGGGCATGCGTTCAGGGCTCAAAACTCCATGAAGCTTCTTTAAGGAGTACACACCTCCCACCCTTACCTTCTCTCTTCTCCAAAACGGTGTTTCACTAAGCTAATTGTGATATAAAAGGTTTACATGCTGTCCACGCCGCAATATTGTCTAGAAGTTAATCAAATCTTTCAAGTAATATTCCTCAAAACCAGGTATTTGTTACAATATGTACCCTTGTTTTTACATATGGACAGTTGACCAATATGGTCACTTAAAGTGTTCTGCATTTTCAACATTTTGCCTGTACTTGCATTGCAAGTAGCTTTCATTAACGAAACAAGACGAAAAAATCTCAAATTTTAGAGCTCGCTTTTCTAGCACGTGTGCAGACTATGGTGTGAATGACAAGTAGGGAGAGAGGAATATTACTACGTTATGCAGTAAGGAGGGGTGCTGGCAGAAATATTGACTATGATTGATAATCACGAATAGCATCCAGCAACTAATCTAACTCTGGCGACCAAGTCTTCACTTTGTCAATCGTTTAATTGAAAATCTTGAGGTCAAACCCTTTTATTTTTACTATTAAATGGTACGAGAGCTGATCTGCGAATTGATTGAAATATGCAGCTGAAGCTTCACATGTTCAAGTTCTTTTTTTTAAGGATAGGGCACATCTCTGATAGTCACCTGGAAATGTGCTAAAAATAAAAATATTTGTCTCTAAGCTGACGTAATGCACGTGCATGAATTACTATATTTTGAATGCGACACTCAGTTAACATCAAATTGAAAGCATTCGCCCACGTAATACTGTGTTATAAGGAGATTACGCAAAACCTTTTGTGCTTTACTTTCAAATATGCATTGATTTCCACAGATCATCGAAGGTACCTGGAATTATTCATGCAGAATCAAAATGGATTTGCATTCATAAGTGCCACATAAAAGTACAACGGGAACCTGATAACCATTGCTATCAGGAGGGCTTTGGTGTGCAAAAATCGGTGAACATAACCAACAGAATTAGTTCCGAGAAATGGATAGCTAATAAGTTTCTCTCAAATCACACAGAATTTATATAAAAAACAAAAGATTATTTAAATGAACTAGATACATAGTATCAGGTGTGGTCTAATTTGCTAGATTTTTCATGCTGCAAATATAAGCCACTTTAAGTCACTTTATTGAGGGAATTAGGCTTTCGCCAATGAGCTCCGTATTCACATCCAAAAATGGCAGCAGAAGAAACGTTAACATACGTAAATCTGATAAATGTACATGTAGTATAATCAATACGTGGGAGACAAGCGCAAGCTGCAGCTGCTGACACAATCTCCATTTCATGGAAAGCAGTTTCTTAGCACATAAGTGCCTAGTCTGTATTTAAATGTCTAAACAGTTTCTGAAAGGACCACAGTGTCAGGGAGTCCGTTGCATGCTCCAACGACTGTTTTTGAAAAGGCGTTCCGTTGAAAGTCCGTAAGGAACAATTTTCTCTGCAGTTCAAAGAGCTGACTGCGCAAGTGGTCCGTCCCAGTCACTTCAAAGAATTCAAAAAATTATAGGCATATTCATGGTCTCTGACAGTCCAGTAGGTTTGGATGCGTTCATTACGCAGTTGCCTCTAATTGAGAGGAAATAAACCAATTTGAGCCAGTCTGGCTTCGAATGGCAGATGACTTAAATCCTTGACCATGTTCGTAGCCCTCGACTCTATTTGTTCTAGCTGTAGCTAATCCTTATTAAACTACGGACGCCAGGCCTGGACTGCATAGTAAAAGTGAGATCAAAAAAATATCCCGTTAGTTTTTCTGAATAGTTACTTATGAATTTGCGCTTATCCTTGTATGAACGCACATAACACATTTGCCTTCAGGCGCTGTGAAGATGGTATGAGTGGGCAGTTAATTGCATCACAGAGGTCATTCTGCTCCTCGACATTTGAAAAGGATTGCCCATCGAGAAGGTATTTGTAGGAATCAGTCTCATCACTGGTCCTCATACAATTGAGTCTTTGAACCACAGAGTTCCCAACTTTTAAACTTAAAAACCAACGATCATACCCGTGGCTAAGTCTGTTGAGACTCTCTTTAAGCGCGTGCCTGTCAGTGTCAGATCTGATGACTCTCCACAGTGTAACATCATCAGTAAACGTTACAGAGCTGCAACCCAGGTCATCAACACAGTCGGTGCTACAGAACAATGGCCCAAAGATGTAGGCTTGAGGAAAACCACTGAGAACAACGATAGGCGTTGAAATCGGGGCTTCGATACACGGTTTACGATTTCCCTGTAAGAAAATCTGCGATCTAGGTCAGCAGGTTTCTTCGTATGTGTCTGCGTCAAAAATGGCTGACTAAAAAAGAAAATACGAATTAATTGCTAAAGGACCACAACGTCCATATTTTTTGAACAATTTAATGCTCAATCAACAAATATTTGAAAATAAGTGTGGTCAGTGCATTATCATAAATCATCTGATATGACCTGAAAAATGCCAATATTCATAAATTAAATAAAATCATTGTTTTTAAAGATGGAGGTCCTAGTTTTTCTGTAACTGTTACACTAAAATTTTACACGGTATAAACGCGTTTTACTTAAGTGTTTTTGCAAAGGCCGGCGTTACGCGGTTAGATCGTTTTAATTTGTCACTCGGATAGTACTAGCGATGCAAGACAATGAGATCCTCTCAAGAACTTATGATATTCTTCCTGAAGTGCGTTCAGTTTGACTTATTTTATATTTCCCTTAACTCTTGCAAAAAGTATATGACCCAACTATTCATCAACTGAATAAAAAAACGAAAACTGGTCAATAATTGCTAATTCGTTCTGGCCTTCGTAGGCATTGGCATTCTTTATTTGCCTTTGATACGCTCAAGAAGGCGCATCGCCTATGAATTTTGAAATCGTTACACGCAGACTACGCCCTGTTTCTGGGATTTATATCCCTCTACTATTGAGCGTTTTGACTTCACTAACTAATCGGCTGCACCAGCACTGAACGTCAGCGGACTTTGAAGCACCTCAGAAAATTCCTATGGGAAACTCTACATTGACAAAGGGATGCCTTTTCCTACCTGGAAATGGCCATAACTCGACACGAGGTTTCCAAATTAGAGGCTGACCGTCGCAGTGGAGCTGCAATTCGACGGTCTCTGACTTACCAATTAAACCTACATATGCTCTACTGATCCATGCTAACTGTTCTCTCAGGCCAATTTATATATATTCCGCGTTGGACATAGGCACTATGAGTACTTATTCGTACTTCCTAATAGTGTTGGCGGGCCCTGAAGCAAGTGAGAACATAGAACCGTAGTGTGTCCCTATTGCATACATGTAAACTTTTGATTATTCACAAACCCCGACCAGTTTTCGCCCTCAATTTATCGGCTTTTTATGTTTCCTACAAGCGTTTACCGTTTGAAACCCAATAGACAATAATTTTGTTATGCATACTGAATGATGGGATCGCATATGAAGTGCGCAAAATGTAAAATTATTTTAATTATAGGGTTTGTAGAATTCGTGCTCTATCTTCGCTCGTCTTCAGACAATAATATTATTACCATGTCTAACGTATCGTTTGTTAGTAATCCCTACTGCTGCCTTGGCACCGTGGAAGCGGAGCTTATGCGCAACTGATAAATCATTCAAAATCCCCGTACTCTAAAACATTTCTAACGTCTCCACGTTCTTTATCGTTCTTTTCCGGCCATTTGCGTAAGGTTACAAAGTTTGTGGTCATCACCAACTTGCTTTTTGCTTTTTTTTATCCCGTTTCCCTCATAATGTTGTTGTTTTCTGCCTAATTAATGTATGCATCTTGACGTTCAGTGTTTCCAGGCTGCAGCCTGCTGATAGCCCGTTTCTGTTTTCCCTTCCACGAGGTGGATTATCGTTATACATGTTGTTCTGCTCTCACTCATTCCTCTGCCCACTACTCTTATACTTGGTGACCGTGCAGTTTCTCTTGGAGATGAGCTAACACGTGCAGTCTTCTGCGAGTGTCCGGAGATGCCTTCCACACCAGGGGTTTAAGTTCCTGGACGCTGGGTGTGAATGCTGCCAGATGGAATTGAAATCATCATTCTTATTAGTTTTGTTATGACCACCATCAGGTCAAAGTGGCCAAATAAGTTAATGGGCGTACGTGAATGGAGGTGTATGCCGATTTTGATTGATTGGGTCCGTCGCTCATTTAGACAAAGTTGCAGAATAGAATCCTATCGTCACGTGCATGCAAAAATGCGTCGATTATTCTACCTAGATGGATCATGACTGAGAGGATTGACTAGGTTTTTGGCATAGAAACAGAAAATTGGCTGGCCAAAATTTCGGTCAGGCTAATCAGTTAGCTGCGAGAACTCGCGAACACTGCGATTGATTAAACAAGGGAAGATTGTGCCGAACAAACATTCGGCCCCAGCCGATTGGTTTCGAAAGAAGGTAGTTCCTTGTATTGCGCAGTCAACACCACCGTCTCGCACACAGTCGAGACGCTGAAGAGTAATCTAACACTGGCTGCCGACAGCTCCCTGCTCCATCTGTGCTTAAAAGTTAGCAGTTGAGCACTCTGTTAGCGCTAGCTCGCAGGAAAGAGAGGCTTTACAAAATGTCTAAACTCAGACATAGTTGTTTGACCGTGGTTTTCCACGAGATCCACCGTTTGCTCCATAGCATGGTGGCGCAAGAATGGTGACTTGCGTGTGAATTAATTTTAATTGATAGTAGACTTCCGCTGCGTCTACCGCACACTCTCTTCCATCACCCGCCTGTTCCCGGTGTCACGACAGCGTCAAGAAGACTGGAGGCGGGGTTGGTCGCAGGTGGTGAGTATGGTGTGAGCCTTAACCTGTGCTTGTCATCACACCCCATGGGCGGCATTGGTTTTGGGTGCGCATCCCGGATAACGTCTGTCGTACCCTGACCTAGACCCCGTGTTGGGCCCGCGCATCTATCACGCGGTCCGTTTAGGGGGCACACTCACACCCACATGATACAGCAAAATGCCCATGTATGATGAGAAGGCTGAATGCTTACAAGGCGTAAAGTAACATCCCGAAAATGTAACCGATAAGGGGAAGACCCAGGCCCTGAGGAAAGCCGTTTTCGGTGCTTCCTGGCAGAACAAGTAATGGCAAATCCTCAGCACAGTTGATGGACATAATAATCTTAAAAAACTGAAGGCGTTGCTGTCAGCAGCAGCCGCCCGAAACCATTGTCCATACTTTGCAAGTGTTGCTGCTCGGTCAGCTCCCGACAGGATTGGAGGTTTACTCAACCACCGAGATGAGTCAGAAGTCCGACTGGCGTGCTAACCACTCAAGGACACTATCTGCATTTGTTACTATTTTAGAGGCGTTGAGTTTTACTTTTGAAAATTTCAAACATAACCAACTGAAACCTTCTAAGACGGTTCTGCTAACAATATAGGCCCTGCAATGTATAAGTCAGCAAACCTTCTTTATAATTGCGACAGGTTTACTGCGAACGACATCCATACTGCGGATAATGAAGGGCCGCCTTATCGTGCCATCCCGGGCAGCTACCTAACCTACAAACATGTGACATTGTTGGGTTCGAAAAAGTGACTGCGTCATGTACTGATTGCACGAAGGCTGTTTCTTGAAATTACAGTAGTTGAGGCCTCGATACTTTAAGTGGCTTCAAGTCATATATTATATGAGACATATATTACTTTTAATAGTAGGACAAGTTTGCTAGCCACCGACTTCTTTGTTGTTATCTGAGGCGTCAGACTGGGCTGTGCTGCTAATGATAACAGTAGTTATGTTGATTATGCTGTGATGCCAAAAGTGTGACAGAGCATGTGGTTATGTGGGCGAGATTGTGATGGCCATTGGATAAGACTTTTGGTTCTGCCAAGGATATTGCCGATTTGTGGATTCGCTGTCAGACTTTTATAAACAGTTGAGTTAGCGTTCTTCCGAGATTAGTAAAGTTTACACTGATACCATACATAATTCTTCCGGAAAATCTCTTCCTAGATCACTGAAAATTCGCCGATCGACCACCCTTCCTCCTTACTTGCAAATGTGCCGAACCAAACCACAATTTTTGCCAGTCCGTATGCTGTGAGTTTTCTTTTCGTCTCAATCCTTCTGTCTGACCCCAATTTTGACTACCAACTGTCTATCACAGGAGTATTTTCCACTTTTAGTCCAGTGTAAGTGGTAACACTCCATGTTCTTTCGTTATGAACCCAGAAATTTGTCGGAAATCAGCGTTACTTATGCCAAAAACCTCATCGCCTCTATCCTCATCTGCGAGTGAAATGAGGTTGTGGTCGAACACACACGGGGTAAGTCCGCCGCACTCTACCACACCTCCCCGAAGACCTGGGATGTGTTGTGGAGAAAGTTTTTGGCTTATTGGTGTTCTTCTAGTAGACTGTGTGTAAATTTGTGGTCAGGGCTCTGCGTCTTACTATTTTTGGAACTAACCAGCACAGCTAGATTTTTTTGAACTATTCCGTGTTAACATTCACCGACTTCTACACTCTCTGGCCCTTACGACACTCGAGCGGGCATATATTGTGGTGTAATTAGTGATTTTACCTCGATGGGTAGTAAATTGGGCCTCTCCATGTGTGACAATCTGTGGCTCCTTCCATTCTCTCATCCAGCAACAGGGATCGAATCCCGAAGGCCCAATAACCACTTCCATGTCTTGACGGACTGTGTTGAGCTAGGTTTTGAGTCGATCTCCTCTTCGACGTCTAAAGGCGGGCGTCGGCGCCACATACAGGGCAGTACTACTAAGCTGACGGGATGGACCTCTTTCATCTTTCCAGGTCGGACCGAGATGTTCGCTTGATGTGTTCAGCTCGTACACTAGTCTTCCATTTGATTCGCACTCTTAAAAACCTAGTTCCCATCTTCGACGCGTACCTTTCAGCTTTCTTAAGTGTATAGAAGGACTGAACCGACAAATGCCTGGCGTACGCGGCACTTTTTGACGATTTACAAGTCACGTCGTGTCCACTGAACAATTTCTAAGGAGTTCTACAGCATCGATTTTCGGAAAAATATTGCCTTTATATTCTCCACTGGACAGCAACCTTCTCTGAGGTATTCGAAACTGTTTATTGTTTGTGGCCATTATTCTCGAAGGGTTTCCTTCGCCTAGTCAGGACTGCTGCTCGAAAACCTGTTGGCCTTTGCAGGGTTTATAGGTAAGCCGACGGATTTAGTGACTTCACTCACCCGCGACATTGCTGTATGGTCATCAGAGCTTGGCACGAACTGCAGGGCAACATGGGTATTCGAGATCAGCAAGCGGGGATCGGGTGCGAATCTTGCACCCTCAAAACTACACAGCGCTCAGATGGAGCGGCGGAAGATAATCTACTATATCGCACGATCAAGCATCACATGGCAAGGTTTGACTGCTGTTGACCAGTACTTACGTACTGGTGGAGCAATAGCAGACTCTGTTCATGGTGCCGGAGCAGTATCGGGCCCCATTATCCGCTATAGGGAATAATCATGGTTACCGAAATTGAAGACTATAGCGAAGCCAATCAACTGACAGTTTATCGGTTTCTGATAGCCATTCAAAGGGTGTGGCAGTAGTTTCAGTGTAGTGTTCTCCGCGAGTTGTGCACACTCTTAAGCCGCTTGAGAATGACCATGTGAGAGGCAATCTCGATGGGCCTTATGCCGCAGTAGTTTTCCAATCGTGTCTGGCCTCCCTTCTTGAAGACAGGCTCAGCCCCAATTAACAGGACTAAGTCCATCTGCCAACTTTGTGGTGCAAAATCCAGGCAAAATGTAGGCTGTGAGCAGGCGGTGTATGAGAGGGTGCAGCGGCACGCTAGGATCCCTGCCAGGGCCCCTATTCACTTCACACTCGCATCACCATTTCACCCTCTGTGGTGGTGTTGGTTCTCATCGAGTTAACTGGATGAACCTCCCTTCCCCCCTCTGATAATTGATGTGAAACCGAAACCTAAAGCAAGTTACTTTTGTTCAAGCGATCCAGTTTAAACATTTGCTACCTGAAACTCGCCTTTTTAAGCTTTTCCTTTCTTAACAAACTCGTCACAGTGGAAAGCACTGAATATAATTTGGACGTTTTTAATATCAATAATGTGCCTCTCTATAAATTCCCCCTGCGGATGTATAATTCATTGAAGGATTTTTTTAGCAGTTTCGAGTAAGAGGGTCGTTAAGTGACCGCTTCAAAGTCCTCGGTTTCCTGTGCTTTCGTAGGGGTGCACGCTGGTGTTCTCCTTGTGGTCTTGCGTGCCCTTCCTTGTCCACACCTCCCGGGCCAATAATGCCTTTGTCCTCTACACTTTGAGAACCACCGTATTTTTCCCTTCTGCTGGAATACAGACATTTCTGCTTTGTACCTCTTAAACATTTATATTCTTCGCCTGCAGGAACAGAGGGTTGCTTAGAGTTGGCCTTTATTTCGACTTGAAAAACTCGACTGATGGCCTCTTACGGATTGAAGATGGTGAGTTCAGGGCCCACTCAAGGCAGACCGTTCACCGGTACCTTTTCGCTGACTCTTCTTCCAGTGACTTTGTTCTGTCGGGGTGGGTTTAAATCCTGACTGTCGAGAGGGAATTCCTTCTCTTATAGCTGTCGTCCTGTCATACAATTCCTTTACGTTGCCGGTCAGCCACTTCTTCTGTTTCCTCAGACGTGTCTGCCCTAGATGTCGTCATGTTGTTTAAATGACCTGCCTACAGTCGATTTCTCTCGGATATAGGAAGCTTAGTCTTCTGGTAGAATCTTGGTGTCGTCTGCTTCCGCGACCCAAGGCCTCAGTAGCGGCGCCCGCACTTGACCCCCTAAAAGGCTGCCGCTTCGCACCACTGACTTGCTCTTGTCAGGCTGTGTTCCGTCTGTGTAAGTCGTCACTTATTGTTATGGGTCTCTGTGTGGCACTCGTCAGACGAGGGTTCACGTCGTCCTACAGGATAACTTTGGCCTCCAGGAGGGTTAGGCGGTGAGGGCTCGTAGACACTTTTAAAATCCGAAACCACCCTTCTTCTGTGGCACCTCTCTTTTAATGCCATGCCGTGTTTTTCGGGCTATTTATCTCTGTCAGTCACTGCGCCCACGCCTATTTCCAATTGTTTCGATTATGTATTGCCATGGAATGGCATTAGGAAATGTCGTATGCGCTGCATAAATTGGTTTTAGTACTGCACTTTCCCCAGGAGAGGGCGCAGGACCTCGTCCATCATCAGTTCTTTGTCACCATCATGCCCCGTTGATCTCTTCACGGTCGCGTAATCTAATGCTTGTGATGATACACTAGTGGTTTCTTCCATGTTTTCTTCGTTCAACTGGGAAAGTAAGGAGATGTGGTGTTTTTGGGGTTTGAATCTAACCGTTTGACATGGCATGGGCCACAGATCTCCCACAGTGGGGCCATCACAATTTATTATGCGTGTGCACAACATGGTGGGTGCTGGGATAGTTTAGTTTAGCAGGATTGAGTACTGTGACTGACAAAGAAATAGCCCGTCTGCGCTTGCCACACACGCCCGATCCGCGAAGGATAGACAAGGTTACAACATAAACGAGAATGATCGGCTCGAATCCCATCTGAGTGAGGTTGCTTGTAAATATTCCTTGCTTTTTTCCTGATGCAATGCTACTTGATTCACCGGAATAGAGGTACCCGAGGTCGAACGATACCCCATGATGTAGTCTGAATAACTCGGATATTCTGTGTGATTCTGTAGTAATAGGCCATATGAGTAGTATAGCGACGGATGGCAGCGCGTGGTTGTTTTACAAGCAAACGGGAGCAAGGAACACTAAGAGAATGCGGAGGCAAAGAGAATTCAATCGGATAAAGTCCGTTTACTAATAAGCTGTTAATAGCAATTAAAACATGAATTCAACACGACTTGCTTCCCTTCACAGTTGCACTAAGCGGGAACCATTGCAGCCTGAATCTGCGTCATGAGGGGATCGAGTTGACAGCGCATTGTGTTAGTTTCAAAGTGCGTCGGCTTATTTATAGTGATAAGTATGCGCTGAATGTCGTGTGGACGGAGCCCTCAAAGTCGACCTCAGCCGGTCTTCCTCCTCCTAGGCACCATTCCACTGTCCTAGCCGGTCAGGGCAAGTGAATTGCCTGGAATAAGCCTGCGCCTGAGTGTGCCAAACTCCCCTCTCTTCTGTAATGCGCGAGCTCTAAGCAGTTCCTTTAGCGCGTGCCGCACCCTGATCTGGCCCCCGTTGTTGGTCTAGCGCATCTCCCACGTGTCCCGTTTTAGGGGTCAAGCTGATGTCCACTGGATGCATTTAGTGCATTTTCAAACGTGCCAGTCGAGGGTGGAGAAGAAACATTTGCGTATGCAAACTCCGAATTCGAAGGTCTAGTTTCTGGTCAATTATGCCCCTCAGCTACTGCTGAGTCAGTCATTTGGCGTGTTATGAGATTGGTGTCTTTTAACACTCCATTCCCATTCTTGGGGTTTTTAACGGTAGTCTTTTTTTTCATTTTAGCAGAAGAACCGTGAAGATAGCCGTTCGCATCCATCCTCAGTTGAGCGTCGGCGGTCGGCTCGACTGCTAGCGAAGACTTCGCCGGCCCCGACCCCATCCACACCACCAGACAGCGAAAGGCGATTGTGGTCAGAGACACATGGGGTGAGTGACTCACAGAAGGCTACACCGCTCCACAAACTGTGCCCATCTTGGCAACTCATCGTGAAGCAACGTTTCGAGTTATGAGTGAATCTATGGATTGACGTCAACTAATTAGAGGAAGGGAGGGGTACTGCATTTGGAGTGTCCGAATTGCACGGGCCTCAACCGCGTTTGCGTTTGGTCGTGATTTTCGTAGCAAATCTGCGCTCTCCGCGAGTCAGGTGATCAGTCCCTGCTTCCGTCATTGCTAGCGCGCATTCTTGCGTCGTCTTTATGCAGTAGCCAGAGCTGTTTGGGCATCCGCCTGATGGACAGTCATGTGCAAGTTTAACTCTCTCAGCCGTCCTCGCTTTGCTCTCGCCCAAAGGTGTCAGTATGCTTCCTCGGCTCGCGGAGAACCCTTGTCTTTTGACTTCCAGCTGAGAGTTCAATGAACCGTTTTTACTCAAGAATCAGTAGATTTTCCAGCAGTTTTCGGAGATGTTAGCTTCTGTACGTTCTGTTGCTGCGCCTTCTAAAGGCGACATGTCTAACGATAAGGTCTCTTTCATCTACCGATGGGAGGGCGTGGTTTTTTTGCCGGTGGCGTTCTCTCCTGCTATAGGAAGTGAATATTTAGGGTTACCCCATTTTTTCCATAAAAGCTCTTCTGTCAGCAAACACATGTCTGACCTCTGACCGATGGTGGGAGGCCCTGCGGTAGCCACCTCTGACGTCCGTAGCAGATGTGATTTACGCGCCATTTGGAAACTTTGTTTTTCCTCTCCCAACGCCCAACATTTTTGATCACCAAGCCTGTAGATGATCGGTGGCGTGAAGACTAGCTTACCTAAACCAACGCCTCTTTGTTCAACAGTCGTGTCCATACACTGCGGACTTCGTTCACGAGCACATTGAGAGGAGGTCATTACAGCCTGTCAGTCCGAAGAAGGAGCGACTGCTTCGGCTAATTGACATGCTTCCAGGAAAGGACCTCTGTACCTCCGCTCTCTTTTAACAGTGCTCCAAATCGGTTATAGTGTGGAGACCAAGTGCCGGATCGGCGTGAGATTACTTGGTTTCAGACCTATCTCACTGTCTCCTCTCTTACAACATGTCAGGTTGGTCGAAAACAGTGACTGACGTCTGCCGCGCACCCGTTTGGCCTCCGTTTCGGGTCTATCGCCACGGCACAGACAACTTTCATTGTGCCAGTATATGCTGACGTTAACCTCTTTTCTTCTATTTGCATTGTCTTTGGTCCTTTTAGACATTCTGGCTTTCACGGACCACTTTACATCGGAATGCCCAACGTGCATGCAGTCAACGACAACCGGTTGCACCGACTTCAATTGGTCGCCTCGATCTTGAAGCTCCCAGCACTCCCTTCTCCATCAAGGTCCGTAGAGGGCTAAGTGTATGTGTGGGTCTGGTTACACCGACAGGTCAAGGAGTCAGTCTCTGAGTCCTTTAGCGACATATCTTTGTGTCGACTGTTCATCTTCTCATCCTCAATAGTTGTGGCAGTTGGTGCCCGATCTCAAGAAGTAGTGACTGAACTTCATAAACGCCTTTGTCCCTAGCAATGGATATGAGCAACGTTGTATACATAATGAGAAGCATTAGTAAATAATCTCCCAATTGAAAACTGTTTTAAAACTGATTGATAGTCTTTCTTCGAGTATAATATTTGAAGAAGACGTGATTTGCTATCAAATGCGTTGCCGAAATCATAGTTTGTGTATGTTTTTCTCTCTAGCATATATTTGAATTTGCAAATGCATCGAAAATCAATTTGACAATGCACACCACATTATTTGTCATTTTTTACCGAATATAGTTTTTAGAGGCGACCGAAAGGAAGTGCATTTAAAGGCCGACATCCTGGCGTGTCTGAAATACCCTTCCATCGTTCCGCACTATGATTGATATTATAACCCTCACATAAGTAGCCCTTCGTCATCGGAAATAATATTTCAGAATTTTTGTGTATATTCCACGAGATCAGCCAGTGACTGTAACTTTCTGTCATTGTGAATTAGCCGGGCTTCCTGTGCGTAGAAAACCTTTCTGGCATAGCCAACGTAGACTGTTATGGCCATTTCTGGCTCATTAGCCGTCATCAGCCAGTTGTACCCAACCCCAGGTTGTGCGTCATCCGGGGCTCGAACCCGCAACCCGTTGATCAGAAGTCCAACGCTCTAATCATTGAGTCACATGCTCGTTCTCCTGCCGGTTTCGATCGGGAATGTTGACTGCATTCGTTGGCGAACGCTTACCGATCGCTAGTGAAATTCACTCGTTCCCCGTTCTGCCTCGCCCTCGCTAGCCGTGGACCCAATTTTACACCACTCTTGTTCAGGTCTCTGCCTTCGCCGTGACATTGTAGTCACTATAAACATCTCGTTATCGTCCTAAGGGCGTACTGATTCGAACAAAAGGAGGTGTGCATTTCTGTTTAGGCAGTTGAAGCAGCTTTTTCGCTACCCCATCTTCCGTGTCTCTAGACTCCTTGCACGACTCTCGTGATATGGCTCTCGTGGATTCCATGCACAGTGTGCCCGACGCGGGGATTCGCATTCAATCGGCGGCGTCACTCGCCAATACAATCCACACGCTATATAACGGTAGCTCTGCGCAGGATTCCCGTTATCTCTCTGAGGATAAGTCGCTTATTGAAATGCGAGAACACAAATATCCATCTTCTTCTGAGAGAACTCACTTTCATTGTCATCATTTGGCAGTAGATGTCATTTACTTGGACTTCAGCAAGTCTTTCCACTGTGTTGCCCATAAGTGCTTCAGCCAAAAGATGCCAGACTTTAAGTGAGCTGCAACTCTACGAGACCCGGCCATATTTTCAAGTTTTACGAGGGTGAAATCCTCATGCGAAGTGGTAACTGCTTGAGCCGTTATCTCCTCGAGTCATGGTTCTCAGGCCCGCAGTCCATCAACAAGCAGCATTACAACCTCCCGTTAACATATTTTCCGCGCTGAGTCTTTGCCTGAACATGGGAATCGGTGGCGTGTTAAGTGCGTGGGCAACCAACAATTTCAATGACCGTGAGCCAAGTTGTTGAGGCATTATCATGTCAACATCCAACATGGATGAGGAAATCATGGCGTCGGACGTGGACTGCCAAAACATCCCCTTGCATCAATTGGGACCCCTAGCGGTGATCGCAAGAGCGGCTAATTATAGTACACATGTGCTCGCCTGGCCACTACCGCCCACCATGTGCCTCTATGACCCTTATCTGTGACCGGTGCTGGTGGGTTCTAGTGAGAATCCGAAACGTCTGGCCAGTAAACTTCTTGTTCAAAACGGTCGCACCTTCTCCTTATAAACATACTACTGTGTAGATTTCAATAGACCTTTTTGTTTTAGTCAACTTTGACCCTGATGAAAATTTCATGGCGCGAATGCAGTGAATGTGTTTTTCGCTGTTTTTTTGGCAAATGCCATGTCCTTTTAATATTTGTGTTCATTATTTGCACACTAAATCTATCTCTAAAAGAATTTGCAACTTAACTACTTTCCATGCATACCTGTACCGTTTAAATAAAGTTTTAAAGGGCTTCTGTCATTTACTCAAAATACTGTGAATGCTATTGATTGAGATATCCAACCAACAACCGTAACATTTTGAGGGCTCTTTCTGCAGTCCCTTTTTGCCAGAAAGCAGGCCTCTATTTGCGCTGGAAAGCATCTTTTGTAAATTTCATCTAACTGTTGTTTTATTCGCTTTTGTCAGAAGGTCCCTTCCAGTGCCGTTGAGGGTCTTTCGCAGGGTTCAGATCTTCGGCGGTCCGCCCATCTCATTGATAAGGCCTCCCCGGTTCCACCGCTGCATACACCATCAGACACCGAAAATGGGACGTGGTCGAAGACCCACGGGGTTAGTGGCCAAATTTGTTCTCAGCAATTTAGCACCTGCTTTAGGGGGAGGTATATCACCGCTTCTCCTTGAAATCATTTCAGCCTAGCTGGAAATTTTTAATGCTCTTGTTATCTTCTGATAATCTACTGGAAATTCTCCACGTCTGCCTCTTTTGAAATTCTATCTGACCTATTTGCACATTGTTCCCTACCTTCTTTATTTACCCGGTGAACTTGAGCTGAACTTCTTTATTTATTCCCATCGATTTTAACCTTGAAACTTCGGGTCACCCGTATTGTTTCGTGTGACAGACGCTAGCGAACACACGTCCTTTTTGTTGTCTAGAATCGGGCGTTATATATGGCCTAATCCTTTCTTTTGGCTACGGGTATCTACCGTTGAGGTTTGTATCCGGTGTATTCTTGATTATTTTATGTATTGCTAGTACCGCACTAAACCAAATTGCGGTTTTCATTTCGAGTTGACGTACACGTTACTCTGTGATACCGAATCATCGAAAACAATCCTTCTATATATTCCCTTCGGCCAATGTTGATTATTTGCAGTACATTTTTGTGCAAAAATTACGAATTTGGCTACTGCAATGCACAGAAACATCTTCTGATTTCTTAGTCCTTGCTGCACTTGCGCGCGTGGCACGCTGTGGATGGAGCCTCATGCCACGCTAGCCACTGCGTCCAATCCCCTCACGATTCCGCCGACAGGCTTAGACAGACTGGTTGGTGTTGACGCGTGATTGAGGCCGATACTGAGGTATCCTGCCTGGTATAACTTCAGTCTGATGCTACGCTGAAAGTTGTGACCTGGAAGGGTGCCCGCTGGCGGGGTAACTCGGTCACTACTTTGCAAGGAGGGCTAGACCGCAATTTTTGCTTACTATAGACTGTGTCCTCCCTCGATCTTGTGTCTACTTCGCGTTGGACGACGGCTTTACATCGCGTCCGGTGAATGGACTTGAACTTGGTACTGATATGTGATTGAGATGAGAGTGATGGAGGCCGATCCTCAATCAGATCTAGCCCGTTAATTTTTTTACAATAATTTGCTGATGCCGTTTGGGATCGCCAACTTGCTTCGTAGATCCAGGTCGCAAAGAATCTTTAACGCGGCGTCTACGTCGACGCTCTTCTACCAGAGTTCGGAAACCCTTTTAAATAAGGCACGAGGAAGAGCTTATCCGAACAGAGTGAACTACTGACGCTTTGGAGAGCTTGTTCGGGTCACCATTAACAAAGTGTTTAATTCAGAAGACCAGTGGGCGAGCATACGTAGATTTCAAGAAATTCGCGTCGGTCCAGTACATGCCAAATGCACAGAAGCGAGTCGAAAGCGAGTTAGCTTGCCGAGCCCGTCCGTCTTTTGAATTCTATTCAATGTGTCAATGAACCAGCACGTGTGTAGTACGATTAAATGCGGATTCACTCCCTTCTTTTTAGCCCACCACCGCTCCTTTTGACTCAATCTTACTCGTAGAGCATTGGAAGTGAAACGCCTTACGTGTCCCGCAAGCCTTTCGCAACTAAACTTGCATCATGCTCCAGAAGCTACGGGTCGGTGGTGGTAGTAGTAGCAGTAGTAGTAGTAGTAGTAGTAGTAGTAGTAGTAGTAGTAGTAGTAGTAGTAGTAGTAGTAGTAGTAGTAGTAGTAGTAGTAGTAGTAGTAGTAGCAGTAGTAGTAGTAGTAGTAGTAGTAGTAGTAGTAGTAGTAGTAGTAGTAGTAGTAGTAGTAGTAGTAGTAGTAGTACATTCTCCCAGTAAACACGGAATTGGCTAGACGAACAGTATTTCTACCTGGCAGAAGAATGATTCTAAGGCTCCTTCAAGATTCCCACGCCGGGCTCCGCAGTTACCAGGATAAGGCCAAATGCTGTGACTTCATGGGCGGATTTAGTATAACCCTGCTCCCGCAGAGGTGACTAAACGAGTCTGTGACTGCCCAGGTCTGCTGCCGCAGATCTTCACGCTTGGAGAGGCACAGTCTGTAACCTCATCGAGGCCGGCTAGATTAGGCATGATCGCAGTCATAACAAGTACAAGTAAGTACTGGAAAGCAAATTCAGAAAGCTGCCTAATCCATCGTTGCCCACAAACGACAAACTGGTGCGCTACGTGTCTTCAAAGCAGTTGACGAAGGATCATATGCAGGTGTTACGGCATGAAGTTTCATTCAACACAGCTGGATGCCAAGGTACTCCAACTTTTGCATTAGCAAAATGCAGATCACGGTGAGGGCGTCTTTCTACTACCTCCTGCAGCTGAGAAGGTCTCGTTATCGCGCTGTTCGGCAGCTGATAAATAAGAAGAAAAAAATAAAAAGAAGAGGAAGAAAAGAAGCCGAGGAAGAAGAAGCCGAAGAAAAGATGAAGAGGAGGAGGAAGAAGAAGAAGAATAAGAAGAAGAATATTTCTTGCACCAGGTGTTTATTTGTTTTGTTCTCTATTAAAGGTGGGGGAGATGCCTGAATTCTGGGAGGCTGTCTCGGATGGAGAAGCAATAAAAGTCCGAGCTCTTCCTTAACTATTGTGGTACCCTTTTTTGACGTTTAGACGTTCTGGCTTTCACGGACCACTGCACATCGGAGCGGTCAACTCTCCAGCAACCGCCGGCAGCCTACTCGACCGCCCCTACAACCCTTCAACAACCCTAATGCGCGAGCCACGCACACTCCCGTGCCAAGCAAGGTCAGTTTGAGCCTTTGCTCGTTGGCATTACGTTTGGGTTCCCTGCCTATATCATTTTGCAGACGTCTGTGTAGGCGTGAGGGGTTTTTCATGCCCCCTTCCAAGACTGCAGCAGTTTTTAGGACCACACCACACGTCATTCTGCATGTTATTGCCATTCATAAGGGCAGTCTAGGGTTGGCTCACCCTCTCCGACGCCACAATGTTTATTGTTAGCGCTCACTTAGATCTCGAGACGTGGCTGCAACGGCCGAGTGAATGGTCGCCCTGGAAGGTTTCGTTGCCCACCCATGCAAAACTCACGTCCTCTGTATCATTTTTTCGTCAGATACACCGTTTAGAAGAAAGACAGCCTTGGTCTGCGAACTGCTTCGCCGTCGGTCTGAAGCCTGGGTCTCGGCGGCCGAATCGTTCTTCCCCTCCATCTAGCCCCCTTTCCTCCGCGACCGCCCAAACTCCAATCAGGGTCAGTGACGTTGGTTTCCTGGCTTGAATTTGTCCCATGCTTTTAGTACTCATTAGATTGTTGGATGTCTCCTAGCAGTCTAAAAGGGACAACTAAATTTATGGGTTTCATTTTTTGCGAAATGTAGCAGTAGAGTTTAAAACTAATTTCGTGAAATCATATTATTTTGGTTATTAATGCTAATAAAATGTATATAGTAGTATATTTGTATTCCTATCGTTTGGAAACATGGCCAGAAGCTCTGTTTTCGATTACTTTCAAAGTTTGAGCTTACAGGCCTCTCTGATAACTGTATGACTTTGTAAGCGGTTTACGAAGAAATAAAAGATCCAGCAGCCAAGTTTTCAAGAGACTCCTAAGTAGGCATCAGCTAGCACAGTCCTTTTTGTGTTCCAGAACACAATGTGTCTTTTGTTTAGCAAGCTTTTGAGATCCCCATGACTACTAAGCGTTGCTGTTTTTTCTTAATTTTCAACAGTGTTTATGGATCAACGGCAATCTGCGTGCGCCGTCGACAAGCCAAGTACGTCCGATTCATACCGCTGCTGATCTTTCAGGCAAACCAGACCCTATTTCCACCCCGGTTCCCCCAAAAAGGTAATTATTACTTACGTTCACTAGTGTTTATTTCTCGCCTTCCCCGTACCGGCTAACGTCCCTTATTGGGATGTGTTTACGAGCTTGGTTCGAATATTAGTTGTCAGAATGCCGGAGGAATATAGCATCATATTTATGATTTATTCAGTAGCTGTTTATCGCACCTGTCACCACCAATTACACCTTGGTATGGGTGTTTTTGTTGTTGACGCTGACTGTAGGAACTGTTGTTCTTTGAGTTAATATTTTTAAACCTAGTTGTGACCACGAGCACCTGGTTGAAATGCCGAAAAAGGGTTTTCACTTCATTCGACGAGCACGACGCTGATCACTATTATCCACGAGCGCAGAGTCGAGTCCGTCGATAGATTGCTGAAAATGTAGAAGTGCACGATTTCAGCTGATCTCTTTTCCAGCACCTTGTGAGGTGAATTCTTCGTCCGTGATCATCTCCCGCTCTGTCCGTTGCTGTCTACGATGAAATTAGTGGTGAATTATCAATGCTGCATGCGTTTTCGAAGGTGATTCACTATGGCTATTCTAAACCCCGGGTTCGCTCTACTTCCGGTATCGTTTTTTGTCGTTTGCAGCTGTGTTGTACAACCTACGACGTCGAGAATTAGGGTTAACTCATCTAGCAGTTTTGCATTTTACTTTCTCCTAGTGGAAATTTACAGCTCCCAGGAACACCATTGCTGAAAAAAATGGTTTAACCATGCATTCCCTTATCTCAAGGAGGAGATTTTCTGAGGTAATAGAGTGAAACATAACGAATGCTCGAGTTTATGAGCATTCATCAGCATCTTCCCGATCAAGGTTAGTGTGCGGCTGCCATTGGGTCCCCCGACCGCTTCGAACTTCACTGCCCATCGGGAACATGGTTGCTATAAAATGGTTTAGCCACGCATTCCATTAAGTCAAGGAGATTTTTCGAGGCCTTATATCCTTGAACTCCCTGTCGTGGTAGTGGCCAGCCCCAAATAGAGGTCTGGTCCCGTTAAGGTGGTGCCGAGCCAATATGTGGATGCTAGTTGGAGATCGAGTGTGAGCTGAGGACCATTGTCGGATGTCTGTCACTTTCCCGTAAAGTGCGCCATCTCAGATCTAAGCGAAAAAATTGCGTGTAATGACCGAGTGAAAACTCGCCCTACGTACTTATTTATTATAAATCCCCAGGTTCTTATCAAATTATGTAGGAATATAAGTGAGAGGCCAATTCTCTGGTAACAGTTGATTGGTTAGGCTCCGTTATACATTGTCTCGTTTCCTCATTTACCATTTTCCTCCCACGTTTTCTGTGGTGGATTTTGCCTCTTTTGCACTCTCCATTGCTAAAATGCCTCGGAGATGAGCCTCTGAATTTTTAGTAGTAAACATATCCAGTCTCATTTTACAGTCCGTACTGCAACCTCAGAAACCTACTTCAGACGCTCCCACTGAGCGAGTCAAACGAACTGTGACATTTGACACTCCGTTACGAACTCCTCTCGCAGATGCCTTCAAGACCTCCAGGATACCTACAGTAAGTTCATTGCAAATCATCCCTTCTCTATTTATGATGCTGTCTCTTCTCGTGTGTGAAGTGTTTTCATCAATTCTCGCGGCTCGTTTTTTTCCGAAGACTTTTAATTTATATTTATTGTCCTCTGAGAGAGGCTGTCTCCTCAACTTCTGTCGCATTTACCAGGTGGGAGCTCCAGTGTATTCAGTTTATTTCTATTATGACCCAGCCTGGTACTTAACTGACGCACGGAGCGTATGCTTAATCGTCGGTTGTCCCAACCCCAATACGATCAGCTAGCGAAAGTGTACTCAAGCAAAAGTGACATAAAAAGCTGCATGCATTCATAGCCTCCCGTCCAGCTTAGTTGTATTCTGTCCAATCAGCTTCAAGAGGAAGATAGATAAGAGCTGAGCCAAATGCTCGCGGACATGTATCGATCAGATCTGACGAGAGCTCTGTGGCCACAGTCAATGCGGAACATCGTTCATGGTATGCAGCGTGAGAAACGCGCGCACAGGTGCATTTCTGTGAGATGACTCATCGTGGGAATGAGCATTCCAAACAATTTGGTAAGGATAATGGGCACTGCCTTTGAAAATCCTGTTGGTTACATGCCAATCATGCATTCAGAAAGCAAAATAATCACTACTAAAATGGTACTTGCATGATTTGAGTAGCAATTTTAAAAATACATATATGGGTTCAAGGGGTACTTCGCTCACGTTCAGACTGTCGAGGGGACACATATAAATATCAAAGCGTTTCTTGAAGAGCTGATGAGACGTCATCGCCACGAATAATTGAGGGGACGTCATTGAATTTCTCTACTGTTCTTTTGGTCTGGCAGTTCTTGTTAGCTTTCACCCATGACTAGTTTGCACGGCCAGATCGCTTTTAAGATAATCAACACGTCGGGGCGCGCTTTTATTCAATATTTCTTAATGACTATAAACAAAGGGCATATTTCAAAAACGGCCTTAGTTTTAGTTTGGCTAATTTTTTAACTGTCTTCGCTCTAGGCAATTCTGTCCCTTTTTGTAGCCTTTATAAAAAATTCAATTGTCTTCAACCTGCCATTCTTCGTTGCATGCAATTCATAAATTCCAGGCGTATAGCCCATAGGCTGGTGGGAGAGCGTTATGCACGGTAAAATCTCCCTGTATGGTTAAAGTGCCTCGTGTCTTGACTTGTGTGGCCTCTCACTCTGTCTTTCGACACACCGCCATATTGCATTTGTATGTTAGTTCAGGGTGACTGGTATCGTTGCCTGCGTCTGAGCGTGCCAAACACGAGCCAACCATCAAAGAGGTGGGACCAGGGTCTCACTTAAGTGAGCTTGCCATGCCAACCACATTAAGAAGCGGCCGTGATAGTTTCACACTCAGTCCCGAGGTATCATTCAGTTGGCAACCTTCCAATTTGCGACAAGCCCGTCAACTTGGTTACAGTTGTAGACGTGATGTGAACCGTTCGTATAAGGCCTGCCACACGCAAACCTCTACAGTTATGGCACTTTGGCCATCATTACCCTCTTTCTCTCTCCCCCCCTTCCCCTCATCTGTGTTGCCATTTACGCAGCACAAAAGGCCCGCAATAATATCCGGGAACACCTTTGCTACATAGGTCGAAGTTAGTGTGTTACCTTCAACAACCTTCTGTACAGATCAACCGTTTCATCATCAAGAATGTTTGTCCAGAGAAAACGTCCGAATTTGATTAACCTCTTAACAACGGGCTGATCCGACTTCGGAGGTCTGTGGTCTGTCATCAAGAGCATGCCAAATGGCCGTTTCGCGCCTGTGTTGTCGCCGTAAGTGTTCCTTAGCTTTGGTAAATTCTGTGGCCCCCGAACGTCCAATGATAAGCGTTGGGAACCGAAATTCGAGCCGCCTCAACAACGACGAGGCTGAACCTCATTGCTTGCTCGTCCCCGTGATTAGTGATTGCTTTCAGGTATGCACCAATGACCAAATAGACTCTTGCGCTGCCGCAGTGTGTGAAGGCAGGTAAGACGGGTGATACTCGCTATGTTGCTGGCAGGAATGTGTTGTCACTGCGGGAAAAAAGTTGTTATGATTGTAAGTAATTTGAGTGTGTATGCAGTCGTTGATGAACGCTCGCCGATCGCTATCGGAACTCAGTCGTCCCGTTCTGCCTTGGGGCTCACTCTCAAGCCCCGCCAGCAGCCGCACGGTGGCTAGTAGTCATAAGCAAATGAGCATTGCCGAACATTGTGTATACAGTCTCACGGATATGTATGGGCGTAGCTCGTATTACGGGTAATGCTTTGGTAATGATTTTCGTGTATACGTCTACGACCGCACAGGCCCATCGGTTCATGGCGTCTGTCCTGCCGTCTTGCTTCGATGGGTTCGGCAGGTTTCGGGCCGCGGATACAGAATTTAGCCCAACTCCGCGTTGTAATACAGGGGCGTACCTGTTCTCGTGTCTTACTTAGGCACGATCACAAAACTACCAGTACTTGGCCAACATGAAGTCTGAACGAATTCAAACAGTGATTCAACACTAAAAAAACCGGCAAAATTTTTTTGTTGACCAAAATTACCGATAAGAACAAATGAGTCTCGCTATTCTCTGTCAAAGATTATCCTCTCCTGGTTGGGCTCAAGAGTGAGGGAGCCCATAACCGATCAGTAAGCGTTCATTCTCCAAGCTTAATATTCTCGAACTAAACTGGCAAGACAACGAACCCATAGTGCAGTCGCTGTTTTGAGCCTTGGGTGGGGTTTAGTATAACGGCCTGACGACGGTCTTTCTACTACTAGCTGCTGGGCGGCTGCTGGCGGGTTTCGAGTGTGAACCTCGAGGCAAAACGGGATGGGTGAGTCCCGTAACCGATCGGTTAAGCGTCCATCAGCCAAAGTTAAATCTTTTGTCATTTGGTTGTATATTTTTAACTGGCGTTTCAAGGTCGCATGCAGGAAGAATGCATCAAACACCTGCCTGCAAGATCCAAAAATCTAAACATTGCAAAGTTAATTGGCCCTAGATATTTCGTTTGTACATTCAAAGCAGACCATAACTGGGAACTTTGTCTAGTATTCTATTATTCCTCAGTTATCTGGCGAATGGAAGATCTCGGAAGACGTGGAAACAAGTTAATTATTGAGTTCAGGTTGAGGTCAAATGCGTGTCTGGTGTGTGCTTGCTGGAAAGAAAAGAAACTACTCAGGAAAGTTCTTTGTGTCTAACTCCTATTTTTTATCTGCTTACAGGCGAAGAATGGACGACCACTCTCTCGTCGACCTCGCCCCTGACATGCTCTTTACAAGCTCAAATCTAGGTCATTGTGGATGCAAAGGGACGGATCTGCGCGCTGGCTTTTGCTTCTAGTTTATTGCAAGGAAGGGATATTGCCGCCCTCACTACCTTGATAGGGGTGTGTGTGTCCTACCGGTTGGCTATCTAGAACACGTTGTCACGCACTCACATTTATCATTTTTTACATATTTTTTTCTTTTATCTGTTTGTTCATAGTGCATGCATTTTCTCAGACTTTATAATGCGACTACTTAAAACTTACGCAGTCTGCTTTTTGTACGTATCCTATGTCTACATGACCTACAGCTGCGTCAGCTCATAAAATATCACTTTAAGCCCCTGCCCGCGGTTAAATAAATTGGATTAATTTAGGGGATGAGAAATTGTCGAGGAGTTTAGGTGACAGGTTGTGCTACCTGTTGAGGTATTCCCATTATGCCCTTACACCGAGGACTGACTCAGTGCCCAGCTTTTGCCGCCTACCACATAAAGGGGTGCGATAATGTGACTCTTTTCGTTGTGAAGCCAGGATAGAGTGATCAAATAAATTGCTCTCGCTAAATCAATATAGCTGCATGCTACAGGACGATTGTAGACTTTGAGGTTCTCATCCGGGTAACAGTACTGAACCTCGCCAGCGAGTTTTGTGCAACACTATGCAAACTACCAGTGTAGTGTATTTGTTTCAGTCAGTATATTTGAGGGAGATGTAGGTGAGTCACCTTTGAATTCCCTATTTGTACATACGAGTTGTGGTATCAAAAAAAAATAGTATCTCGATATGTTGGCGAGGCCAACATAGTGGAACAAAAGTTGAAAAAAAGAGCAGACAGTGAAAAAAAACTCCTGGTGATATTTAGGATAAAAAACTGTCGCCCTTGGGAGTGGGGGTCCAACGGGGGGCATTTCGGAGGTCACATGATGCTCCATTGCTGATTGCAGCGTCCGTTGAGGGATTTCAAAGGCTGAAATAGATGTCCAGATTATCCTCGGTCCATTGCGGTGCGAACCAGGGGATAACGTTCATACACCTCATGGACGACGGACGCCAGGTCCAGCTGATGCGAATACTCACGGTGTCACCAAGGTGTGTAAATAAGTTAAGCATCGAAGACCTCGAGGACCCCAGCATGGGAATAACTGGAGAATGCAAGCCCTCGAACGAAAATAACAAACAAGGAAATGTTACTCAAATATAACTAGTAGTATCATTAATGCCTTACTTTCTGACGTCACACTTGCAGCTTTCAGTTAGCTTTGTAGCTCGCACCATTATATCGATCTAACTTTCGCTTAAAAACCTCCAAGGAGTCCGACATTACAACATCCAGAGGAAGACTATTCCAAGCTTCGACTACTCTTTTGGAGAAGAAGTACTTCCGAGTGTCTAGCCTTGCTCCAGTCACACGTAATTTGAGAGGATGACCTCTCAAGTTCGTTGTTTTTGCTAACTCGAAGAAATCCCCTGGCACGAGACAAAAGTCCTGGATACGTAGTATGCGGAAAGTTAGTATCAGGTCCAACTCTCTCGCGAGCTCTTTCAACAGCTTGGCAGGTACTTCATCGGGACCCGGAGACTTGGATTCCTTTAACCCCAAAAGTTCCTTGAGGACAGTAGTCTCGGTAAAATTAACAGTCTCGACTATTGTATCCACTTCGAAGCCATCGGTAGGGTGATCGTATCTCGTTTCCTTTGTGAAAACCGACTGGAAAAATTCCGAAAGATGATGAGCCTTCGCACCGTCTATAGTGAGGTCTATGCCCTCGGCGGTCCTCAGCAGGGGTATTGGATCCTTGTTCCGTGTATTCTGCCTGAGGTTACCGTAAAACAGTTTTCGGGTTCACGGTGGCCCGGTTCAGCAGGTCCACTTCGAAAGCCTGTCTTGTTCTAAAAAAATAAGGCCCTTTGACCCGATTTCTCTGCATTTTATACGCATTTAGAGATGCAGGAGTTCCGTCCGTAAGCGATTTTTTCCACAATCTCCGCTTTTTGTTAACTTCGATTTTAAGGCCTGCGAAAGCCATCGCGGTCTGTTCGTTAACCTTTTTCTCAAAATTGGACAGTGTTTTTCCATGATCCTGTGCAGTATGTCCCGGAACGTTTCCCAGTCCTCGGTTACGTTTCCAAAGAATAAAGGTTCCCACTGAGTGCGCATGAGTTCGGCCCTCATTCCACCGAAATCGCCTTGCTATATATTCCTTCTAATTGTTGTGGGTCTTGCTGGTATAGAAAATAGTGAGTTCTCCCATCGCAGTACCACGTGGTCACTTTTGCCTAGCGGCGGTAGACACGAAACTTCGTCGATGCTGTCGTGCGACTTCGTGAGAACTAGGTCCAGGCAATTGGCCTGTTGTCCTGTTCTGGAAAAAGTGACGTGTGGTGTGAGACGTAGCTTTAGTGTCGAGCTCAGAAAACAACCGTCGAAGGCTAGATCAGAACTATGTGCATAGGTCGAGCTCCAGTCGATGTGAGGCGCATTGAAGTCACCCATGATCAGGATATCCAACAGTGTGGCAATCTTTTCAAGTTCCTCTTGCGGGTAAGCATCAGCTACGGGGTCTCTTCTCGGTGGGCGGTAGACTGTCAGGACATCTAGACTTGATGTACCTGGCACTTTTACGGATAGCCATATCGCCTCGAAAGTAGGCGCGAGTTTATAAGTTTTGTCTAAAACTGTTATTTCGCTTTTCACGTCTGTGAGTACGCCACCTCCTTGACGCTCTTTCCTGTCTTTTTCTAAAAAAGTTTGTAGCCAGCCATATTTACCTCTCGGTTGTCCACGTGTTGGGACAACCAAGTTTCTGTTACGGAAATTATATCTGGAGATAGATCGCAGATATGAATCTTAAGCTCGTCGAGCTTCGATAATATACTCTGTGCATTAGTATACATGCATGTTAGTTTTCGGTTTGCTCGGAAAGTGCTCACAGTTTGACTGGATGCAGTCCAGTAAAGAGAGGCAAACATAGTTCAAAGCATGTTTACAGCATCTTACTTATCGTAAGATTGTTTAGACTGCACCGAAGACTTGGGCTATAAATCAGATAATATTTTAGATTGACAGACCAAATACACATTAAGCACAGATATAATAGCAGACAGGCGTCGAGTCTAAAGTTATCACGGCCATAAGGAAAACCAACAAAGTACTTGGCATGGAATTGACAGTTTCTGACATGTCCGTGTGCATAAACTTTGGTCTATTAGCTTGTTTTCCGCTTCGGGAAGTAAGGAACACGATACGATATCTGATAGTATGACACCGACGAAAACAAGAAGAATCGGAGTTGCCGTTTCGGGCTTATTATCCGTGCTGAGCCACGTGGTAGATGCTTTGGGCCAACACTGGGCCACATCAGGTCACGGCATGAGTTATTACGGTTGCGCTCCGCTAACAAATGCCGAACATAAGAGGTGCGGTGGCACGCCTAGGGTCGGCAAGGACTTAGGGGACACGGCCGCGCCAGCCACCTGCGTCCTCTTCCGCCTCCGGTCTTCTTGACTCTGTCTTTACACCGGGCTAAGGTGGGGGAGGAAGAGAGGATGCCGTAGCTGTAGCGCAAGGCTATTATCACTTAAAACTAATTTACGCGCAAGTCACCGTCCCTGCTCCACCCTTACATGGAGCATACGGTGGACATTTTCGGACTACGACGGTCGAACTATCTAATAGTGACCAGTAGTTTATTTCAGATTAACGAATCCTTGGTGGAGGTATGCAAACTAGAAGAGTGGCACGTCTTAACCTCAACCAGCAGTCATAAGTTAAAATTCCTTTGGAGTTAATTGCCTGTTTTTAGGCAAGGAAACATGTGTATCTCTAGGGTATATTGACGAGGAAGCTTGATAATATGGGCAAGAGTATATCGCTATCTAACCTTTTCCAGTTGCTGACCATGACTGATTTTCGCGCACTCAAAGCCGTCTTCAGAGATAGTACAGTACTGAAGGACTGAAGGACTAAAAATCTTGCTTTTCATATGAGTGGCATTCAACGCGATGCAGTTGAAAGGTATACTTAATCTGTCGTAGTGAATCTTACGACAAGAACGAAAAAAGTCTATTTATGGGAATTGTTTGTACTGAAAGCGTCATTTTGCATGGAATCAAGGGAGGAGGTGCGTTTTGCATGGCCATATTTATCGACTTCTAAAGAAGGTGAATATGCTTTCATCGACAAACACTGAAGCCTTTTTGTATGGTGAGAATCTTTTCCTTGGTAACTTGGTATATTGCAACGGTTTCCTATAACATTTTATTCAGACAATAGGGTAGGCCCTACTAATGCATTGAACTATCCGTTATTTGACCTAGTCAAGCTTTTCTCGACCGCTTTCCTACGATATGGGTCTGCGGATACCAAGTGCGATTTTTTTCAGTCAAAAAATTGCGTTAAAGTAAACATAAGTAGCTTGGTCGTGTGCTATCCAAAATATAGCAATTTTATGTCAATGGATGGTATTCGAAATCATAACTTACTTTTTATCGGTAAATTATTATACAGAGAAAAGTTACTTTCTGGCACTTACTCTGGTGGTTTTTTTCGCAGAGCCAATTAGAAAAGTTAAATGTTTTGTCGACCAACGTTCACCTAAAAGCGGGCTGTTCAGTATTCCCAATATCTGCGTCATAGCATGCATAGTCAGGGTAAAATTATATAAACATTCTGAATGTTCTAATCTGCCTTCGCAAGTAGTTTTAAATGATAAAACTCAAAGGCATGTGCAGCTTCGTTTTCAAACACAATGGATTACTGCTGGTGCCCAAAACGGCCGCGCACACTTCTAAGTATTTTTAAAAGAGGTTAGTTGTCGGAATTCATATTATATCAACCATTACTGCTTTTGATAGGCAAACCACTAGTAATGGGTTTAAGGTCTGTCTGTCTTTTCTTTGTTACATGTAATGACCGCGTAGGATTAATAAAACTTCTTGGTTGTAAGTGAGCAACGATTAAACTGCATCCGTAGTTTAGAACATAGGGTTTATATTTACCGACGGTACGAACCATATCAATAGTTTTAAAAAACCTTAAAATCCGTTCGAAATACACGTATGAAATCGTACGTTTTACAAAAGAATATGAACTTGCTGATTATTTTAACCAATTATTAAACAGTCAAACAAGTTTCTGAATGGGCTTTGGTAGTGATATCTTTGGGGAGGATGAGTAGGAAATTGACCTTAAACGCGCAAACCAGAATCATCCCTGTTATGTCAGATTTTAGCTATTTTTAAGAGCATGAGTTGGCTCTTTGTTTGTCTGTCGAAACAACGCGTCCATTCCTGAGCGCATCAGTATCAGTGTGGTTTTATGCAGGTCTGACATATCTTTTCAAGCGTAAGAGAGTGACTGGCTATTTTGAACCAGTTATTGATTGGTTCATTTTTTGAGTCTTGTACGTGAGGTGGTATCAGTTTAAAAGTGCGGTCGTTGATCAGCGTAGTTAAGCGAGAAGCTTTTCAAATAAAGCCTTTGCCTTGCATTATGGGTGTGTCTGCGGGTTAAAGTTATTATTAAGAAGATCAGTGATAACGTCTAGAAAATCTTCAGAGTACGCAAATAAGGACCAACACAATCCTTGTTTACCAAAATATCTACCCCACTGCCTCTGCTTGAGGATGAATATTTTCGATTCGCTTGAAAGCAACAGAAAGATGAGGGACTAATTAATTGTTCAGTCACTGTGATTATTTAACCATGTATCTTGAAGACAAAAAGTCACAGTCTAAGTGTATTTTTTTTCAAAAAATTTACTCTATATCATGAGTTTTGTTGAACATCGAACGAGAAATTTCTTGACAGGAATCCTGGAATTGACCTTTTTCAATCGGTTGACGCTTCAAGACGATTTGCCAACTGCAGCGATGATTTTTCCGATGTTTTTTGTTGATAAAAACGTGATGAAGTAACCATGGGGTGTCACAAATCCGACGTATTGCCGAAAAATGCAACAGGTGGCATCGTGAAAATTATTAAATTTTTCAGTTTACTTGCATTCAAAAAGATGCAAGCGTACTTTAGAGATGACCTAATAGAAAAAGTCCAGACAAACAAATTGGTGTAAAAAGCTGGGGATATCATAATAAAATGCGTAGAGGAGTATTAAATTATGAAAATTTTTTTTCTCGAATTCAGAGCCAAAAAGAATGTAAGCTCAAATTCAAAAGCCTGCCTGAGGCTTCACTTATAAATTACTTGTGGCTTGGAGTCACTTAATACGAACTGTCGGTATAAGAAATTATGATAAACTATCTTTAAAACGTAATGATCTCTAAATGGAAGTCGTACGCACTTCATTTGGAATTTTTAAGATATCTTCTAATAAATATCGTACTTCTAGCGTGAAAACAAGTTCTCTATGCTGCTTGCCTGTTCTATATCCCGTACTATGGACTGTTTTGCAACGATTAACTAGATTCAATTCAGTAGAGGTTTATTGAGTAAAAAGTCATATACCTTTGAAAAAATCTATTTATAACGAAAATTTTGCTGGGGCATACAGAGTAACCGTTAGCGTTGTCGTTGTTTAAACACTATCATAAATTTTGATGTGTGAGGCGCATTTATATGGCTCATTGAGGAATATGAAACTATCAAGGCTTGGTTTTTAACTTTCTCTCGACCATGACATCATAAATTCTAAAAATCAGGCATTTCACGTTTTACTTCTTTGACAAAGAATGAAAAACCATGTAATGCCACAAATGCGGGTGTTTTGAGGTCATCATCGATTGCGAAAAGGTAACAAATAGAACTCACTTAAGAGCTACTATTCTTCCATGGAGGCATTGGTATAAAGGGTTGGCTCTGAACTTCCTTCTTAAAGGCTTTTGACTTTTAATACTAGCCGATGTGCACACCAAAGACTCAAAAAGTGATTACATACGAAATAAGAATTTTATATAGGTCAAATGACTTACTGTAAACCAACTTTTGTATACGGATTCTTCGTTGCTGCGTTTTTTGTATGATGGATGTCAAATATTTTATCGATTTTGTCTATTGAAAATGCCTGCTCTGTTGACTTACAACAAAATTGCAGTCACCTACCTGTATTGTTTTACCGCATAAAAACCTGTCAAAGTAACCGCGAAATAACGGCTCTTTTTTAAAATTTAGCATCCTTTTTACTTTTCTTCAATTATGGGTTTACAGGGATGAATCTGAAAATCTAACTTTTAAGTCTAATTACTCTTTAAAAGCCTTTTTGCTTTAATATTTTTTTGTATTCAAACTCTTTTATCGTTGACATAAGGTCGTTTTGATGTCATTTGTTACATCTTAATTTCAAATCTCATCTTCGAAGATCTGCCTGATATACTTATATATGCAGAATAACATATATATATAATTGTTTGCCTTAAATACCCACGTTTTGTTAGCCTAATGTGCTTAAATACATGCTTTGACAAAACTGTAGCATCTTATATATTTTCCTCCTTATAGTAGAAAAGTTTACACGATGTTGCAGTCCTCCACAGCAAACTTGCTCTAGAAACATGGCCATTTAATGAATTGATGTACTTTTTGATTGACACTTACTATGCGAATTTACGTTACCTTTAACAGTGGATCGTGGTTTTCGGCAAAATTCCTCATAACCCGTAGTTCTATTGTCTGTGCCACGCATTTCCCACCACAAAATTATAATTATGTCACATCTTGACGAGAATTTTAATATTTGAGCTAACCTTTAGTTTGCATCGAGTCTGAAATATTTCTTTTATTCCTTTGTAGAGATCCGTTTGAAGAATTATCAACACGTTGGAGTTAGAATTCATCTCAAAATTTCTGTGCGTATCCTACAACTAAATGGATATTTTGGCAAAAACAAATGCATTTCAAAGAACGATCAAACTTTTGAAGGACCCTCATACGGTATATTGCGTAGTTCAGATTTTCAATCATTCCATTTAGGACTTTTTATATGACAGGCATATCCTTAATTTTAGGAAGATATTTTTAGAAAACTCTTTCGGATTGGTAAGTTGGTCAGCAAAACTAATCTTTATTTCACCTTTACTCTCAAGCATCTTGATGACTTAAACAGTTTGTCAGAATTGATAAACATCTGCTGCGCTCGCCTTCATCTTGTACCAGAAGTATACGAAAATATTCTTCGAGAGATAATAAAGCTATCTGCTATTCCATTCAAAAGACGCAAAGCAACTGACGAGAAAAGGTATTTTGATGCGGTCGAACGGGTCCATTCACAACTGAGTAAGAGATTTTGTCTAAGTGTGTGTTTTAAATAAAATTCTTTATTCATTTCTTTTACTTTAAACAATTTAAGTAAGCATGTTATGTTTTCTGTCTAGCACCTCTTCTGAAATACCAAAATTTACAAAGTGAAATATGCCGCATGATAAATAGCCTCTTACTGGAACGCTGTTTTTTGTTTTTGAATCGGGGTATGTTGTTTTAACTATTCTCAATTCATTTTATCCTATAAAATGCATGAATAACTTTATTTAAATATTGGTGTCTGAAGCATAACTAAATCTCGCATCACCATGTTTTCCCAACGAAATGAGTATCAGTTAACGAAGTTTAAGCAGGATAAAGTATAATTCTGGAACATATAACTGTGCATAAGTATTTATGGGGTCAAAATTGTTAACAATATCTGAAAATAGAGGTAAGGAAGGTAACTATACTAATGTGCAAATTTCTGTGCTTAAGCGTGTTATTCTTGGGTTATCATTCTTTTCTACAAGACCGAACCACACTTGATGGTCATAAACATCATAAACTCTGACCTTTTGTACCTCATAACGATGCTGACCAATTTCATTTGCCACTGTTCCACTAAAGGTATATGATCTTCTTAACAAATTCCTCTATGTGTACATCCCAAAAAACCTGTATTTTTTAAGAAGTTTTTGTGAGTGGGTGCACTGGGAGTGGGTATAAAGAAATCTTCGCTGGCCTATTTCACATGGTCAGTTTGGAGCACGCGCATTAAATTTAATATTAATAGTTAGTGAGGACAGCCATGGCGATCTTGAGAGGCTCTCTCGTCAAAGTGAAGTTTAATTAAACAACTTATCAGATACGTGAGCTATTTGAGTTTACATGGGCAGCAGGACCCGTTGATCTCTCACCCAAGATACTGATTATTATCTTGTTTCCATGACAGTCCTGTTAAAGTCTTCCGTACTCCATTTGACCTGAGGACCTGATGAGGACTAATAGTGATTTCCTTTTGAAGTATAGATAAGCAGCAACTGTTCTGATATTAGGCTTACTTCAACGGTTCTAATATTAGCCATATTTTCTTAGATTTAATGAAAAAGCCTGTTTTTTGGCATGTATGGGTTAGATATTTTCGCCAATTTAATGAGGACTTATAAAGCAGCGAGGTTTATACTTTTCCTCAGTTTTTTCCAGCTTGCTTCAATAATGTCCTTTTTCGAAACTTGCATTTGTTTCAAATTAATGTTCATGCTTTTGCAACAATGCATTTTGTGTTTATTCGCATGCAATAACATGGCGTTCATGTTACTTCATTACATCTGCAGTGTGAAGATTTTAAAACTGACCTTTACGAGGATAAATCAATTAGCTGCTGAAAGTTACATACATTGAGCCATTTGTCACTCAAGCTATGGAGTTTGCAATCAAGTCATCCTTCGGTTTTGAAAACAAAAGAAAGTGCTTAAGTTCCCCTAGCAAACACTCTCCGATATCGTGTGAAAACTAGCCAACAGCAGCACCGCGCCGCCATCAGACTGCTTAGGTGTGGTGTGTTTAGGTAGTCCGGAATGTTGTTCCGTATGCCAATGAGGCTATGCTTTGTCAAAATACTGCAACCCAGCAAACTTTTCGATTGACCTGCTAAATCAAATTGAGATAGCTGGTAAACGTTTCCTCGCAGGGTGGATAAAGTAAACCTCTTTGTGAAACTTGTCAACAAAGGCCTCGTACAGTCTTTATAAATCATAAACTATATGAGGTTAGGCTGATATAAATACCTTAAAATGACTGAAGCTACTGCAGATTGCTTTTCTACCATGGTCGAAATTGGTAACCACCTACGATGTCCTGGTAATTATGTAAATGAAGGTACTATAAACATTCTTCCTGGGAAAATTTTTGAAGATGTGCCCTAAACGATTTCACTTCTGCCACTGTGTGGCTGCTGGCGAAGCTCGAACGTTAGCGCAATCGGGACGCGTATGTCCGCGATCGGTAAGAGCCCCTCTACCAACTTAGACATATCGTAGTAGCTCAAATTTTTAATGAACTTTGTTCTAGTCAGTCGAAGTGAAGGTGTGCAACTACAGCTAGTTGCATTCAAGATGGCCAATATCACCTCTTCAAGAACACCTTGACGACCACCTTTTGCTCTCTCTACTGAGACCCAGATAACGTTGGCATTAGATCGGAAGGAGTAACCAACAGCTCCTATCAACATTTTCTCAACGTCCGTTAAAGACAAGGATAGCCCTCTCTGGAAAAACCCCTCGTATCTACCTTCGTTGCACTTTCACCCCGCACTCCACGTTTGCCATCATAGCAGCAACATGTGGAACCTATTTTAACGCAAATTCAACATATCATGCGTCTTGTTCGGTGGCTTGTGACCAAATTGGCCATCACCTTTTCTCTATCAGTTTTGCTCAAACAGGTTAAACTTAACGTCCGGCAGAGAGTTGATGGTATATCCAGCCTGGATTCAACGTTCATTTCTCTGTTGAGAGCCAAGAAAACCTGGGGCTGTGGAGTACAAACAGTGATGATTTGAAACGTGACCCAGTGTTCGAACACATTCGTCCTGCTTTACATTACGCTGTGGATTGCAAGGAATCCTTTTTCATGTGGCCTTCATGACGCCCTCCTTCTTTTAAGCCTGCTTCCACTGGAACTTAGCAGCAGATGGGTTTATGGAAAGCCCGAACGGTCTATCTGACTTTACCAGCCACTGCACTCGCGTCAACTCCTATTTGTTCTGATCTCTCGGAGATTTCGTTCTCCTTTCTTCCTTCTCATTCGCAGATTTCTTCGTCTTCGTAGCAGGGCAGGTGTAAGTGAGGCTGCTCCATCTCAAGTTTATCTCGCAAAAGATAAATTTGACCTCGCGTAACTTATGTATGCTCTGCGTAATACTAACCACCTTGTACTCTGCATGCATTTCAAAATCGGCTGCTCTCCTACCTGAGTCATAGCAGGGGGGGGCGAAATCTCGTGTTGGCCAGATTTCCAATTCAAGTCGGATCTTTGTTGAGTGTGGGACCAGCGTCCTCACGGAAAGTCTCAACGTTTAGGACCCAAAACTGCCTTACTCAATGTAGACATGCGGTTAACCCATGCCAAATATTTCCAACTCCTAAGTCGACAGTTGGCCGGCTGGGTGAAATACCTGATCTCCAAAACGGACTGGACTACAAATGCTTTGAACTAAAATGCGGAGTCAGGCCAGCTCACGGCACATGTTTATCGGGCTGCGGAGAACACTTGCAAGCCTATTACTGTTGCCGTACATGAGGCCTTCATGGCATGTTAATCTCTGCTCTCAATCCCATTACCAGCTCGTTCACGGGCCCAGAAAATCGCTAGGTTCGTGGTAGAGGAAAGAAAGAGTGAGGCCAACAGTAAGGGTCCATCGCCACGGCACATCAGCGCTCTCATCGCTGTAATAAATCTGACGCGCTGGAACCTCTCACGAGGCCCTAAAAGCAGCGGCATTTAAGACTGCGAACTGACAGTATAACCCCATTCTTTTCAGAGCTGAGTGTCAGGCCACAATGGTGCCTTGATATTATAATCTTTGTGGCACTCTCCGCCCTGTGAGAGCCCAGCCATCTGTATAGAAATCTGATCCTCTTTTGGAGACCAGATCGGCGTGAGATCCGGAATGTCCTTACATGCACATATATTGGGTCCTAGGGCGTGTGTGTGGCACGTGTAGACTTGTTGGTTTATCAGCTGCTTCGTCCGGTCATCTTTACGCTTTATTGCCATTAGAGTAATTTTGGTGAGTTAGGAGAAATTGTGTCAGATGCTATGCAATCCTGCCTCACACGGAAGTCACAGTCCTGTGCCAACTCTGTTTGACGCACGGTGGAAGTCGTCACTCACGATGGTTTAACTGTCGGATAAAGAACCTACTCCCAGGTTCTCGAGTCAAGCTATAATGGCTCCTTCCTATCGTGATAGGTCTCTAGATGTCAGAGTAGAGCAATTAGAGTCGGGTTAATGCACGTGGGACAGTAAAACGAGGAGGAGGGGTGGGAGGGAAATCCCGATCAACCACCGCAACTCCAGCAGTCTCGTGTAGCCCACACCGAGAGATACGTGTGGAACATCATGTGGTTGCACTTTCAGGCGTCGGTCGGGTGTCTGGCTCATTTAGCAGAATGCAACCATAAACGACTGCTGTTGCGATGAATCAGTCAATTTTAAAAGCCCATTATTGTGACAGACTTAATAATATTCAAGTAACCGTGGCTTTGTGTTAAGTTCCAGTGCAAGACTACATGTTAAGTAGGGCATTGAGACACCTAGTCCCGTGTCTACTGGGTATCTTCTCAAAAACCACTTAATATCCCACCGGAAGTGAACTGCTGATCAATTTTTATTAAAGATCAAACTACTGTTGGTGAATCCTGTCCAATGTCCATCGCATTTTGTTAATCACTCAGAAGACCCGAACTAACTAGGCTTGCATGTTTACTCCGACATTTGTGCTTTCCTTTTTTCCGTTCAATTCTCCCGAATCTGTGAACTGCCTCAGAGGAGCACGTCTCATTTGCCTACATGCTCGCAGCCCTTGCGCGCAGTACTATCACAGAGGGTCTTTGTCAGGTATTATGCTAGTCACTTGGTAATGATTTCGCCGCAGCTCCTCAAGACGCCCCAACGACAGAAACTCTTCATACTGGAGAACCTACGTTTAATCTCCTCCAGACTGAGTAAGTGCATTTTGCAGGAAAAAAAACCTGTGCGTGGTTTCGTTTCTCATCGGTTAAATGCTGTAGCTACCAGTAGGTGTGCTATCTCATGAAGTGTAAACTGAAATTCTGAAATGTGTTTTCGTTTCGAAAAGAGGAGTTAGAGAGGCGCGTCAGGAGGCCGGCCTTTGAGCGAGCTTTCATCCAGTTGCCTGCGAAAACTACACTATGTAAATGGTGACTACTTAAGTAGTGTAAATATTTACTTTTTATTTTGATACCCTTTAAAATTTAGATATATATTTTAGGGAAAACTGTGCAGAAGTACCCTTTTTTGTACTAATTTAGTACCAAATTGTGTCTTCTTTAAATTTCAGGCTTAAAGAAAGAGTATTGTTTCGTTTTAAACAACTTTAGAATACAACCTGCAGTGATGCTTGCATTTAGGATTCCCAAACTACATACTTTATGCAGTGCATTTAATAAAAGTAACATATTTCTCGACGCTAGTAAGGCAAAGTCATATAGTACTTATAAAATTAAGCAGTTGGTGTGGACCATTTTGTATACTTTATTAGCAAGATTAACAAATGGACAGATAATCTGCATTAAGAATGTATTTTTCATGGCCTTAATCTCTTAATTAGAACCTTTCCTAAAACTAAGAAGATACACTTTCTTTCAGTTCAAAATTTGAAAAATATGTAATCTGCTACCGAATGAGGAATGTTTTCTACATGTATTTTGCTAAATATATATGAATTTACAAGGTCATATAAAATCAGCAAGAAACATCATGCTACTCAAGCAGTTCTTTTGGCAGTCGGCTCGTTCAAAGGCCAACATCCTGTCATCACTGACATATCTCGGGATTAGTCTGCAGGACAATTAATGCGATAGTTAATATTAAATTCCTACTTTATAGTATGTTTTCGAATGGTAAACCTACCTTAGCATTTCGTTTGACATTTCCTGAGATATAAAACCTACGGCATAGGTTGGGCGTGGTTACTGACCACAGTCGTCAGCATCGTTAACGCAGGCTAGATAGCGCCACGCCTGAAACGCAGAGGGGATTTTGAACGAACTGACTGCAAGTCTTTGGCCTTCCCTGTGTTATTTTTTAATACAAATGATAGATTTTAGCGAGCCCTTGTAAGCTTGAACCAACAGGTGGGGGTTCGCACTCACTGACTTTGCTGTCCGGTTGGCGCTCTCTTGGGGAAACTACGAAGTGGTCCCGTTTGGTCAAAAAGTGTAATGTAGTGATACAAATAGAAGCAAGCGTTATCTGAGTCATCATTATCTCGTCCTTAACCTCAGATTGACACGGAATACGCACGTTATTTTTCCTCCCGTTTGGAGGACGAGTTGCCCAGATAAAAACTGGGGGCCACTTTCACAGGTTATAAATGAAGGAATGGAACATTTGAAAATATCGGCGCGTGATGGCGGTCTCTAAAATCTGTCGGTTTATTTAAAAAATGAAGCTTAGTGGGCCAATCAATTGTCTGCACATCAGTTCTATTGTAATGAATGACGATGTCTACAGTGTACTCCTTTCAACCGTGTGCGCAGAACACTGAAGTGTGCGTGAATTAGTTGATAGCGATGACGGAATGGCGCAGTTTCAACCGCTCTCTCCCTCTCCTTCCTGAGTCAGGGCGACCGGAGGAGGATCTGGACGCAAGTGGCTGACAGAGTTCAGTAAGCCATCTACGCGTGCCACACATGATCTGATCCTCCACAGACTACGCTAGATTTTCACAAGAAAGGTTTTAGCAACTCGGATCTCAACGTAGAGGCAACAGTAAGAAGGATCCATTGGATCGAAACCTCGCTCCACTAGTCAGTTTCCCCATACCCCCCGCACACACACACACACACACACACACACACACACCTAAGTCTGCCTGTGATGTTCGACTGATACCGTCACTTGAAAATCTATTGGAACGATATAACGCTAAATTGCCTTTTCTGATGAATAGTGTTGCGTTTTTTCTCTATAGTCACTACTTTGCCCAAAGGTCTTTTCACATTACCCGCAGAAGACGGTCACTGTGCTTACAGACTGATAAAATGTCAAAATCCTTTACCTAGCCATCATCCTAATCGATTTACCAAAAAAGAAGAATATGCACTGCATTTCCCGAGAAGATACTTCGAAGAGGATACATATATGAATCAGGCAACACTTAGTGTGGTACAAGTCTGAAGAAGCATCTTCGTCGTAAATTTGAATAGCGCTAAGATTCTACCACGAACTCCATCTCACCATCCAAATGTTCAGCATATCAGTTCAGAGACGTGCCTCAGTGCAGACTCATTCCATGTTGCATAAGTTTCATGTCAAACACTTAACTGAAGGTTTTCAAACTTCCTACACTCAATTTTTAATTGCACACAAGATATCCTGGTTTACTAAAATGTCTTCCATCTCTAATGGATCTACTCTTTTTCGAGTTTCCGACGCGTAACTCAGGTTGACTGGTGTAATCTGAAAACACATCGAATATGGGCATTTTGCTCACACTCCCACGCATTTGAGCTCGGAGCCTCCCACACTCTGGGTGAAAACCTGGTATGGCATGCGATGCAGGTCGTGTGTGGTACGCGTAGACGAACTGTTAATCTCTGTCATTCCCTGCACCCAATCGCAGCAGTTGATGGCTGACCGGCTTGGCCAGTCGAATTTTCTATGTGTGAGGAAAGAGATTGAGGTCAACATTCTGGATTCCGCCCTCATGGCAAGTCAACGCAGTCCTCACCACAATAAATCTAACGTACTTGAATTTACCACGATGCGCAGTCACGGTCACACAATAGACGACACCGTTCGTGGCAGTCAACTTGTCATTCCAACTTATTTTTTCCGAGGCAGCTGTTCACATCACTGGGAGAATAAAATGAGTCTTCATTTACCTCCTTTCCAGCTGCCTGTTGTGGGACAATCGTTCGCTCCAACTGCCTACCCGCAGTGTGTGTCGGGGAGGACCCCGCCGGTGCCGATGAGCTGCTCCATCTTATCTTGGATATTTTTGCCAACATACTTGACAACGCAACCGCTACAGATATGAGTGCCTTCTCTGATCAGCTGGTGGATGGGGTAATTTTCCGTGGGGTTCACGCGCACGCGCACACGAGAGCACACTCTTGCCTGTAAAAACCCCTGTTTTCCCATCGGCTTTCTTAACCCTAAACCCCCCTCCCTCACACTGGTAATCTTTCAGGACGCTTTCGGATTTCTGCGCGGTGCCTTCTTACATCATCTCACAAGGACTCGTGTTCAAAAATCACGTCAATTACGCAATGATATCCTGGCTTTCGTGGTGCATTTGACCTGTTTCCTGCGGCAGGCATCCCTCGCTGACAACCTGGCCCGCATACTGGATCAGCTCGGCTGGGACTTTCTCCGAAGCCTTCTAGACATCCTGGTGGGCTTCCGAAGTAGGTCGAATATCTCAGAACCTATTATTATACTCCCTTTCGTATATCTGAAATTTTTTTGACTTAACACGGCTTTTATTCTGAAAATTGTTCATAATTGATTTTTTTATTGGGCAGATGGGAGTTTTCTGGCCTTCGAACTATTTTCTTTTTCACTATGTTCTAAATATACAGGTTGATGTCAGATCCAAACATGTATTCTTTAAAAATGTAACACTTTGTGTGTTAAAATTAAACAAAATGTAATCCCTGAACGTCTGCATCTCTGCATTGGTGAACAAGATCATTCGTGTCGCTGAGATAAAAATATATTGGCTTTGATACCAAGAAATCTTTGATTCCAGTTCCCAGCTCAGCTTTATTCTTGAATTTTCTTTTACCTTAAAGTTGTCAGGTGCTTGAAAAATGGCAGACTGTTGGTGAAAGATTGGAAGACTGGAGGATGTGATAAAATCTCGTAGCCCATGGCATTGAGGTTCGTCAGTGTTATTCTGGCAACATGCGGCCGTACGTTGTCGTAGAGCAGAAATTGGACCATGTCAATTAACTATTGCAGGTCTCATATTTCCCAAGTAAACATGCATTCCAAAGAGAGTTTTGCAGTAAACCACTGAATTGATGCTCTTAATGGTCTCGAGAAAGCTATAGTGGACAATATCAAACTGCCACCCTAAAATTCTGCTGATGACATTTTGGTTTGGGGACATTGCCCTGCCCGCTTAGGGTTATTGTAAAGGATCCACGTTTTGTCCCAGGTCACTGTTCGATCAAGAAATAGATCATTAGAGTTTCGCAGAGGGAGAATCGAAAGCACTCCAAAATGCCAAGTTGTTATAGTTTCATTAGCTCATGTTGGACCAATTTATCGAGTTTTTTTAACTTTTATAATTCGCATAGGGTGGTCGGAAACCGTTGCAATAGCCAGAGTAACAGCCTCACAATTTTCCTGACACTGACGTGGGTTGTGGGCTTTCAAAATTTCATTGACAAAAGTGCGTTGCCCTCCTCCGCTGTCTTCCTCTTCAATGCCAGAATTTCTGAAACCAATTTCGTAATGCTCTGTTGATCCTTGCGGCTGGTTGCGAAGCATTCGGACCGAGTTTGAACTCCTACAAGAAAAACAAAACTACTTCTTCTTTCATCTTCGTTATTAAGGGTTTATAAGTTTCAAAACTGTACCGTGAAAGAAATTTTAGAAGAATTATTAAAGCCTACACGTCAATTAGTATGCATGTAAAAATTTGTAGAAAAATATGCAAAAATAGCAACTACGTTCAGTTTCTAAATGTGAGTCGAAAAATCAGCCAGTACCTTCCGAGCACAAATATAACGCATAGCTATTCATTCCACGGGGACGTGCCATCCTCATTTAGCGAAATCCGAGCTCCGCGCCTGAGGTTTAGGTTGATTCAAATTTTTGGAGACAGCTTGAGCCGTGTTCGAATTTGAGGTCACCAGTTTCGGGTGCCCAGTGAGGCCAGCCAATAAGCCACCAGTATTCATTCCATTACCTTTTGCCCTTATGAGTGAGACGTGTCCTAAATTGAAAACGCACGTTGTGGTTCCGCGGGTGTGGAGTAGTATGGGGCACACTGTCTGTCGCGAAACGAGTCGGCCAATGACTGCTGGACTGGCGCTTCAGCGGCTGTAGTTGGCTGGCTAATGCATGCGTGAATGCGGGCGACTATCAACTGATTACGGGGTCGCTTGAAATGTTAATAAGCGTACGGTGCGCAGACCACGCTCGCTCTGGCGGCCGAGGTCTGAAGTGGGGGGCGTGGTCTCACCTATCAACTAAAGTACCGGTGGCGAGTGCAGCTTTGCCGGTAACTGTGACGGCATGCTGACGGAAAGGGATACAACTAACGAGCGTTCACACCATTTCCATCCTAGGCCCTCGTCAAAAGTGACCTCATCGTTCAAACAACTCAGTTCAGTTCCTGGGGCGTTACCCGGCTGACGGTGCCGTGGCCCAAAACATATTGCCTAACGCTGATCTAGCGTCAAGTACTGCCAAGATGTCCCAGGTCCACCCCCTGTCTGGAGCATTCAGATTCCTATGAGTGATATTCAATAGTGTGAGCCATTTGCAGGACGGATTGAGAGTGTTCCGTTGCCGAAACTCTAGCAGGCGGTCACATGCTGATGGGGAGGACTACTCGGTTTGGGATCGCTGAACGATAGGCAATCGATGGCAGATATATGCAAATGGGTTTTTCTCCTCATCATTAGTTAACTTCCATTGACGGTCTGTTTCGCAGCTTAGCAGTCAATTATTTCCAGGTGGTAGCTCAGGAAATGAAGCTCTGGTCGCTGGAGCAAGAACTTTAATTGCCTGAACTTCTGATAAACCTGTGGGCAAAGAAGGCTGAGGGGGCCCCAGCAGTGGGGACGAATAACATGAACTCCCAAGTCTCATCTGGGCAGACGGGATCCAAGATCACCGCCAAGTTCATCAAGGTCTAAATCCCCTTGACAAGTCATAAGCACTTAAACTGGGTAAAGTAAAGGACCTTTCTCATGATTATAATATTGCTATTACCAGTTGTATTAGTAATTGCAGCAGCAACGTTAATGGTATTTTTTCTGGAAATCCTAATATTATTGTGGGTAGTGGTACTATTAGTAGTCATATATGAAAAGAACTTCACGTCATACTTTGTAAGTGAATTTTCTGCCATTTTTAGGAAACCTATTCAGGTACCTTCCACTGATTCTTTTTCTTCATTTTCGTGTGAATCATGCACAGGTGGTTACCAGATGCCGCTTCAATGGCGCGCAACAGAAACAAATGTATTTGAAAACTTTGAGCTTCCTTGGCGTTCTCAGTGAAAATGCGAATATTCATAGATTTTTTCATTAATATGATTAGAACTTGGTGTGGCTCACGGTAAAATCATTAAATCTGGCTTTGCTTATTACTTTGAAGAAACGTCAGAAAGTTGTGTGCGCAACCTTTTGTTGACCTTGGTACCTTTTCCACTTTAGCACATTCCAGGAATGTTTGGGTGAGGAAAGTTTCAGAGCATTTCATATTATAATTTACCTCTGAGACGGAAAGTTATTAGGCGCCGAAAAAAGCCTTAAGATACCTCCAGATTAACTACTCAAGCTGTGTTAAAATATTGGTTCGCAGAGAAAGTAATCTCAAGTTTATTCGTGACCCCTGATGGGAATTCTCCGTTTCAGATATTCTGATCCCGTTTTCGAACCCTTCCGGCCGAAGTAGTGTGTACTTCTCCCGCACATTATCGAAGTTCACTGTTCGTTTCAAAAATTTCAGTGCTTATAGACGGTTATTCTACGTGTTTTTCCTAGAAATTTGGTATTCAGAAGAGGAGAATATTTTGAACTGAAAAGTATCCAGCTTCAGAAATATTTAATTACAGTTGCCTGAGTAGTCGCGTAAGCAAATATCCTTTTGTTTCAGGGTACTGCCATAGACATATTTAAATCATCCCAGCCGCCCTTGAACTCTTTGCCAGTACAAGGCGATGCAATTAAAATGCATTTGACAATCTGTACAAAAGCACGTCAAAGTGCATATTGTGGCTGAAATTGGGGTTTTTTATACAGATCACTATAAACATCATACTTGCATTATTTCAGTAGCATTGTTTTGAGCGTTAATTATACACACTGCGCTAATGGGCGTTGCTAGCAACGTTCAGTCATGCAGTGTGTCGGTGGCTTGAGGTGCGTTTTCTACTGCTGATAACCAGTTATTACACTCCCTAAGATTTTCGAGAGGTTACCAGCCTAATCAACCACACAACCTTAAATTGCATCATTTTTTAGACAAGGGGCTTACAGATATTTTCAATCGAGTTCAACTACCGTCCAACGAGGAGAACTTTGAACTCACAAAACTGCTTTTCACCTTCTTCACAAATGTATCCAACAATGAAGGCATTGTGGGGGTACGTTAAGGTCATTTAAACTTCCATTATAATTTTGTCCTTTTAACTGAAACATTGTTTCCAAGGTCTGCTTGCCGGAAGTTACATTACCAAACTCGAAACATCCGAAACGTAGGGCAGAGGATTTTTCGATTACATTAAAGTGAAATTTGTCAACTTTAGAAGTTCGTTAAAAGTACTAGCAGTTTATTCTGATCTGCGAATCGCCCAAGATGCATTAGAGTGTCATATTGATTATATATATATAGAGCTGAGCATTAGGGCTGAGCTAGGGCTAAAGGGAATGTGATGTGTGTGCACTATTCATTCATGTTGTGTGATCCCGATTGGAATCCATTGGACTCAGCAAACTGACTGGGATGTTACTCCACAAAAAATGAGAGTGAGTTTGATCCTGCTGCTCGCTTCTTACACTGTAAATCTTGAGCGTTTTTCACCTGTATTGACGCACTGAGGAACTGAACTTAGAAGCTTGCTAGCCGACGTGACCATTCATTCTTTCAGAATACATTGGCTTCTTGGCAGCATTTGCAGCTAATATCGATGTTGTCACTGCTCTACTCAGCGGTAGTGACTGTCATCTTCAAGCCTGGATAAATACCTACCTCGTACCTTTGCAACTTTGGCCAATGTATGTGCCAAATGCATGATTTATCTCCCTTTTGGATTGTCTTCACAATCACTCAGCGGTTCCGTTGCAAATGAGTGCCTTGGAATACTCTTCAGGTAACGCGTTTCCTTCTACCACCGCTAAGAAAAGCATGCGTGCCAGTCAGTAAAGATTAATCTTGTGTTACTTTCGGTTGGGGAAATTTTCTCATTCTGAAGTGCGTAGCAGCTTGCTTTGTTCTTCGATTTTCAGTTAGTCGATAAGAATAAGACGCGATCGCTCCGACGAGAACCTTATTCACCTGACGTTTCGGATGTAAGCTTGAAGCCCTCATCAGAGACAGAGACCCGTAGCTGCTGCCACTGTCTCCGAGGATGGGTGCGAGCGTGAATCCGAACCATCAGGCGAATAATGTTACTGTCCTGGTGATCGTGTCTACTTCTTCTAAATTACTTTCTGGGACTCGCATCTTCGCTTTTGCCAGTTATCAGTTAGTTGTTGGCAATATTTTGTTCCCGACGGGCATCTTCATTCTTTGGGTTTTTTCGCCCCCACTCAGAGGCGGTTAAAGGTAGCACAAATGAGCTTCGACACTGCCGCCGCTGCTTACAGTATCCCACAATGGCATCAGTAGTAATAATTATAAGGCTTCCTTGCGTCAGATTTATTGTTAACTACCTAGCCTATTTTGATATCAGTTCGTCTGATGCATCGATGCCTTATGAAGATACGTTGGGAAAGGCTGACCGATTTTTATTAAACCTCGTTTGGATGGGGCAAACAAAAACCCAAACGTGTAATTCGAATTACTAGAAATTAGGGGCTGAAAGCGGATAGACAATAGGAAAAGAGAAAGTAGTTGTTAAATATTCCAAGCGAACTGATCAGAACCCCTGACAAACAATGAAATTGATGGATAATAAATCATGCAATCCGACTCTAGTGATCGCCGTGACTGAAGATATAATTGAAGTTGACAATAATAATAGCCTTACTCCTTAATCTAAGCCTATGTTCACCTAATTCTGACCTCTAATCGCGAAACATAACCCTAATCTCAACCTCTAAATGTACTCCTAACATTAACCACTAAACTCGAGACGAAAGATAATCCTAATGGCCACACTTAGGCGAGACGTGCCAAAGAATGGACGAGGTGGGGCCACATATCCTTTCGTTACCCCTCGTAGAAACCCCATGAGGAATGCTGCCTCACGCCACCGATGAACCGATGCCTCACAACTGTAGCCTGCAAAGATCCGCGTGGCAAATCAAGCTCAGAGTATGCATATTTATTCTGCTGACTGACAGTGTCCGACGTGCTTTTCCCTGACCTACAGATGCTGTCCGAAGACGGTTTCCTGGAAACATGCCTGGGTTTTCTGGAGCCACTCCCGCCGCATCACTTTCCCGAGCAGTACCTCCGGGAGGAAAACCAAGATGGCAGCAAGTGGATCAGAGATCGACGTGGTGTCCGCAGCTGGTCACCGCTGCTTATGGAGGACCTTCAACTGCACGTGCTAGACTGTTTGGCGGAATTAGCACCCCGTCTCTGGTCCACGGCCGTTGCCAAAAGTCTCCTCACGCAGCTTCTGCTGCTTCTTAATTGGTGTATCAGTGACGGTATGTAGACCGGATTTTTACCTTTTGTGTAATTGAGCATAGAAGTTAGCTAGAGGCAGAAGATTACTTTTTTTGACTTCGAAACTCAGTGGTAGGTAAACAGCAGGGCACCATGAGGGACCTATGAGGCATCAATGACCACTGTTGTCAGAGGCCATGTGGGTTAGTTTATGCCAGTAGTAGGTTCATATGCTGACTGATCGATTTCTCTTCGGTGATGGACGTAAGCATTGCCTTTGTCAAGACACATTTGCAGACGAACATTGACGACAAAGACAAAGGAGGCTGGAATAGCCATTTCGGGCTTATTAGCCATCATCAGCTAGCTATACACATCCCCAGATATTGTGGTACCTTATCACTTTCACATCGATGCTGAAAAATTAAGATTTTATCAAAGTCTCTCCAAATTAAACCTATCATAAGAACTACCCAAGGATATCAGATTGATAATCGTTATGTTCAAAGCATGCTGGGCACGTTCATTTCTGTTGCTCATTACAGACGTCCGAAATTCAACATCACCGAGGAGCAATACATGCAGTTTTGTCAAGATACTTTTCCTTCATAGTTATTTTAATCGCTGACTAAGATGATCACCTGTGTTTCTGACACTGAAGAGAAATCTTTTAGACAAGAAATATATGGATATTTCTCAACGATCTTATACGACCCAAAATGTCTCAATAAATTTGATTAATTTATCATCGAAAAACCTCACAATAACCGAAGAGAATATTTTTTCTAATTTTAAATACCTAGACTTCCTTTCAAATTCGGAGTTCATTATTTTAGCAGAAAAGCATGCAGAAGATGAAGAACATTTGACAATATGGAATAGCACTCTAGATGCCTTAAGGAACTGAAACCCATTTTTAGCACTTACACGAAAGGGAGAAAGCATCAAAACCTTCAAAACTGATAAAAGCATCGTCATCCTGTCTGTGGAAAAAGGAGGTTCAGCAGCCATTTTGAACAAAGCGCTGGCATTGTTAGGAGATAGTTCAATCTATAAACCTCTTAACACGGATCCTACCAAAATGCAGAATTTAACTATTGAAAGAGTACGAAAGTGTCTTACAGCGAAGAATCAAATATCAGGAGATTTTGCAAAGTCCTTGGGACAAACCCAACTGAAAATAGCTAAAATCTATGGACAACCTAAGGTTCACAAATTCGAAGTATCATTGCGACCGATAGTTTTATTGATCGGTGCACCCAATTATAAGATTTCTTAGTGGCTCTTCCACAAACTGCATTCCTTGACAAGGAGTTTTGAAACATCTATCGAAAACCCTTTAGCGTTTCCGAAAAAAAGTGAGGATTCAACATTGAGGAGAGGAACTTATGGTATCTTTTGGTGTTATCTCTCTCTCTCTCTCCCTCTCTCTCTTTCTCTCTTCACATCCATACCGTTAGATTTGGTAAGATATTACACAGAATAATTCCTGCAATCTTATGACATGGATTTTCCTTGCTTAAACTCTTGGATCTATGCCTAGAAATGAACTTTGGCTTCTCACAAGGATACTATCAACAGTTAAAGGAGCCCCTATGGGGTCACCCATCTCCGGTTTCCTGGCTGAGGTAACCATGCAAGCATTAGAGGCTACGGCCTTACCACTAGTTAACCCCAAATTATGGCTACGCTATGTGGATGACATATTTGGCATCGCTTAAAAAAGGATCAACTAGAATCGTTGCATAACGTTAGTAACTCAATGGTTACCAGGTATCACCTTCATGCCCGAAAAAGAAGTTGAAAGTAAACCCCTATTTCTTGACGTCTTCGTACAACGAAAGACTGATGGGACATTGCACACATCAGTTTATCGTAAAAAAAACTTGTGAAAAGTTATCCTGCTCTTAACAGAGCAACCATCCTGTCGCTCACAAGCGGAGTACTATTAACACCCTACGCAATCGAGCAAAAACTTGCTGTTCTGATAAGGAGCTCTACCAAATCGAACTTCGTTATTTCTTTAAACTGTTTTCCAAAAATGGTTATCCAAGAGTTTTTGTGTGTCAACGCATAAGATGACAGGAGTTGAAAGAAAAATGCAAGGAACTAGATAGTTCCATTAAAGCGCCCAAACTTAAAAATGGTGAATACTTCCATATAGTAAGTGCCTGTCCGAGCTCGCTGGAAGACACCCGAGGAGGTATCGAATCCAATTGGCGCACAAACCAACGACTACACAACGAAACCAGCTTGTACACCCTAAGGATAGGATTTGCTTTTAGAATGAAAAAAGAAGTAGTGTACACAATTACATGTGACTGTTGAACTACGGTCTATTTTGGTCAGACAGGAAAATCGGCGTCCACACCAATTGGCAGTAAGGAGGCAAGACCACTATTTTCAAGTTTCCATGCATAAACTGGAAACTTGACATAAATTTGCCTGGAAAAAAACCCACATTGTTGCTTCATGTTCATCCAAGAAAGGCTGAGACTGTTTGGAGGCCATTTACTCAGATGACTCGTGCATTAACTGACACATCGAATTGGACACCGTGCACGGCAACCCCAAATAAAGATGGAAAAGGCAACCAACGTCAGAGATGCGGGTAAGAATTTATGAAGGAAGCGGTAAAGTCATCGGAATACTTTTGGAAGGCCGGAAGGGAATGGAAGTAAGCAGGATGGTTTCATCGCCTGATGATCTGGGGAGCAGCGTCAGAAAATCACATAGGAAATGAAGCGCTTTGCTGGCATTTTCGAATTACTATACTTCTGAAATAGCTTTTTTTGAAGCGGAATATATATATATATATATATATTATTAGGTTACCATCAAGCGGCGACCAGCCACCAGCGCCAGTTCCTCTATTAATCCAGCGGTAGCCGTATGTAAAGCGGGCGTAGGTTAAGCAGACCAGGGCGACAAGGACCAGAGTCATTTCGGCCGAGACGGAGCCGTCATCAGCCAGCCACTAAGCCCAGGCGCTTAAGTCTGTTTTCTAAGTTCCTGCAGGACTGTTGGGCAGAATCGGTCAGCTTCTTCTACCTTTCGTAAAAGCTGCTATTTTCGTTATTTCTGCCGGCTTGATCGGCATATTAAACAAATGCTATTAGGCGCTCACCGATCGCTGGTAATTACCAGCCTCGCCAGCCTTGGGGCCAACTCTCGTTTCCGCCAGCAGCCGTAAGGCATGGGCAGTAGGCAGAATACATGACCGACAAAGATGACAAGGGAGACTATATTTCAGTTTATTAGCCGCCATCAGCCAGTCATAACAAGCCCAGGCAAGGAAGGTAAAGTTTGCTTTGAACCGCGACCCAGGTTGCCGTAAGCCCGCGCTGGAATTTCAAAAGCGCGAGCTCGTTGTCGTGCTGGCTCGATCAGCATATTAACAATGCTATTAGGCGTCGATCGGCAATATTACAGGACCCACCGTCCTGCTGCGCCTTGGGGCTAACTCTCAAGCCCCGCTGCAGCCAAAGCAAAGCAAAGGGCAGGCGTATGGCGGTAATTCAGCAAAGTGCGGTGGATTTAGCAAAGGGCGGAAGCATAATGTCATTTAAAGAAGCATATACTGGGGTTTCAGGTGCTGCGCTTTAGCTTAAGTCTCCCGCATCTTTGTTGTTGGTAAAGTCCAACGCTCTACCTCTGCGCCACGAGCCTTTGGTCTGGCTTTGACGTAAAGTATTAAATACTGCTATAGGGCGCTCACCATCGGTTGTTATGACTCACTCACCGTTGCCTTGGGGGCCAACTCGCCCCGCCAGCAAGGCAGCGGCAGGCAAACAATACGACCGACAAAGACAAGGACTGAAGTACGCTTCTGGCTTTATTAGCCGTCATCAGCCACAGCCATACCCAAGCCCGGTGCTGTGGTGCTTTAAGCCAGAACTCGCGACCTTGTTGCGAAACCAACGTCGCGCAATTTCAGCGTTGTTTCGCTTGTTCGCTGGTTCGATCGTATACAATGCTATTAGGCGTCACCTGACTACAGGACTCGCTTTTCGTCTCTCGTTGTGCTGGGAGCCATAACTCTCTCAAGCCCCGCCAGCAGCCACGTAGCAGCCAGCAGCAGCAGAAATACATGACCGACAAAGACAAGGAGACTGAATGGCCATTTCTGGCTTTATGAGCCGCCGTCATCAGCGTGCCATAATTCCAAGCTCCAGGTAAAGCCATGGCGCCCGGAGCCTCGAGAACTCGCGACCTGGGCAGAAGTCCAACGCTCTACCCTCTACTTGCGCCATCGAGCTTCGTGCCGTTCTGCCGGTTTCGATCGGGCATAACAATCGCGCTATTAGGGCGCTTCTACCGATCGGTTGCCAGTAGGATCACACTTCGTCCCGCTAGTGGCCTGAGGGCGAATCCTCAAGCCCCGCCAGCAGCCGCAGCTGGCGCGAGTGCATAGGCGCACCATGTGGCGGTGGACTGAAAAGGCTGGCTTATTAGCCGTCATCAGCCAGCCATATACCCTAAGCCCAGGCGCGTTGCGGCGTACCGGAGCCTTCGAACTCGCGACCTCGCAGGTCGCAACGCTCTACCCTTCTGCGCCACGAGAGCTCGCTGTTTGTCTTCGCTGGCTCTTTGATCGCAGGTTAACAATGCTATTAGGCGCTCACCGATCGGTTACAGGACCTCGCTTCGTACCCGTTGCAGCCTTGGGGCCAACTCAAGCCCCAAAGCGTACGGAAGCGCAGCAAGGACAGCAACGAGGTGCAGGGGTAATTTGGCAGCAAGGCTGGCTGAGCAGCCAGCCACGGCCAGCGCCATACCTGGGTAAGCTGAGCAGGCGCGGTGGTGCCGAGTACCGAACTCGCGACCTTGCTGGGCAGAAGTCCAACGCCGCAATCGCGGCGCTAATGAGCTGCATTTCGCTGGTAGCTTTGATCGCGGTGATAATTACGGCATAGGCGCTTCACTGATCTAGTGCCGCAGGACTCACCGTCCTGCCAGCCTTTGCTAAACTCTCAAGTCGCCAGCAGCCGCGCCAAGCCATAGGCAGTCATGACCGACCGACAGCACATGGAGACTGGACGCCATTTCTGGCTTATTAGCTCGTCATCAGCCAGCCATACCGCTGGTCCAGGCTGCGCGCGCCCGGAGCCTTCGAACCGCGACCTTGTTGGCAGAAGCCCAACGTCGCCCCACCTCTGCGCCACGAGCTCGCCTGGTGTCTCGCCGCTGCTCGATCGGGAATAAGTTAACAATGCTAATGGGGCGCTCACCGATCGGGTTGGCGGACGCACTTCCGTCCCGCTGTGCCTTGGGCCAACTCTCAAGCGCCAGCAGCCGTAAGGCAGCGCGGCGGCTATTGTGGCAGAATAACAACATGACCGACAGTCGACAAGGGAGACTGAATGGCCATTTCTGGCTTATTAGCCGTCATCAGCCAGCCATGCCACCACCCCAGGCGCTGCGGCGCCCTTAGGAGCCTCGAACTCGCGACCCTGCTGGGCAGAAGTCCAACGCTCACCCATCTCCGCGCCACGAGAGCCTCGTTGTCTTGCCGGTCTTCTGATCGCGAACATTAACACGTTAGTAGGCGCTCACGATCGAAGTTACAGGACTCACTGGTCGGCCTGGTTAGAGCCTTGGGGCTAACTCGCGTTCCCGCCAGCAGCCGGGCAGCAAAGCCATAGAGGTATAGGCGGCAAATACACCGCAAAGACAAGGGAGACTGAACGCCATTTCTGAGCCATAAGCCGCCATCAGCCAGCCATACCCAAGCCCAAGGTGCTGCGGCGCGGAGCTGAACTCAGCGTGACCTTGTTGCAGACGTCCCACGCTCTACCCACTCGCGCCGCTGAGCTCGTTGTCGATGCCGCTGCAATCGGGTGCATGGTTTACAATTGTAGTAGGGCGCTCACCGATCGAAGTTGCAGGACCTCACTCGTCCCGTTGTGCCTTGCTAGCTCTTCAAAGCTGCTCCCGCCAGCAGCCGTAAGCAGCTAGTGTATAGGCAGAGTATAGCATGACCGACAAAGAAAGGGTGGAATTTCTAGAATCGGCCAGCTCTCGAAGCTTAGCGCCGCCATCGGCCAGCGCATGCATCGGGCCACGCGGCGCTGCGAGCCTCGAGCGTCGAAACTCGCTGACCTGGGTGGAAGAAGTCCAACGCTCTTCACCCTGCGCCACGAGCGGCGTCTTGCCGCTTTCGAATCGCGAATAGTGAAAACAAAGGTAGTAGGGCGCTCGCCTGATCGGTTACAGGACTCGCCACGTCCGCGTTGTGCCTTGGGAGCTGCTCCTCAAGCCCCGCCAGCAGCCGCTAGGCAGCGAGCGTATAGGCAGACGAACATGACCGCCAAAGACACAAGACGGCTGGAATGGCCATTTCAGCTATTAGCCGTCATCAGCTAGCCATACCTCAACCCCAGGCGCTGGGTGGCGCCCGAGCCTTCGAACTCGCGTAACCCGTTAAGCAGAAGTCCAACGCTCTTACCAATGCTGCGCCACGAGCTCGCGTTGTCTGCTGGCCGCTGATCAGGCATCGGGAAAACAATAAGTGGTAATAGGTGCTCTACTCCATCGCGACAGACTCACTCGTCCTGCAGCCTCTTTGGGGCGAAATTCTCGCAGCCGCCCACGCAGCCGTAAGGCAGCTGTAAGTGATAGGCAGAATAACACGACCGACAAAGACAAAGCGGACACTGGAATGGACATTTCTGCGCTTTACTAGCCGTCATCAGCCAGCCATACCCAACCCCCAGCGCTGCCAGGCGCCAGCTCGAACTCGCGACCCGGTTAGCAGAAGTCCAACGCTCTACTCACACTGCGCCACGAGCCGTTGGTCTCGTCGGTTTCGACCGGCATATTAACACGTTGCTGAAGCGGTGCTCACCGATCGCTTACAGGACACACTCGTCTGCCGAAATGTGCGTGGCTAACTCGCGCGCGTACGCAGCCGGTAAGGGCGCAGCTAAGTGTATAGAAAGCGAAGTAGTCAACATGACCGACGTGAGACAAGGGAGACTGGAATGAAGCCATTTCTAGATTTAGTGGGCCGTCATCAGCAGTTTGCGCCGCTCACCCAGCAGCCGCTGCGGCAGCCCGAGCTTTCTGGAACTCGCGACCTTCGTTAAGCAGAAGTCCAATCGCTCTGTAACTTCGGAAAGCGCGACGAGCTCGTATGTCGGGCCGAAGTTTGAATCGCATGCCGTACAATGCGGGAGTAGGGCGCTTCACGATCGGTTACAGGACTCATCCCGTCCTGCTGTGCCTTGGGCATAACTCAAGTTCCGCCAGCAGCCGTAAGGCAGCGCCAAGTGTATAGGCAGAATGACATGACCGACAAAGACAAGGGAGACTGGAATGCATTTCTGGCTTATTAGCCGATCATCAGCCAGCCATACCAAAGTCCAGGCGCTGCGGCGCCTGAGCCTCGAACTCTGCGACCTTGTTGGCAGAAGTCCAACGCTCTACCACTCTCTGCGCCACGAGTCTCTGTTGTCTTCGCCGGTTTCGATCGTGAATATTAAAATACGGCAGTAGGGCGCCCGTTACCGATCGGTTGCAGGACTCATCACTCGTCCCGTGTGCTAACTTAAAGTCTCCCGCCAGCAGCCGTAAGGCAGCTCATGTATAGGCAGTAATAACATGACCGACAAAGACAAGGGAGACTGGAATGGCCATTTCGGCTTTATTAGCCGTCATCAGCCAGCCATACCCAACCCCAGGCGCTGCGGCGCCCGAGCCTCGAACTCGCGACCTTGTTGGGCAGAAGTCCAACGCTCTACCCACTGCGCCACGAGCCTCGTTGTCTGCCGGTTTCGATCGGGAATATTAACAATGGTAGTAGGGCGCTCACCGATCGGTTTACAGGACTCACTCGTCCTGTTGTGCCCTTGGGGCTAACTCTCAAGCCCCGCCAGCAGCCGTAAGGCAGCTTAGTGTATAGGCAGAATAAATATGACCGACAAAGACAAGGGAGACTGGAATGGTCATTTCTGGCTTATTAGCCGTCATCAGCCAGCACATACCTCAACCCCAGGCGCTGCGGCAGCTGAGCTCGAACTCGCGACCTTGTTGGGCAGAAGTCCAACGCTCTACCCACCGCGCCACGAGCTCGTTGTCTTGCGGTTTCGATCGGGAATATTAACAATGGTAGTAGGGCGCTCACCGATCGGTTACAGGACTCACTCGTCCCGTTGTGCCTGGGGCTAACTCTCAAGCCCCCGCCAGCAGCCGTAAGGCAGCGCTATGTATAGGCAGAATAACATGACCGACAAAGACAAGGGAGACTGAATGGCCATTTCTGGCTTATTAGCCGTCATCAGCCAGCCATACCCAACCCCAGGCGCTGCGCGAGCCTCGAGCCTTCAACCGCGACCTGTCGCGAAGTCCAACGCTCTACCCACTGCGCCACGAGCTCGTTGTCTCGCCGGTTTCGATCGAATATTGGACACGGTAGTAGGGCGCTCACCGATCGGTTACAGGACTCACTCGTCCTGCTGTGCCTTGGGGCTAACTCTCAAGCCCCGCCAGCAGCCGTAAGGCAGCTAAGTGTATAGGCAGAATAACATGACCGACAAAGACAAGGGAGACTGAATGGCCATTTCTGGCTTATTAACCGTCATCAGCCAGCCATACCCAACCCCAGGCGCTGGGCGCCCGAGCCTTCGAACTTCGCGACCTTGTTGGGCAGAAGTCCAACGCTCACCCACTGCGCCACGAGCTCGTTGGTTCTTGCCGGTTTCGATCGGGAATATTAACAATGGTAGTAGGGCGCTCACCGATCGGTTACAGGACTCACTCGTCCTGTTGTGCCTTGGGGCTAACTCTCAAGCTCCGCCAGCAGCCCGTAAGGCAGCTTAGTGTATAGGCAGAATAACATGACCGACAAAGACAAGGGAGACTGGAATGGCCATTTCTGGCTTATTAGCCATCATCAGCCAGCGCATAGCTCAACCCCAGGCGCTGCGGCGCCCGAGCCTCGAACTCGCGACCTTGTTGGGCAGAAGTCCAACGCTCTACCCACTGCGCCACGAGCTCGTTGTCTTGCCGGTTTCGATCGGGAATATTAACAATGGTAGTAGGGCGCTCACCGATCGGTTACAGGACTCACTCGTCCCGTTGTGCCTTGGGGCTAACTCTCAAGCCCCGCCAGCAGCCGTAAGGCAGCTTAGTGTATAGGCAGAATAACATGACCGACAAAGACAAGGGAGACTGGAATGGCCATTTCTGGCTTATTAGCCGTCATCAGCCAGCCATACCCAACCCCAGGCGCTGCGGCGCCCGAGCCTCGAACTCGCGACCTTGTTGGGCAGAAGTCCAACGCTCTACCCACTGCGCCACGAGCTCGTTGTCTTGCCGGTTTCGATCGGGAATATTAACAATGGTAGTAGGGCGCTCACCGATCGGTTACAGGACTCACTCGTCCCGTTGTGCCTTGGGGCTAACTCTCAAGCCCCGCCAGCAGCCGTAAGGCAGCTTAGTGTATAGGCAGAATAACATGACCGACAAAGACAAGGGAGACTGGAATGGCCATTTCTGGCTTATTAGCCGTCATCAGCCAGCCATACCCAACCCCAGGCGCTGCGGCGCCCGAGCCTCGAACTCGCGACCTTGTTGGGCAGAAGTCCAACGCTCTACCCACTGCGCCACGAGCTCGTTGTCTTGCCGGTTTCGATCGGGAATATTAACAATGGTAGTAGGGCGCTCACCGATCGGTTACAGGACTCACTCGTCCCGTTGTGCCTTGGGGCTAACTCTCAAGCCCCGCCAGCAGCCGTAAGGCAGCTTAGTGTATAGGCAGAATAACATGACCGACAAAGACAAGGGGAGACTGGAATGGCCATTTCTGGCTTATTAGCCGTCATCAGCCAGCCATACCCAACCCCAGGCGCTGCGGCGCCCGAGCCTCGAACTCGCGACCTTGTTGGGCAGAAGTCCAACGCTCTACCCACTGCGCCACGAGCTCGTTGTCTTGCCGGTTTCGATCGGGAATATTAACAATGGTAGTAGGGCGCTCACCGATCGGTTACAGGACTCACTCGTCCCGTTGTGCCTTGGGGCTAACTCTCAAGCCCCGCCAGCAGCCGTAAGGCAGCTTAGTGTATAGGCAGAATAACATGACCGACAAAGACAAGGGAGACTGGAATGGCCATTTCTGGCTTATTAGCCGTCATCAGCCAGCCATACCCAACCCCAGGCGCTGCGGCGCCCGAGCCTCGAACTCGCGACCTTGTTGGGCAGAAGTCCAACGCTCTACCCACTGCGCCACGAGCTCGTTGTCTTGCCGGTTTCGATCGGGAATATTAACAATGGTAGTAGGGCGCTCACCGATCGGTTACAGGACTCACTCGTCCCGTTGTGCCTTGGGGCTAACTCTCAAGCCCCGCCAGCAGCCGTAAGGCAGCTTAGTGTATAGGCAGAATAACATGACCGACAAAGACAAGGGAGACTGGAATGGCCATTTCTGGCTTATTAGCCGTCATCAGCCAGCCATACCCAACCCCAGGCGCTGCGGCGCCCGAGCCTCGAACTCGCGACCTTGTTGGGCAGAAGTCCAACGCTCTACCCACTGCGCCACGAGCTCGTTGTCTTGCCGGTTTCGATCGGGAATATTAACAATGGTAGTAGGGCGCTCACCGATCGGTTACAGGACTCACTCGTCCCGTTGTGCCTTGGGGCTAACTCTCAAGCCCCGCCAGCAGCCGTAAGGCAGCTTAGTGTATAGGCAGAATAACATGACCGACAAAGACAAGGGAGACTGGAATGGCCATTTCTGGCTTATTAGCCGTCATCAGCCAGCCATACCCAACCCCAGGCGCTGCGGCGCCCGAGCCTCGAACTCGCGACCTTGTTGGGCAGAAGTCCAACGCTCTACCCACTGCGCCACGAGCTCGTTGTCTTGCCGGTTTCGATCGGGAATATTAACAATGGTAGTAGGGCGCTCACCGATCGGTTACAGGACTCACTCGTCCCGTTGTGCCTTGGGGCTAACTCTCAAGCCCCGCCAGCAGCCGTAAGGCAGCTTAGTGTATAGGCAGAATAACATGACCGACAAAGACAAGGGAGACTGGAATGGCCATTTCTGGCTTATTAGCCGTCATCAGCCAGCCATACCCAACCCCAGGCGCTGCGGCGCCCGAGCCTCGAACTCGCGACCTTGTTGGGCAGAAGTCCAACGCTCTACCCACTGCGCCACGAGCTCGTTGTCTTGCCGGTTTCGATCGGGAATATTAACAATGGTAGTAGGGCGCTCACCGATCGGTTACAGGACTCACTCGTCCCGTTGTGCCTTGGGGCTAACTCTCAAGCCCCGCCAGCAGCCGTAAGGCAGCTTAGTGTATAGGCAGAATAACATGACCGACAAAGACAAGGGAGACTGGAATGGCCATTTCTGGCTTATTAGCCGTCATCAGCCAGCCATACCCAACCCCAGGCGCTGCGGCGCCCGAGCCTCGAACTCGCGACCTTGTTGGGCAGAAGTCCAACGCTCTACCCACTGCGCCACGAGCTCGTTGTCTTGCCGGTTTCGATCGGGAATATTAACAATGGTAGTAGGGCGCTCACCGATCGGTTACAGGACTCACTCGTCCCGTTGTGCCTTGGGGCTAACTCTCAAGCCCCGCCAGCAGCCGTAAGGCAGCTTAGTGTATAGGCAGAATAACATGACCGACAAAGACAAGGGGAGACTGGAATGGCCATTTCTGGCTTATTAGCCGTCATCAGCCAGCCATACCCAACCCCAGGCGCTGCGGCGCCCGAGCCTCGAACTCGCGACCTTGTTGGGCAGAAGTCCAACGCTCTACCCACTGCGCCACGAGCTCGTTGTCTTGCCGGTTTCGATCGGGAATATTAACAATGGTAGTAGGGCGCTCACCGATCGGTTACAGGACTCACTCGTCCCGTTGTGCCTTGGGGCTAACTCTCAAGCCCCGCCAGCAGCCGTAAGGCAGCTTAGTGTATAGGCAGAATAACATGACCGACAAAGACAAGGGAGACTGGAATGGCCATTTCTGGCTTATTAGCCGTCATCAGCCAGCCATACCCAACCCCAGGCGCTGCGGCGCCCGAGCCTCGAACTCGCGACCTTGTTGGGCAGAAGTCCAACGCTCTACCCACTGCGCCACGAGCTCGTTGTCTTGCCGGTTTCGATCGGGAATATTAACAATGGTAGTAGGGCGCTCACCGATCGGTTACAGGACTCACTCGTCCCGTTGTGCCTTGGGGCTAACTCTCAAGCCCCGCCAGCAGCCGTAAGGCAGCTTAGTGTATAGGCAGAATAACATGACCGACAAAGACAAGGGAGACTGGAATGGCCATTTCTGGCTTATTAGCCGTCATCAGCCAGCCATACCCAACCCCAGGCGCTGCGGCGCCCGAGCCTCGAACTCGCGACCTTGTTGGGCAGAAGTCCAACGCTCTACCCACTGCGCCACGAGCTCGTTGTCTTGCCGGTTTCGATCGGGAATATTAACAATGGTAGTAGGGCGCTCACCGATCGGTTACAGGACTCACTCGTCCCGTTGTGCCTTGGGGCTAACTCTCAAGCCCCGCCAGCAGCCGTAAGGCAGCTTAGTGTATAGGCAGAATAACATGACCGACAAAGACAAGGGAGACTGGAATGGCCATTTCTGGCTTATTAGCCGTCATCAGCCAGCCATACCCAACCCCAGGCGCTGCGGCGCCCGAGCCTCGAACTCGCGACCTTGTTGGGCAGAAGTCCAACGCTCTACCCACTGCGCCACGAGCTCGTTGTCTTGCCGGTTTCGATCGGGAATATTAACAATGGTAGTAGGGCGCTCACCGATCGGTTACAGGACTCACTCGTCCCGTTGTGCCTTGGGGCTAACTCTCAAGCCCCGCCAGCAGCCGTAAGGCAGCTTAGTGTATAGGCAGAATAACATGACCGACAAAGACAAGGGGAGACTGGAATGGCCATTTCTGGCTTATTAGCCGTCATCAGCCAGCCATACCCAACCCCAGGCGCTGCGGCGCCCGAGCCTCGAACTCGCGACCTTGTTGGGCAGAAGTCCAACGCTCTACCCACTGCGCCACGAGCTCGTTGTCTTGCCGGTTTCGATCGGGAATATTAACAATGGTAGTAGGGCGCTCACCGATCGGTTACAGGACTCACTCGTCCCGTTGTGCCTTGGGGCTAACTCTCAAGCCCCGCCAGCAGCCGTAAGGCAGCTTAGTGTATAGGCAGAATAACATGACCGACAAAGACAAGGGAGACTGGAATGGCCATTTCTGGCTTATTAGCCGTCATCAGCCAGCCATACCCAACCCCAGGCGCTGCGGCGCCCGAGCCTCGAACTCGCGACCTTGTTGGGCAGAAGTCCAACGCTCTACCCACTGCGCCACGAGCTCGTTGTCTTGCCGGTTTCGATCGGGAATATTAACAATGGTAGTAGGGCGCTCACCGATCGGTTACAGGACTCACTCGTCCCGTTGTGCCTTGGGGCTAACTCTCAAGCCCCGCCAGCAGCCGTAAGGCAGCTTAGTGTATAGGCAGAATAACATGACCGACAAAGACAAGGGAGACTGGAATGGCCATTTCTGGCTTATTAGCCGTCATCAGCCAGCCATACCCAACCCCAGGCGCTGCGGCGCCCGAGCCTCGAACTCGCGACCTTGTTGGGCAGAAGTCCAACGCTCTACCCACTGCGCCACGAGCTCGTTGTCTTGCCGGTTTCGATCGGGAATATTAACAATGGTAGTAGGGCGCTCACCGATCGGTTACAGGACTCACTCGTCCCGTTGTGCCTTGGGGCTAACTCTCAAGCCCCGCCAGCAGCCGTAAGGCAGCTTAGTGTATAGGCAGAATAACATGACCGACAAAGACAAGGGAGACTGGAATGGCCATTTCTGGCTTATTAGCCGTCATCAGCCAGCCATACCCAACCCCAGGCGCTGCGGCGCCCGAGCCTCGAACTCGCGACCTTGTTGGGCAGAAGTCCAACGCTCTACCCACTGCGCCACGAGCTCGTTGTCTTGCCGGTTTCGATCGGGAATATTAACAATGGTAGTAGGGCGCTCACCGATCGGTTACAGGACTCACTCGTCCCGTTGTGCCTTGGGGCTAACTCTCAAGCCCCGCCAGCAGCCGTAAGGCAGCTTAGTGTATAGGCAGAATAACATGACCGACAAAGACAAGGGAGACTGGAATGGCCATTTCTGGCTTATTAGCCGTCATCAGCCAGCCATACCCAACCCCAGGCGCTGCGGCGCCCGAGCCTCGAACTCGCGACCTTGTTGGGCAGAAGTCCAACGCTCTACCCACTGCGCCACGAGCTCGTTGTCTTGCCGGTTTCGATCGGGAATATTAACAATGGTAGTAGGGCGCTCACCGATCGGTTACAGGACTCACTCGTCCCGTTGTGCCTTGGGGCTAACTCTCAAGCCCCGCCAGCAGCCGTAAGGCAGCTTAGTGTATAGGCAGAATAACATGACCGACAAAGACAAGGGAGACTGGAATGGCCATTTCTGGCTTATTAGCCGTCATCAGCCAGCCATACCCAACCCCAGGCGCTGCGGCGCCCGAGCCTCGAACTCGCGACCTTGTTGGGCAGAAGTCCAACGCTCTACCCACTGCGCCACGAGCTCGTTGTCTTGCCGGTTTCGATCGGGAATATTAACAATGGTAGTAGGGCGCTCACCGATCGGTTACAGGACTCACTCGTCCCGTTGTGCCTTGGGGCTAACTCTCAAGCCCCGCCAGCAGCCGTAAGGCAGCTTAGTGTATAGGCAGAATAACATGACCGACAAAGACAAGGGAGACTGGAATGGCCATTTCTGGCTTATTAGCCGTCATCAGCCAGCCATACCCAACCCCAGGCGCTGCGGCGCCCGAGCCTCGAACTCGCGACCTTGTTGGGCAGAAGTCCAACGCTCTACCCACTGCGCCACGAGCTCGTTGTCTTGCCGGTTTCGATCGGGAATATTAACAATGGTAGTAGGGCGCTCACCGATCGGTTACAGGACTCACTCGTCCCGTTGTGCCTTGGGGCTAACTCTCAAGCCCCGCCAGCAGCCGTAAGGCAGCTTAGTGTATAGGCAGAATAACATGACCGACAAAGACAAGGGAGACTGGAATGGCCATTTCTGGCTTATTAGCCGTCATCAGCCAGCCATACCCAACCCCAGGCGCTGCGGCGCCCGAGCCTCGAACTCGCGACCTTGTTGGGCAGAAGTCCAACGCTCTACCCACTGCGCCACGAGCTCGTTGTCTTGCCGGTTTCGATCGGGAATATTAACAATGGTAGTAGGGCGCTCACCGATCGGTTACAGGACTCACTCGTCCCGTTGTGCCTTGGGGCTAACTCTCAAGCCCCGCCAGCAGCCGTAAGGCAGCTTAGTGTATAGGCAGAATAACATGACCGACAAAGACAAGGGAGACTGGAATGGCCATTTCTGGCTTATTAGCCGTCATCAGCCAGCCATACCCAACCCCAGGCGCTGCGGCGCCCGAGCCTCGAACTCGCGACCTTGTTGGGCAGAAGTCCAACGCTCTACCCACTGCGCCACGAGCTCGTTGTCTTGCCGGTTTCGATCGGGAATATTAACAATGGTAGTAGGGCGCTCACCGATCGGTTACAGGACTCACTCGTCCCGTTGTGCCTTGGGGCTAACTCTCAAGCCCCGCCAGCAGCCGTAAGGCAGCTTAGTGTATAGGCAGAATAACATGACCGACAAAGACAAGGGAGACTGGAATGGCCATTTCTGGCTTATTAGCCGTCATCAGCCAGCCATACCCAACCCCAGGCGCTGCGGCGCCCGAGCCTCGAACTCGCGACCTTGTTGGGCAGAAGTCCAACGCTCTACCCACTGCGCCACGAGCTCGTTGTCTTGCCGGTTTCGATCGGGAATATTAACAATGGTAGTAGGGCGCTCACCGATCGGTTACAGGACTCACTCGTCCCGTTGTGCCTTGGGGCTAACTCTCAAGCCCCGCCAGCAGCCGTAAGGCAGCTTAGTGTATAGGCAGAATAACATGACCGACAAAGACAAGGGAGACTGGAATGGCCATTTCTGGCTTATTAGCCGTCATCAGCCAGCCATACCCAACCCCAGGCGCTGCGGCGCCCGAGCCTCGAACTCGCGACCTTGTTGGGCAGAAGTCCAACGCTCTACCCACTGCGCCACGAGCTCGTTGTCTTGCCGGTTTCGATCGGGAATATTAACAATGGTAGTAGGGCGCTCACCGATCGGTTACAGGACTCACTCGTCCCGTTGTGCCTTGGGGCTAACTCTCAAGCCCCGCCAGCAGCCGTAAGGCAGCTTAGTGTATAGGCAGAATAACATGACCGACAAAGACAAGGGAGACTGGAATGGCCATTTCTGGCTTATTAGCCGTCATCAGCCAGCCATACCCAACCCCAGGCGCTGCGGCGCCCGAGCCTCGAACTCGCGACCTTGTTGGGCAGAAGTCCAACGCTCTACCCACTGCGCCACGAGCTCGTTGTCTTGCCGGTTTCGATCGGGAATATTAACAATGGTAGTAGGGCGCTCACCGATCGGTTACAGGACTCACTCGTCCCGTTGTGCCTTGGGGCTAACTCTCAAGCCCCGCCAGCAGCCGTAAGGCAGCTTAGTGTATAGGCAGAATAACATGACCGACAAAGACAAGGGAGACTGGAATGGCCATTTCTGGCTTATTAGCCGTCATCAGCCAGCCATACCCAACCCCAGGCGCTGCGGCGCCCGAGCCTCGAACTCGCGACCTTGTTGGGCAGAAGTCCAACGCTCTACCCACTGCGCCACGAGCTCGTTGTCTTGCCGGTTTCGATCGGGAATATTAACAATGGTAGTAGGGCGCTCACCGATCGGTTACAGGACTCACTCGTCCCGTTGTGCCTTGGGGCTAACTCTCAAGCCCCGCCAGCAGCCGTAAGGCAGCTTAGTGTATAGGCAGAATAACATGACCGACAAAGACAAGGGAGACTGGAATGGCCATTTCTGGCTTATTAGCCGTCATCAGCCAGCCATACCCAACCCCAGGCGCTGCGGCGCCCGAGCCTCGAACTCGCGACCTTGTTGGGCAGAAGTCCAACGCTCTACCCACTGCGCCACGAGCTCGTTGTCTTGCCGGTTTCGATCGGGAATATTAACAATGGTAGTAGGGCGCTCACCGATCGGTTACAGGACTCACTCGTCCCGTTGTGCCTTGGGGCTAACTCTCAAGCCCCGCCAGCAGCCGTAAGGCAGCTTAGTGTATAGGCAGAATAACATGACCGACAAAGACAAGGGAGACTGGAATGGCCATTTCTGGCTTATTAGCCGTCATCAGCCAGCCATACCCAACCCCAGGCGCTGCGGCGCCCGAGCCTCGAACTCGCGACCTTGTTGGGCAGAAGTCCAACGCTCTACCCACTGCGCCACGAGCTCGTTGTCTTGCCGGTTTCGATCGGGAATATTAACAATGGTAGTAGGGCGCTCACCGATCGGTTACAGGACTCACTCGTCCCGTTGTGCCTTGGGGCTAACTCTCAAGCCCCGCCAGCAGCCGTAAGGCAGCTTAGTGTATAGGCAGAATAACATGACCGACAAAGACAAGGGAGACTGGAATGGCCATTTCTGGCTTATTAGCCGTCATCAGCCAGCCATACCCAACCCCAGGGCGCTGCGGCGCCCGAGCCTCGAACTCGCGACCTTGTTGGGCAGAAGTCCAACGCTCTACCCACTGCGCCACGAGCTCGTTGTCTTGCCGGTTTCGATCGGGAATATTAACAATGGTAGTAGGGCGCTCACCGATCGGTTACAGGACTCACTCGTCCCGTTGTGCCTTGGGGCTAACTCTCCAGCCCCGCCAGCAGCCGTAAGGCAGCTTAGTGTATAGGCAGAATAACATGACCGACAAAGACAAGGGAGACTGGAATGGCCATTTCTGGCTTGTTAGCCGTCATCAGCCAGCCATACCCAACCCCAGGCGCTGCGGCGCCCGAGCCTCAAACTTGCGACCTTGTTGGGCAGAAGTCCAACGCTCTAGCCACTGCGCCACGAGCTCGTTGTCTTGCCGGTTTCGATCGGGAATATTAACAATGGTAGTAGGGCGCTCACCGATCGGTTACAGGACTCACTCGTCGCGTTATACCTTGGTAAGTCTACAATCACGGAGACGCAGTTTTCCAGGTATGTATTGTCTACAGAACTGTGACCACAGCCTTTTTTCAACATTGAGTGAAACAGAGTACCTGTATAGAAGAAGCAAATTTAACATTAAAAATTTAACGTTACAAATTTAACGTTACTTTCATTCTTCCGAAAAACGTTACAAATTTAACGTTACAAATTTTAATGTTACAAATTTAACGTTACTTTCATTCTTCCGAAAAACGTTACAAATTTAACGTTACAAATTTTAATGTTACAAATTTAACGTTACTTTCATTCTACTGAAAAATGGACTTAATAGGTCCTAATTTACAAAATTTGCTGACAAGGAAGTGAACTTTAGAAATCAGACCGGAGCTCTGCTATGTATTGTTATTCTCCAATGATCAATGTACTCGTAATTGAGACCATTGCCTTGTAAAAACTACAGCATTTTTAATTTAGTTATGCCATTGGTAACAACGCATGTATAAAGGTTTTTATCTCTTACAAAAGCAAGCATTGGATTAGAAAAACGTCATAAACAAATATACCCTACAAGGGATAACGGTTGAAATAAGTAAAAAGACCACTAGACAGGCATACATTGAGACATTGCATTCATATACTATTGCAGGCATTTTACACTTAGGTAATTTCCATAAATAAATATCTTTGGAAACTTACGGAGAGACAAACGTTTGAATTGTTAAACTAATGCAACGGTCAAGTTTTCCTCTTAGATTATTAATTTTTGTATTCTTTGAAATCACTTATTAACGGGTTTTTCTCTGGCTGAATTTTCACCTTGTATATGCAACCTGTACTTGGCTTGTCACGGACGTCATGGAACATTCACGCATGTGCTTTTAGTCATACATTTGAAACAAACAATTACCTCAAGGTCTTTTGAATGACTCCTTGTTAAGCATTTTCAGACATTCATCCTCATCTATCACATACAGTTGTTTTCATTTGCTGGTGTATGCTGCTTCTTAAGAAGATATATCGTTAATCTGAAACACATACCGTTACCTGTTCTAGCTATTAAGGCTTTAATTCTAAATTCCTCTCTTTTTTACATAAGTTCAATTTCATTAAAAAATTAAACAACAATTAATTCTGCAAGACTGACAGGCGATAGAGGATTATGCCTTTAAAGTTTTCGTAACCTGGACAGGCGACTTACTTACACTGTAATGTTTCGCAGATTATACATTTTCACTCTGCTCTGAAGGCATGAAACTGTAACAAAAATATTAACGGTCTTTATTAGGAATTACTTAAAACGTGGTCCTCAGCATTTAATTTGACAAATTATTGATATTTGATATATTTATTTACATTCTTTATTCTTAAATTATTTAAAACACCCAAAAATATTAAGAAAAAGTCAACATGCCTTTCGTTTTACGCTTCTGGTTTCACTTTATATAAAAATGGCACACAATAGCAAATGTATACGGAGCAGTACTATTTTTAGTTGCTTATCAGTACCTTATTATTAACAAAAACACTATTTAATATGTATTCCTTCAGTAATACAAGTAAATGCAGTAGGAATTAGGAACGGAATTCATTTATATTCTCAATACTTAATGCAGATGGCTCTGATAACAGTTTG
>WEDG01000618.1:0-136513 GCA_017591395.1 Schistocephalus solidus | reverse complement strand
GTGTTCGGCTCACTCCGGTGTCTGGCGTTTAATATGGGACATGTCGACCGAGAGGTAGTCGAGGTATTGATAGCAGGGGCGGCGGAGATATACGCGAGAGAGCCGAACACCAGCACTGCGTCATGCAGCAGTAGAAAAATCGCCGAGATCGCGTGTCTGCGGCTTGTGATATTATGTCAGAGTGTGGTATGGCAGATCGATACTTACTCAGATTCCTTACTACTTGTAGATCTACTTATTGGTAGAATGCACGTTACATGGTCAATCCACAGCAGTCACTGTACTTCGACCCACACGTTCATTGAAATGTCGGGTCTGTTCGTAAAACGTCATGTCAAAAACACCTGACTCCAGGTCCTGCTCTTAATAATTTCAGAAAGTATTCCATCGATTATTCTCTGGAAACCATATACCAGGAACCGCATAGAGGATGCTGGGGGAACCACTGAGGAGTAGAATCATTCTTTGCTGTGTCACGCAGCAGCAGAAACATCGGCGAAAAACCTGTCTGGGCTTTTAGCTGGGAAGTCTGCCAATCTGACGCTTCCACTAGACCACGCCGTCGGCTCAGTGTATGTGCTGTGTGTGTCGAGTGGCTGACCAGTTGACTGGGAGTCAGACGGCGATGGTTCCTCCATACCGCCTGAGTAAGTAAATCCTGGTGTGTGCGTTATGGGGGCCAGGTCGTGCTGTGGCGCGCGAAGAGGGGCGCGCGAAGAGGGGCACTCTGACCCGTCAGCCAATGCGCCCACTCCCAGATCAGACAACTGACTGGCTCGGACAGCGGTCTGATTATGGGGGTGGGGGGAGAGTGAGGTCGACAGATCAGCGCAATTTCCCTCACTTTAAACAACCTGACGCGCTTGAATCTATCATGGTGCGCTAAAAGCCGTGGCTTGGAAGGTTGCCAACTGACGGGATAACTCGGACCGCCTGGTCAGCCCTATTTTGTGTTTTGTGTGCAGTGGCTGACTGGCGGACTGAGAGTCAGGCTGCAATGGCTCCTTCTAAATGTGGCCTTTATGGCACTCCCACTCCGTGGGATCCGAGTCAGGTGTGGTGGTACGCCCAAGGGCAGCTCCGGCCGCGCCAGCTACCTGCGCCCTCTCCTGCCTCTGGTTTTCTTGACTCTGTCTTGACATTGGGCTCAGGTGGGGGAGGAGGAGAGAGTGCGGTAGCTGCAGCGCAATGCTACTATCACTTAAAACTAATTCACGCGCAAGTCACCGTCCCTGCATCACCTGGTGTGGAGCATACGGTGGACCTCGTCGAAATAAACGGTCGAAATGTCATGTCGGAAGTATGGTATAACGTCTTTGCCATATAAGATTGATACATCTTTCATGCAACATGATTATAGAATGCGCAATCCGTGGTCATTCCACAGTTGTTGACTGTTTTCAACCCAAATATTCATTAAAATTTCGTGTCTAACCGTAAAAACCTCATGTCCAAATAACCTGATTCCATGTCTTGCACTTAATAATTGCAGAAATTATTTCATCAATATATATATATATATAGCTTAACGAATTTAATCATAGTCGGGATCACTCACGCGGTATCCTGGACGTAAGATCTTTGCTATGGGGTTTCCATAAATGCTGAACAAACTTAACTGACTGTGCATTTGTTATCATGGTAAACTTTTGGCAGCCTTCTCCCGACCCTTTTCTCATAAAGTCCGGTGCTAAGACCAGTATCCAGTTAAGAAACACAACTCCTTCACCATTCTTTGTCAGTTCGCTTTATCAACATATGTGACTACCTGCAAGGGCTGTAGTCTGAGCTCCAGGGCACAATGGAACATACATGTCGCTTAAGCAGATCGGTGAGCAACAGGCTATCACGCTATATATTAGGTGAATCAAATGTTTGGAATGGCGAGTTAAACGAATTAGGTTGACAACTGGACCATCGGAATTTAAGGTTCATGAAAACCATTTTTTAAGTATATTATTGTCCTTTCCTTATAAATAATTTATGATAATATCCAGTACGACATCTTGACTGTACTTTTTCTGAAAAAAAGAGAAAATAAGCTGAAATTTAAAGCTTGTTTGGATTTGGTAGAGCGGTATTGTTTTAAAAAAACCATCAGGTAATTCATGGTTTTACACAATATTTCCTTAGTGAATGAGCTTCAAAACTTAAATATGATGTCAAAAATTAGCAAACTTTTTTAATCAAGAACCTTTTCTTTAATTCAAAAAGGAAATAAACTTTTTTCTGCAACTAGGTTGCAACGCAAAAGTTCAGGATTTCTAAGACGTTATTGGGAAATATTGCACTGCCTGTACACTTCTCGTCAATGCATGAGGTAGGTAGCGTGCTGTTAATTTTTCATACGACTCACATCTTCCTCGTTGGAGAAATTCTCATTTTTCTGAAAGTTGAAAAGTCCAGGCATTAGGCCTGTTTGTCAAAAATCGACATCTTACGTAAGTAAACAGCATTTTTTTCCCAAAAAGCACACCTATTCAAAATTGTCAAGGCGTTAACATGATATTTAATAAGTACCGGAATGGCTGAAGTATCAAGTGATTTCTCAGTCGGTGATGCTTTGAAACTAAGGATTTTTACTATGTACTAACATAAATGTATCCAAACGAACAATTTTTTCAAGTTCGCATCAGCCCTTACTTCCAAGGAGAACACACTTATCGGTAACACTTCGCTTTCTTTTCTACTTTTATATAGTCCTGTTTCAAGTTTTCTTTAAACTTATTATATTTTTTTAAACATTTTCTGAATGACAGGGTCTGCATCATTGCATTACCTAAAGACAGAACGGCTACACGCCCTTCGAAAACTCAGCATCCAGGCTCAGTCAGCCAACTGCATTTTTACCAGTGAATAAGTCTGAGCTGAAGTGCCAGGTGGAAATTATAGAAACCACAACTACACATCCACCCTTGCTAATACTCTTCTGCATTTAATTTTGAAAATTTTGAAAATGTTTTTTTTTGTTTCTTTGTTAGTCAGCATTTGCACGAGATCGGCAGCTATCCTGTTTTGCTGGTGCAGATTCTGGTGAATGCCCTATCTTCTAACAAAACCAAGATATCGAAGAGCTGATTCAAAGGAGCACCTAAGGTGCTCTTGATTAAACAAGGAACTTCTTTTTAGGTAAATGTACTTTCTGCTACCCATTGTACCATAATTATTGATGTTGAAGTTTCAGTTGATTTCAAAAAAAGAACCTGCATCCGATATTGTTTGGTAAATGCTCACCTGGGGACTCAATCTAGAGCCCCAGCAAGCGGTTGGATAGTACTTTAAAAAAAATACAAGAAAACGATCTATACTACATATAACCACACCAAACTTGAGTTCAGATTACACATTCGTGCTCTGTGTGCTACAAAATGGACATAAAATGAGAGTTACTCTTAGTTTATGTCTTTAAATCGAACATTTGTGCAAACCATCTGTGTAGAAATCTTTTGGAAATTACTTGGCTTCGAAAAGTTTCGTTACCCGTGTAATGACGAAAATAACTGGTAAAAGGATGATTAGAGCAGACGTTTGATTGGTCATGAAGCGTAATTTTGAAAGCACTTCTGATTTGTTAGCCAAACGCCGATGACTTGCCTTTAAATGAGCAAAACAAAATATTTCGATCCAGGCACTACAAAACTATGTATATCCAGATAGAATATGCTTTTCGGAATCCATTAAAAGCCCTGTGGACACAATTAGCAAAACGCCCACATATAGTCAAATTCAGAGAGGTTGTATTCAGGAATGTTTATGGGTAAGTTACCTGTAGTATGAAGTCCTATAAACTTTCTGCAGTCGCCTAAAATTACGGAATCTCCTTGTACGTTTCTGTCCATAGCCACCATCAAATCCATTTGTAAAGGGTTTTTTCCACATTCAAACTAATGAGCAATGGACGTCATCTACAACAGATACTTGGGAAAGGTTTAAGGAGTTTTTTTATTTACGTAGGAAAAACTTTATTCTCTCATGTAAACTTCACGTTCAGTTCTGCGACACGATTAACTATCTGACGTAAAAAATAATACAATCCTTCGGGAGACTCCAAAATGGCTTTTTAAGTAACTGACTGACAACCATCTTACTTTCCACTTCACGCTCACTGGAAAAATAAAGCAACACGCTCAAAAAAATCCAATTCAATAATCTGGCAAGACAGGCTGATCTCTTGTTAGCAGCTCCAAACCTGCATCCTTCATCTCCCTTTCAACATTCTGGGTGCATTGGGTTGATAAAACATCAATAATTTGCTTTGATGATATTGAAACCCAAAAAAAAACCAACTTATTGCCAAGGGTAAAGATAAATTTTGCGATGGTTATGTGTAAGTTTAGGGTTAGGTAAAGAGTTAGGGTTAAGGTCACATTTGAGGTCAGGGTCAGGAGTTGGTGAAGGGTTAGGGCTTGCGTTCCTGTTAAATGTATGGCTAAGGCTTCGTGTAGGGTTAGGTCTGAAATTAAGGTTACAGCTCAGTTTTATATTAGGGTAAGTAAACGGGAAATTTCAGCCCTGTTGACATTTATCGCATAACCAAATATTTCAATTTGTCAAGGTGTTCCTATTCATGAGTCCTGTTGAGGTGGCCATTCATGTCATCCTTGCGGTTCCAAGGCCCTTAAATGTCCAATCATAGTTACCAATTAACTAAATCGAATTCTTTCAGTCCGCATTTTCCTGCTGACAGGACTTAAGAGCGCGAAACCTGAGACGGACACCCTTCGAAACAAGGAAAAACTCAAAAGATCATCCACTAGTCACCTAATCGACGCACCTGCGGCCAAAGCAATTAGAATCTGATATAGTAAATGAACCTGTTATAGAATTCCTGCCCTTTTGTGTACAGATTTCAGAGCCTAAAGCAGATTAATACAAAGATGAGGCCAACATGTTCCCCTAAAGATGTCATGCGTTAGAGCTAACGGAAAAATTCGTACAACCCCTCGGGTGCCTCAAATTTATAGAGAACGCCCCTTGAAGCTATTCCTACACCCTGGTTCATGTCAACTGTGGCGGATACAAAAATGCTCAGGGGGAGAAGACGCGATCATTGGAACAAGAATCTTATTGTTCTGAGGTTTCGGATTCTTACTCGAACCCAACATCAGAGACAGAAACAGTCTCCGCTGATGCGTTAGACCGAGAATCCGAAACATTAGCCAATAGACTTCTTTTTCAGTGATCGCAACGCCCCGTTCTGATCTACCTCCTGGAAGTCACCTGTTTGCTTCTATTGACAACAATCGTCGTTTTTCTTAACAACATTCGCTTTCGCACAGCTATGTACCCGGACATTACCTGGAAAAACACACACAGAGTCTAAATTGGACTTGACAGTACGCACTGGAGTTGGAGCACGAAAGATTGATGAATGTTTTCCTCCGAAAAAGTCACAGCAAAAAACTGAAGGCGGTTCATCTCAACACAATATCTTCTTAAAAACCAGGGCTTTAAATAAGATTTACCCTTGTGATTTTAGTTTGCATTTATTTGACTTACATGTGAAAACTTCGGGGGCCTCTTCAGTGACTCTTGAGTACAGCTAACGCTCTAACCACCTGAGTAACCAGGTTCCACCTAGGATAGTGAGTTTAATCACATTTGGATCGAGTTGCCCGTCTAGTCTATTGCAATGTATTGCATCTAAAAGTTCTGATACAGATGTACAGTATTTCACGAGCAATCCAGCTAGGCACCACCAGGCTCACTTAATTATCAGGTTATTTTAACGAAATTGATTAGTTCACTTGATTCAATAAAAAAAGTTCATTTAACTTAGTTCGTTTTATTTCCAAAGAAAGCGTGTTCACGGTTGTACCCCAATCTATTTGGATAACTTCCTTTTTGTTGTTGACGATCACACCGTGAGATAATACTCACAAACCGTTGAAACAATGAATGCAAAGTAGCAGGTCTTTAGGTTTCATGCTGTTCGTTGTGTTCTTATGTTGAGCCTCTGCATAAGTACCGAATTGAGCGCGGACGTGTACGGTGTTGGTGGTTATATTGTCCTTTTTTTCATGATTTAGGTTAAACTTGTAAAGTGAGGACTAGCGTCTTCTAAAAGTCATATCCACAAAAGCTTATAAGTCTTTCTTACCTCAATTTTAAATTTGAGGCCCTCAAGTTTAAATACTGATTGTACTGTTGACTAAAAAGGCTACTAATTTAATTCAAAAACCTATGCGACATTGACTTAAAAATGAATGCAACAGCTTAAAAGTAGTTTAAAACGTTTTTGCTTTCCTCTTTTTCGACGTTACACTGTGACCTCAATTGACATCTTTTTAAATCACTGTAGCTCGGTCCTTAAAATTTGGCTTATGAAAGAGTCCTAGAACACTTCATAAAGCAAAAGTCTTTTCCAAACTGCAGTTAATTTTTATTCGAGCAATTTGGCAGAGTTTCCATCCTTCGGTGATTCACTGAGGAACAAAACGTTTGTGCTTGAGCGTTGAGACAGATGAAAATGCAGATATGTTACCGTGTCTGTGCACGTGAGGCATTTTCTTTTAACTTGCCGCATTTTGTGAGTTGTTTTCAGCTGCTAGACCTATATGTGATTTGAGTTGGAAACTGGCAAATCCTTGTTTTAGACTTTCCCACAAACAATTTGTTACTATGCAGTTGAGAGTTTATGCTTCATTTCGACTACTGGGCGCTGATGAAAGGTGTGTGAAGGGGCTTTGCATTAGCAAGTATTATGTTCTGATATACTGCCAGGTTTTACTTACTGATTAAATATAACCGTATTCGATATGATGAAGGCAACCTTTGAAGATGGCGGCTGCTCTTTTAAACGCTGCTCCCAAGCCACGACACTTGATGTTTTAAGAAAATCTGGCTTAACAAGCTTCCAAAATGTTTGCGTTAATAAGGGCTTGTGACTTGCCAAGTAATCTTTTTAGCACACCTGGAGATATATTTTGGTTAAGTGCAGATATTATCACTATTTGGAGTGATTTGTACCGATTTTAAAAACCCAAAAAAGTAAGTTGAACGGTTGTTTACCAAAAGTACTATTGTAAAGATATTTTTATATTTTTGTTTTAAAGTAAATGAATCTTCAATTTATAGCAAAACCTTTTAGAATTGCTATGACTTAAATCAACTATAATCACTTATTTTCAATTTGAAACTTTCTATGAGAGTGTTTCTTTAAATTCTATAAAATGCTGGGGCAAATTCTCGTTTGAAATAATTAAAAACGCAAACGACGAAATGATATCCACCGCGAGGCTTTTGATTTTGTTCTGATATTTCCATCAACGATCTTGGGTGCCCATATTCGGAGACAAGGCAGTCTTATGCATAGCTCTCTTAATACAGAACATGAGTTGAATGGGAATTTGGTCTTAATGCGTAGATTAACAATCAATGTGTAACGGCTACCCATAAACTGGGTTTTCCGACTTAGAATAAGTATTTCCTCTATCGACATTTTGGAAATACCAATGACCATGGTATTTCGCGGAACAAAAAGAGTAAAACGGAAGCAGAACCTTTATTTTTATTTTTACAAATGCCTTTGAAGTAAGCGTATAAGCTCGTTATGCTGTTTCAGGTCTAAGACTTTTTGTAAATTAAAATTAAGCCGGCATAGACGTAGCCTTGTAGATGACTCTTCACCATCCTGAAAGTTAGCAAGCAATGTCTAAATACCTTTACTTCACTCATCTGAAAAAACGTGTTATTATGGTGAAGGTAAGAGCAAAATGGCCCAGTTAATCTCTTAAGGATCTGAATGACACTTAAACATTGCTATGAGTCATAGACCTCACGGTTCAATCGAAGGTCACGTAACGAAATTCTAAAGCGTGGTCTTTTTCCCATTTCCCAAATTTGTTCATCGTTACCTAGTTGGTATAACTTCAAACATAATTCCGTGGAATAAGCACTATATAGGTATACGGATTTACTAATATACATATAGAAGAAGCATATTGCTGTGGTCCTTGTCTACAGGAGTTCAACGATTAAATGACTTGCATTCATTTATGAACGCTCACCGATTGCTTAACAGAAATCACTCGTCCCGCTATGCCTTGGGGCTCACTCTCGATCCCCGCTGGCAACCGTACAGTGGCTATTCGTATGATAGGTATATGCATATTACCGACCAAGACAAGGAAGGCTGTAATGGTTATTTTCTGGCTTATTAACCTCGTCAGCCAGTCATACCCAACCCCAGTAGGTGCGCCACCTGAGGATCAAACCCACAACCCATTTAACAGAAGTCAAACGTTCTATCCACTGAGCCACGGGTTCGTTCTAAACTGGCAAGACAACGAGCCCATGGTTTAATAGTTAGAGCGTTGGACTTCCGATCAACGGGTCATGGGTTCGATCCTTGGGTGGTGCCTCTCCCAGGATTGGGTATGACTGGCTGTCGATGGCTAATAGGCCAGAAATGTCGGCAATATTCATTTGCCGAGTCAATAACTATTTTAAAGTTTAAGATTTACGGAATAGGTCTTCTTCATCAATGCTATTTCTAAGTTCTATGCATGACAAGGTCCTAAATTGTTGTAACCCGTGCGAATGTTTACTTTTATCTTCTCCCATATACTGGTATAAGAGAGCTAGCAATAGCAATCGTAAATTGATTCACATTCTCACACAATATTCATTAATGGTGCTTTATTTCTCTGAATAACGCCTTCTAAAACACTAAATGTGTAATTGGATTTCAGTTATTATTTGAGGACCTCAAAAGGCACTCTGGAGTTATGTTAAATTAAAACAGCTGCAATTACTTGGCAGGAAGTCGATAATTTTTTTAATCCTTTTTTTCTTTAATGAAAAATCGCTCTTTTAGTTTGTTTCCTGTCGATTAACAATATTACTTTGGCATATATGTAAGCGCGCACTGTTGAGGAAGGCCTCTTTAGGTATTTAGGCAATAAACTGACTTTTGACGGTGATGAAGCAAGATGCATTGACTGTTTACAGCTTTGTATTTTATATTTGGGTTGCTTCCACGCGTGCAGACTAATGTATCAAAACCAATTTGAATTTTTAAGTTAGTCTTTTTTTAGATCTGATCATTATGCATGTCATCAGAGGGATCATAATCTCACTCTACAAAAGATAACTTATCATTATCAGGTCGGAAATATTTTTTCCTCTCGACTGAATTTCTTCAGACAAATATTTGTCAGCCACCAGTAAATATGCAGGCCATAGCACGTGGTAATTACCACTGCTGTTTCTAAGCTTATAAAACTGACAGTTCAAAGTGTTCTGTGTGCTCTCACGCAGAAGAGATTTGAACTCTGGTAACTTTATGAATTCTGAACATTGCATACTTCTGCATAGGAAATGCGTCGTTAATGCAGTCATACCCAGTGTATAAAATAGACTTTAAGATATTAAGAATACCGTTTAAAGAATGTTTACTGCAAGATTTTTGACTTTGGATACAATAGAGCATGGGGGAGTTGAAAAGAACAAATTTTGCGGTGTGAAGTTGGCACGTTGTGTGAGAAAGCTATTGGAGGGTGGAACCTAGAAGGATGAAATGCCTTAAACTTTTAGTTTTGCAGTTCAGGCAACATAGTGATGCGGTTATACGGATTTTAAATATAACAGATGAACTTCAAAAAGGATTGCATTTACGGGACATTGGTGGGCTTTTGAAATTTAGCCACCATCTTTTTTACATTCCATTCGCATATGAATTCTCTTATAGGTACATCATTCGGCCTATTTCACCCATTATATAACGAATTCAAACCCTATTTGTTTATTCAAGCATCAAAAAGGAGGTTATCAGCGCATGACGCTGGCACCGTTTTGAAGAACGTGAAATTTAATCGATATTTTGAGACGCATTCAAGGATGATACTTCATGGTGTCAATCTATGCACTCTTCGGCAATTCGTTTGTGATCTTATGCTGTTGTGCGGTTTGTGTGCCTAAACTTATTCACGGTTGATGGAGGACATTTTTTGCTGAACATTTTGGAATTTTACTTTCAAATAAAGTGTAGCTCTGTCTCTCGTGTTTCCGTGGCACCTGTAGCATCGTCTTCGTGGTTACTCAATTAAATTGCGCATTTCTATGTCCAAGCTGAATATTTGGTCTGAATTCTTCTTACAACTGGTAAGAGAACAATGGGGTTATCACTCCAAATCGGTCGTGGAGGTGAGATCACTGCAAATCTTTAGAAGTAATAACTTGATATGCTGTGCCTTTTTTTTTACTCAACACAGCCTGAACCTATGACTACACCGACTCCACACAAAAGTTTTCTTAGAGAAAATGCTATTTTAATTAAGTCAATTATATTTTATTAGTTGGTCTTTTTAAGAAATCATATACGCTATATACAGTACATCAAAACGAGAAGAATATAATTTTCGATACTTTACACATTTTTCTCAAAAATAACCTGAAAAGTTTACTTTAACCCAGCTGTGGCTGTGGATTTATCTGCTTTTATTCGAATTCTCATCTTTATTCTTTTTTTTGTCTGTGTTTTTACTAATTTGGGCATATTTTGGCCTTTAGCTGCAGGTCGTCGGTGGGAGCGTAAGACTTCTTTTTTTCTATCCTGCAAACTGAAGGGCTGAATATCTGCTGTTGCAGGATCAGTGCAAAATATTTCTTCCAACAAACACTGGGCAGTTTCTAACGAAAAGTAGCGTGAGCATCCATCAGGCGGGCCATCTTCACTTCGACCGGCTAGAATGACTTTTGGTTTAAACGCTGCTGCAATGGATACCTACAAAAGTCAGTTGATATTTGACAGGATATAAATATCAGTAACTATTTGAATAAGATGCGTTATGTCTGGATTTTACCAGTGTCAAAACATTGACCTTTAGCCCTTGGACTTTCCGTAGATAGCTCACCATACGTTTTTGGAGTCAACTGCAATGGTAGTTAGAGAACAGGTTGAAGGAGACAGTTGAGATGAGATGACTGGATCGTTGAAATAAACATCTTACTCATCTTGCCTTTAGGGTTCCGTTTTTTCCTGCGTAAAGTAACTATCGAAGTTTGAAAAACCTGTTGCCATTTTAGGATTTATAGTCAGATTTTCAAGTAATTATTGCGCCAATGAACAATCCTGACGAAGATATCACGGCAAGCAACGGCGCGCTTACGGACGAAAAAATCAACATCAAACGATATATGAGCCTCTGCAAAGGATTCATTTTTTCTTATTATCTAAATTGCATATGGTTCAGCGTACAAGCATTGTATAACCAGTGATGCTGCTTTTTGTCCAACATCCTTCTTTTTGGATGATTCTGGTGACCTTTTATAGTGTGAATCCAAAACTTTAGCTATTATGTCTCCATCTTTTTCTCATCAACCTCCATATTTTTCACAAAGCATACTTAAAACTTTGTCAGTCCAAAGAGTTCCCCACAGGCCATTTTTGTTGGCCTTTCTCTGCATTAAATCTTGTACCTGTTTTCAAAGTACTATCTAGGCAATCATACACGTTTTGCATGCAAGGTTGTGCAGAAATTTTAGTGTTATGATTTTTTCTTCTTTTCTTACAGTCATATCTAACGGAAACGTAAGCTTTACCCCAAACATTCTAACTATCGTTTATCTAGAGTTTGAAACTGCCAACTTATGAGGATGCAAACACGTCATTCGGGTCCCGGCAAAGTTTTTAAAGCAGTTAATCACCGCTTATTTCTCGAAAACAGCATGTTCATGCCATGGCTGAAAACGCAGTAACAAACATCAAGTTTTTTTTGAAAATGAGCCTCGGTGAACGTATTGTAACATAAACTCATTCATTTAAATTTTCAAAGTGATACTTTTGGTATTTTTGCAAAATTGTTTGCTTTTCTCCGGTTCTATGATAGGCTCATTATTAATTATTTCGACAATTTGCCGATTCCCTGGCTTGAGGTTCAGACATTGAAATTGTCTCTGGAATATTGAGCTTATTGTTTTAGCAGGACGTTTTTCTCTCTTTTTTATGGAATCTGTCAGTCACGCTACAAATATCTACTTTTCTGAGAGGTTACCAAATTCATAAATTATGCCCTCTGCAAGGAATGCAATCGTTATCATATAACATCAATTTTAAGACCGCAATGAAGAATGGAGTCTTTGCAAACTGTACACAAGAGAACGATGCGGAGTCAGTTGTTTCATTTAACATGAAATTCTCCCATACGTCCCACAAGACAATTAAACGCGTAACATTATTTTCAGCGCAAGAATAATTTGCAAATACATTATTTGTAACCGGGTTAACAGGCGTTGCTTGGCGACTCTCACGCTCAAGAAAGTGTTTCAAACATGTTTTTAATTATAATATTCTTAAGACTTGAAAATTTTTATTCAAGTAGGATCTTACCTGCCTGTTTATTAATTATCCTTATGAAGTATGCAAAATATTCTATCTTCAGGAAACATCTTTAACGACTTCATGCTATTTTTTTTTAACTTATAGAGAAATATAAGCTTCGCACTGCTTTAAAAGCATACAGCTTGTAGCATGAAACGCAAACACAACGGCAGATTGGGCTTTAACTAAGTCGAGGATCAGAAACCTATTTCGAAATTAACTGCACCCCATCGTTGAGAATGCAATTTGAAGGATAATTTTTTTGTTAAAACGTAATGCAAAGGAAATAGTTTGGCTAGATTTTTCATTAAACTAAATGCTTGAATTTATCGAGGCGTTGCATATTAATATGAAAAACACATACTGTTTAAGTGGAACTTTCTTTGAGTGTAATTTTTATAGGTAGTTGAAAAAATTTACTTTCAAAAACCAGCATCATGGCCTGTCAAAATTATTTTGATATTTTGCCGCAAATTATACATTGTATTAGCCTTTAAACTAAACTATCTTAAATAAAAATTCCCTTTAGAATTTCAGTTAACATTTCATGAGATCACAGACACTGAATGTATACCTGCATCATGCCGTCACATTTATTTGTCACACCATGCATGGAAGATTTTAAAATAGTTCCTTTGGTTTATGTCAGTCAAAGGACTGCTGCATGCTCTAGTGTCTAGTATTTCCATGCTCTAGAGAATTCTTACTTATAGAATAGGGTTACTGAAATGTCTTACAAGCAAACAAAGCGACCATCTTATATGCCTATTAAAACTATTAACGGGGAGTATTCAGCAATGTCCTCCCTGTATCCAGTCAGGAACAGTATGCAAGACACTACCCTTTATTAGAAAAACGTTATGATATGATAAGTTTTAGCAGGAAACTTATTGTGAAAAAACTGACAGGCGGAATACTATCACCGAGAATATTTATTACAGACTTTACTTTCAGAAGCAAATTTACTTTTGCGGTGTCTGGATCTTAGACGAACCTCGTTTTTAGCCCTGGCGATCTTCTAACGCCATCTCATATAAAGCTACCAGAAATTTTAAAATTTATTTAAAAAAAAACAAATATGAATTTAGTAGAGTTTTTTATGAATTACCGCGAAACTTGATCCCAGGTTATGTCTGGACGATTGGATGCGTGGTATTGAACAGGTTTCGTTCCGACCGCCTTCAAGGACTCTACTCTGTTAAAAATGACTATAAAACTAACACGATTTTCTCCCGTTCATTTGCAATGCCGTTATAAATCTAAATATACTTTATAGGAAAAAGGCATAAAATATTCTTTCTTGTAATCATTGGCTGGAAAATAATGCGTTCTTTAAATTTTCAACTTGAATAAAGTGTAGCTGCTAGACTTTTATAAGCGTTTTCCAATTTTCGAATTATTTTGAACCCAAGATTCAATTAAACTTCTATGAATGAGTGTCAAAATTATACGTTGGTCCTTAACTGTGTCAGGTACATCCTTAATTTCTATAAGCTAATAAAGGATGTTATACAGGCTTTATGAAATATTACAGTGGAGGTGGTCTATGCTGTTTACTTTACAAGCAGCATCAGCAACTCAGTAGATACGATGCTTTACGAAAATACGTTTCACGGTCTTAAAAGTTTTATAATTATAACCTTCTCATGACCCAAAAACCCATTATTTCAGTATAAAGTTTCAATCAAATATATTTTTCTTATAATTTTAATACAAAAATATTTTACTGCATTTGTTCGACAGAATATATTGTAAATAAGCAGTAATATGCTACTTAGGTGTTCGTTTTTCTCGAGTGCCGCTTATGGAGGGGGGTCTCAAAAAAGCGCATGTGACCGAGACTGAAAGTGCTTGGGATTATGCTTCGCTAGAGCAATCACAATAACCTGGTTTAGAAATAGTTTCCAAGAGCTCCAATCCCAATTTTATCGAAAAACACTTCTAACTAAACAGAAAAAATCTTAATTAGGTAGTAAAGAAGTTGGCGGTAATGAAATAAATATTTTGGACTTTATAACTGTATAAAGCAGCCAAAATATAAAAATTTATAGTATTATCTTTGTCCATATTAATTTCCTAATGCATGAATGCGAAGATAGGATAATAAATAATGTACTATTATTTTGTATTTTGCTATTTTTATTTCCTTCTCCTTTTTTGCATTTGCTTCTTTCGACGTCCATCATATAAGGCCTTAAAAAGGTGACTTTAAACATAGACGTTTATTAACCGATTGTTTTTTGATACAACCTTTTTTGTCGACCATTACAGAAGTAAGGTTTATTGCCTTTTTTATTGGACGGTCGTTTCTTTAACGCAGCAAAACTTTCCAGGTTGCGGATCACGCGATCCCTAAGAGAGACGGAATATTGTTAAAAATTTCGCGATCTTTCTTTAGTTTTATCACTAACTTTAGATTTTGTAAATTATATATATATATATACATACCACAACAATTATATATCACAACAATCAGAAGGAATATATGGCAAGGCGATTTCGGTGGAATGAGGGCCGAACTCATGCGCACCCAGTGGGAACCTTTATTCTTTGGAAACGTAACCGAGGACTGGGAAACGTTCCGGGACATACTGCACAGGCTCATGGAAAAACACTGTCATATTTTGAGAAAAAGGTTAACGAACAGACCGCGATGGCTTTCGCAGGCCTTAAAATTCGAAGTTAACAAAAAGCGGAGATTGTGGAAAAAATCGCTTACGGACGGAACTCCTACATCTCTAAATGCGTATAAAATGCAGAGAAATCGGGTCAAGGGCCTTATTTTTAGAACAAGACAGGCTTTCGAAGTGGACCTGCTGAACCGGGCCACCGTGAACCCGAAACTGTTTTACGGTTACCTCAGACAGAATACACGGAACAAGGATCCAATACCCCTGCTGAGGACCGCCGAGGGCATAGACCTCACTGAAGACGGTGCGAAGGCTAATCATCTTTCGGAATTTTTCCAGTCGGTTTTCTCAAAGGAAACGAGATACGATCACCCTACCGATGGCTTCGAAGTGGATACAATAGTCGAGACTGTTAATTTTACCGAGACTACTGTCCTCAAAGAACTTTTGGGGTTAAAGGAATCCAAGTCTCCGGGTCCCGATGAAGTACCTGCCAAGCTGTTGAAAGAGCTCGCGAGAGAGTTGGCAAAACCACTCTCTACGCTTTTCCAAGCATCCTTCCAGACCGGAAGTCTACCAGCCGACTGGAAATCCGCATGGATTACGCCGCTTTATAAGGGTGGAAGCCGAGCCTCTGCTAACAATTATCGACCGGTCAGCCTAACTTCAGTTTGCTGCAAAATCATGGAAAAAATAATTAAGCAACAACTAATACAGTTCTTCGAACATAACAATCTGCTATCCGATGCCCAGCACGGTTTCCGTAGAGGTAGATCCTGCGTCACAAATTTGCTCTACTGTTTAGAACGTTGGACTGAAGCGGTCGATAGTGGTAATACGGTGCACGCAGTCTATATAGACTTCAAAAAGGCTTTTTGATAGCGTGCCGCACCACCGCCTTCTTTATAAACTCAACCGCATAGGCGTAAGAGGTAGACTTCTGACATGGATAGAAAACTTCTTAACTGGCCGCTCACAAACTGTGCATATCAGCGACAAACAGTCGACTAAAGTTGAGGTCGAGAGTGGTGTTCCCCAAGGCTCTGTTCTCGGCCCTATACTGTTCATTGTCTACATCAACGATTGTGCCAACGAACTGGACTGCGATATTGCCATGTTTGCCGATGATCTCAAACTTTGGCGCGTCATTCAAACTGCGGCTGATGAAGAGAACTTGCAGGCAAACTTAAATCGACTCCAGAAATGGTCAAATGACTGGCTCTTGCCGTTTAATGAGAGCAAGTGCAACATCATACGAGTCGGGAAAAAGCAATCCTTCGAACCGTACGATTTACAGTCTGAATGGCATTCCATTGAAAGAAGTGGATGTCCAAAAAGGACCTTGGAGTCTGGATCACGCCTTCGCTTAAACCCTCCCTACATTGCGCAAAGGTAGCGAAGTCAGCCATGTCGATTCTGTACCTCGTTAAACGAGCGTTTGCAGCCTTCACTACCGACTGTTTCGCTAAAGTCTTCGGAACATTCGTGCGGCCACAGCTGGAGACCGCTATCCAAGCTTGGAGACCCTGGGCGGCGAAGGACATCAACATCCTCGAAAAGGTCCAAAGGCGAGCAACCAAACTTGTCCTTGGACATGGCTCACTGCCTTATGAAACACGGCTGTCGAGTCTCAATCTCTTTCCCTTGCACTATAGACAGCTTCGGGGTGACCTGATACTAACATTCCGCATACTACGTATCCAGGACTGTTGTCTGGTGCCAGGGGATTTCTTCGAGTTAGCAAAAACAACGAACTTGAGAGGTCATCCTCTCAAATTACGTGTGACTGGAGCAAGGCTAGACACTCGGAAGTACTTCTTCTCCAAAAAGAGTAGTAGAAGCTTGGAATAGTCTTCCTCTGGATGTTGTAATGTCGGACTCCCTGGAGGTTTTTTTAAGCGAAAGTTAGATCGATATAATGGTGCGAGCTACAACACTAACTGAAAGCTGCAAGTGTGACGTCATAAAGTAAGGCATTAATGATACTACTAGTTATATTTTGAGTAACATTTCCTTGTTTGTTATTTTCGTTCGAGGGCTTGCATTCTCCCATTACTCCCATGCTGGGGTCCTCGAGGTCTCGATGCTTAACTTATTTACACACCTTGGTGACACCGTGAGTATTCGCATCAGCTGGACCTGGCGTCCGTCGTCCATGAGGTGTATGAACGTTATCCCCTGGTTCGAACCGCAATGGACCGAGGATGATCTGGACATCTATTTCAACCTTTGAAATCCCTCAACGGACGCTGCAATCAGCAATGGAGCATCATGTGACCTCCGAAATGCCCCCCGTTGGACCCCTCCCAAGGGCGACAGTTTTTTTCTCCTAAATATCACCGGGAGTTTTTTTTCACTGTCTGCTCTTTTTCAACTTTGTTCCACTATGTTGGCCTCGCCAACATATCGAGATACTATTTTTTGATACCACAACTCGTATGTACAAATAGGGAATTCAAAGGTGACTCACCTACATCTCCCTCAAATATACTGATACTGATACTGATACTGATAGGACCTCTCGTGCATAGGATGGAGAAATTAGGTCACCGGAGTTCACTCTACACAATAATATACCGCAAAAATCCTTGCTATTTTCATGCAGCCTGTGTGATGTCATTGACATTGACATGTTTGAGGGACGTTTAATGATCATTTACATAAATCACTCGTAAAGTTCTGCTTTAATGCTCATACTCTAGCCATATCAGCAGCTGAACTGTGGCTAGTGGTACAGGCAGGAGTACATAAACTTCAAAGATATGGGAGACTTGAATGGCTACTTCTGGCTTATAAGCTGGCATCAGCCACCATACCCAACGCAGTTTGTGAAAAATTGGATATTTGAAACCGCGACCTGCTGATAAATAGTCCAACGTTCTACCCCTACTGCGCCACCATTAAAGCAGCTTCCTAATATCGAAGAAGAACCTCTCCAAGTTTCAAGATAGAACAGCAAGAAGAGGTCTCCGTCAGTATAATAAAATTTCGTTTTTATGTAAATAAAAACCCGGGGGTAAACATTAAAACGCCTTTATGCGCAACATTCGATGACTGCTTAATTCCTTGCATCTCACTTGTGGTCAAGTTTATCCAACAAAATGCCTCATGACTGCCGACAGGACTGAAAATTAACTTTCTTTATCCACCCCCAGTTTTGGCACCTCATTGAACAAATCTTTGATACTGAACGCTGTGTTTTCGGCCTCATCTTTCATACTGCTTCACCGGTGTTGTGTTCATATCTTTTATAGTGTCCAAGCTGATGTTTCTAGCCAGAATCCGTTTATCACTGAAAGGAGTTTAATCAGGTTTCGATCCAGTGGTATTCGTAATGTCCGTTATCACTTGTAAAGGTTTATATACCTCATCGCGCACTGAGTCAGGCGTTCTACACTAATGGAACATTTAATGAGATCAAACAGTCAGGGAGATGATAACGTTTATTTATTGGAATACAAAAGGGTTAAAAAAAGTGAACAGGATTCAAGGGATATATTTTCCAATTAATGGACATTTATTGCTGGCTGAACAAGAAAGTTTAAAGGCGTGGTTTCCGGAAAGGTTAAACATAACTCAATATATGCCGTTTACATCAATACCAGTAACGTTAATGGCCGTACCTTCCACTGTTGCACTATAACATCACATTAAATTTTTATAAATAGTTCAGCATTAGATAAATAAATTGGTTCATTCAGTTAAGAATCTATGGAAGCGTCAGAAAAAACCCCAGCTGTTCATATTTCAGCAAAGGAGGTTACTGGCAAGCCTTTGCTCAGGACGTTAAAATTGCGCTCTCAGTATAAATGTATGTTGTAATCCATGATAATGGTACATCATGTTCCGTATAACGAATGTTTTTGAGGGTTGTAAATTTTAATCGATGTGCTTGGATAAGCATGAAGTTGAAACGATTTGCGACCTTGCGATATTATATTGACGAGAAAGATCAATGTAGCACTGTGTCTTGAGGTGCTTTAAATTTATGTTAGACTAAGAACAAGCCAAAATAGAGTCTGCGAAGCAATTTTCCGTGGTGACTTCAATGCGTCAAATGAACACGGATCGTAACTTAAACTCAAGGTAAATAGTCCACATTAAAGAGAACATTTATACACAGAACAGTGAAGATCATCCCCATAAAATCTTCATTCTCGACCAAAAACAAAATGAAAAAAGGGCTAACAGCCTTTGGACAGTTGTCACCAAAAAGCTTAAACCTACTGACCGCATCATCAGTCAGTCGCTACTTGACGTTTTCAGTTTATTATTGGGATAATAGGCAAATTTGCTAAAAGGCCAATTTTTTTATTTTCGGTGTGCATGGATTCTGAAAAGAAGGAACTATCAGCAACGTATTTACCTAAATGAAATTTAAGGATTCTCAAGGCAGATTTCTGTAAGGAGTTGGTGTAGTCTTCAGTACAGATTCAGTGTGTTGAGAAAAAAAGGATACATATTGGTTCGAGTGTTTCTGGAGGGGGCCTATCGCAGTAGCACGCATAACTTATTTGGGTAGATAAAGTCAATTTTCTTTTCCCTGTTGTGTGAAGACTTCACACCGAAGATACAATTAAGATTAATTTTTAGGTCCATGAGGATGATGCGAAATATGCCATTGCAACACTTCCTCAAACAATGTATTAACTTACGAATAAATAAAAACCAGTCAGTTGTTTTATGTAACGCAGAGGTGCTATGTGACGATAGTTCACTATTTTTGGATATGATCCGTATTTTAGACCTTCCGATAGAGTTAAGGTTTGACGTTGTCAGGCCTGACTGCCAAGCCTTAATGCTCTATTCCATTTAAGGTTGCACGAAGTTGCCAAAAACGTTCACGAAACATGCGTTTTGGTAGTGTCAAATACCCCCGTGCCGTTGATGGCAGCATAAAATATTCTTGGAAAAATTTTACATCTTGTACCTTAATATTTATAGATCCTTTTTCTAAAAACTCTATTAGAGGTTGAATGCCTTCAGATAACAGGTCTGCACGCTGTTGTCGGTTGGTAGCTGGATGGATGCAGATAGAGGACTTAACATTTTCAAATATCTTAATCAGGCGTCCATCGCTCTGACCAATCATACGGTCAGGACCCATTATATGTTTATCCGGTCATTCGCTTGTTTAAGGAATTTTCAGCGAGTAACGACATCATTAAGTATGATCTTACTGTAGTTGATTTCATGGAGGTTGTCATAAGCAGAAAGAGGGAAGGGTGAGCGCCCAGGATCTGAGACTATTTAAACACTATTGGATAGTTTCATCCAGTCTGGTTCAACCTTTTCCACGCAGACGTGCTGTTTTTGGCAAATCGTTAAGGCTCTTTGCCAGTTTAAAAGTTTTATCTGGTTTTTGAGGGCCCTCGGGTTATGCCAAATGCTTTCAGGTTTGAACTCGTCAAATACGTTGCGGAAATCGTGACGCACTACATCGAATTCAACACCTTCTTCCAAAACATTAGCCAAACCTCCAGATACGTCAGTAGGTTTGTGCACAAGAAGTTTCTTCACCGATAGCCACGCTAAAAATCTTCCAAGTTGTCATTTTGATTTTAAAACACTGTCGTATAACATGTTGAATTAGGACTTCCTTTCTTTTTTAGGGAAGGCAAAGCCAACTTATTAATCTGAAATTATTAACAATCATCTGGGTGTTTTTCACATATAGGTGAACTACGTTCTCTGATTTCCAGTCTAGTCAAATTGACGGTTCAAGGATTAATGAACGAGGCATTGCCAATTCTGTTACGTTTTTCGTAAATGTTGGTCTATATATTTCAGTTGCTCCCGGAAACTAAGTAATTGATCTCGGTTTTCGCGAGTGACGGCGAATATTGCAGTGCGGATTGTATCTTGGTCCATTTAAAACTATATATTTTCTTCAAGGAATCCCACCGTAAATAATAATTGAAGGATGTGAGATTGAAATCGAGCCTTTGGCATCCACTGCGATAATATGTTTCTGATTCCGTCTTTGATGCTCTTTTTTTTTTTGCTGCTGTACTTTGTCCTACCATAAAGATAAAACGTGCAAATTCTTTTGACATGCAGTTGTTTTTCCTATGTTTCGTTCAGTTAAAGTTCAACCAATTGGTGTTTGCTTTCCTCATTCGTTCCTTTGCTCATTTTGGTTGGCTTACGTTGTGGGATTTTGACTTGCAGGTAGTTACTTGGCGAGTGTGCCTTTGCTTTTGAAAAAATTCTCGTCAGCCGAGTACATTTTAATGAGAACCATTTAAACTGGCAGTGATAAAAGAAAGCAATTTGTTTGTTTTAACCAACAAAGAAGTGTGGTTATATGGCAAAAAGGACGATGGGAGGACGTGAGGCTTATGAAGAGTAAATGCTACGAGAGAAACAAAATGGTAGGGTGCGGATAGGTGCATAAATTGGCGGACAAACTCAGGGGAGACCGTTACCTGGTTCAGAGTATGACTGGCTGATTATTGCCGATGAGCCCGAAATGGCCATTTCAGACTCCATTGTCTATGTGGGCATTATTTTTCTTCCTCAACTGCTACCACTTACCGCTGTGTGGTTGCTAGCGGGGCTCTAGAATGAGACCCAAGGTAGAATGAGACGAGTGAGTTCTGTGAACGATCGGTGAGGGTATATAAAAAAATAATAATCCGCTATCTTGTGGTGCTGCTGCAGTTATAATACACCATCATAAACAACGATCTTTCCTGCTTGTGTTTTCTTCAGTTCAGTTCAGTTTATTTGATGGAAATTTAAGTGTGCTAATTCAAAACTTTTAATTACTTATTTGTTGACAAGCAACTTCTGGATATCAAATATTCGAAACTTTTCCATTACGCAATACACGTGACTGGCAAATCTGTACAGTTTTATCAATTATATTAAGGGTTATTTGCACTAGGATATGGATGATTACTCTTCTATGTGTAGTCCAATACAGTTTTTGCAAAATTGTGCTAAAGAGATATAATTACAATGTCAGGTGTCTGCAATTACCAAGGTTAATATTAGAAAGTATAAGTGATGTATTTATTACAGTTAGCAATTGCATAAAAATGGAATATAAATAAAGCAAGTTGAATTGCAAAAAAATAGAATTTGTTTGCATATAGTGCAAGATTAAATAAAGCAGGTAGTATTTTAATGAACTCTGCTATTCATTTTCGGCTTCCTCTTAAAGACTTCGATGGAAATAGACAACAAAACAGAGCACTTCGACCTTTGACCACTCTGCTGAAGAAGAACATTTGTATGTACGGCCTGAACCAAGTCACCCATAGATTGGAGGCATGACCATATAAGCTTGTGGTTTTTGCTAATATAAAGAAGTTCCTGGGTATAAGGTAACAGACCTGATTGCGCATGATTCGGAATGTCTGTATCGGGTCACCTCAAAGCTGCTTGTACCTCAAAGGAAACAACAACAACTGTGTTCCATATTGTAATTAGCCCCGTATAGTCACATGTTTGTTTGCACGCCTTTGAACCTTTCCGAGGATATTGATGCTATTCGTGGTTCAAGGTCGCCAAGCTACGCTAGTGAATTCCAATTGCGGCTGCACAAAAGTTCAAAAGACTTTAGCCTTAGCAATCTTAATCAAAGGTAGATAAAGCCTACTTTTCAAGGTACAGAATTGACCTCTCAGACTTGGCTACCTTTGAGCAATGCAGCTGAGTAGTAGCAAGGTCATGGTCCGCACTCCCAAGTCCTTCAGCACGTTTGCTACCTTCAATCGTTTTCCATTCAGGCAATAAACCGTGAGGTTCGGAGAGCTGGTTCTGTCAAATTGCAAAATATTGCAAATATTCTCATTGAACGGAAAAGGACAATCCATTGATCATTTTTCACGTCAGTAAAGGTTCGCCTGCAATAGTTTGTCGCCAGCTGCAGTTGGGATGACTCTCGATAGCTAAGTATGATCCGCAAATATAAAAATATCACAATCTAGTTTGCCAACGCATGCTTTCATGTATATCAGGAACAGAGAAGGGCCAAGAATGGAGCCTTGAGGAGCATCACTTTCAACCGCAACCTCTGCCGACTGCTGCTAACTGCCATAAAAGTTGGATTGGCCAAATAGGATGCTTCAGATCCACTTAAGGAAATTATCTCTAACTCCTGTTTGGTGGCATTTTGCAGGAGTCGCTGATGTGGAAAACTATCAAACGCCCTCAAAAGCAATGAAGACTACATGCATAATTTTTTTCTTGCCAACTGCCCGAGTTCAAGGTTCAAATACATAGAGCAGGTTTGTCACGCAAAATCTGCCTCTACGTCTTCCGTGCTGCAAATCGGATATTAGTTAATATTGCTCAAAGAAGCGTATTAGTCATCGCCTAATTATTTTTCTCATAGTTTTGAGTCAAGTAGATGTGGAGCTAATTGGTCTGCAATTAACTGTGGATACCTTGCCACAAACTTTACATAGCGCTGTGATGTATGTAGCCTTCTAATGAGCAGGTGAAACGCTGGATTTGAACGGGGTTTGAAAATCATGGACAGCGTTTGAATAGTTCCGCAGCAAACGTTTTCAGTAATTTGGGCGGAATGCCGTCTGGATTCAGTGATGCCGACTCATTAAGCGTCAATTGCTCTTAAATAGCAGTTTTTCATAAACCGATGCAGCTTCAATTGTTAAACACTGATCAAAGTCGTAGCTGGGAGGATTAAGTGCTCGTTCAGCCGAAAAAATGGAATAAAAATTGTGATTGTTGCTCGGCTTTTGCTCAATTATTTGCATTTACTAGGTCATCAGTTGCCTTTAATTAAAAGGCTTTTTTAATCATAGAGGTATGTTTTACGTCCCTAATAACTTTAGAGAGCCATTTTTATTTTCAAGCAATGACATATGGTGTGTGCCCGTCCTAAAAATTCCCCAGTAAGGTTACTTAATTAAAAAAGCCTCTCTATATATTTGAGCGCATCACCGTTAGCGTCGGCCTGCGCAGTAGCGAACATCCCCGAATGTGTATGGCATCTGCAAAAGTAAAGATCTTTTGAACTCTAATATTTTACTTTTCCTTTTTTATCAAAATGTTGCCTCGTCCTTCCTTCTCTTCTGTTTTCCCCCGAGCTCTCTTATTTTGTCTTCCCTTAGTTTCGTTATGCGAGTAAATATCACATTATCCTATGAGTTACGCACTCTTCACTCTATGGGGTATGATACGTCAGCTTAATTTTAAAGAATGCTTTAAAGTGGGCTTTGTAAAACACCTGTGAAACACTTGAATTTCCTGGCAGATAAACATTTTGAATGGTACCATATTATCCATTAAATGAGGAGCTTTTGAATATCTTCGAAAGATCTTGAAGTCTTAATGGACGCTTTCCTTTTCAGAAGTAAAATTGGGCTCTGAATGTTGCGTTTTTGGTCGAGATTTCTGCTTAGCAACTTGGTGCTCTTGTTTGTTAATGGAGCATCCATAGCATGGATCATAATTGTTTAATTCATGTTTTAATTCAAGAGTGTAGTGAAAACAGAAATCAAAACTACTTAGAAACAATTTTTACGGGAAAACCGTAACGCTTAGTGGGAAAGTTTGTCGAACCTACAAGGAGACAATAAAAAAACGGGAAAACGGCGAAGGAGAATCGTAATACAAACTCAGGTAAAACGAGACCCATTCAGCTATCAGTTATCGTGGATTGGACTATGCCTCTGGCTAGATCCAAATCCCTAGTTGTCACTCTAAAGTCGCAAGAACTAGAAGCAATGTAAAGTTAAAATCTAGTGAATGTATGCAGTGTTACGTAGTTCACTGGTATTTTTAAGGTTGATTAGTCCAAATGTTCTAGTGGTGCTACAACATATGTATGTCAAGCCGATGTTTGAATGCCTCCACAGACTTTGACATAACAATGGCCTCAGTTAGGTTATTCAACGATTTTCGGACATGGTTGGAGAAAAAATACGCAAGGTTTGTATAAAGTCGCGCACAAATACCTATAACTCGGAGGATAGCGCTTTAGTTTACTTAGGCTGATCTCATATGACAGTTCTCATTGAACTCTTACTAATTTTGTGACACGCCACTGCACTCTTTCGAGGAGGTTTTAATCCTGCTGTGTCCATGGTCGCCGGGCTTGCATCACATATTCAAGATGTGGCCCTAAACACCTACCGAATACTTTAGAAAATCTATCTTCATTTTAAACTTTAAATGTCCGCTTGAAAGCGTACCGAATTGAATTTACGGATTTAGGTAATTTGCAACATTGCGTAGAAGGTTTTAGGTTGTCGATCGTCAAATCACCGAGATTCTTTAGTCGGGTCGATTTCACAGACGTAGCAGGGCGCATTTGATTGAGTTAAACGGCAAGAGTCATCTATGAGGGACCACTCGTCCAAACAACGAAGATTGTCTTGAAAATCGTCTCCATCAGCAGCTGTGGGGATGACTTTCCAGATTTTTATATCTTCAAGAAACATAGAAAAGTGATATTCCAGTTTCTGTACAAAATAACCAATGAAGAAGAGAAATTTTATCAGTCTGAGTACTGCACCTGTGGGACTCCTCTCTCGATGACTGTGCACCTTGATTGCTCACCGACTTCACCTACCACTTCGGAACGACCAACGAGAAAATGCGCAATCCACATAAATATTTTCATCCAATAGCAAACATTTTCAAGTTGTAAAGGAGACCCTGGTTGGAACACTATCAAAGGCCTTCTGGAGATAAATGTTAACCACACTCGTGGTGTCTATTGCATCGATTGATTGTGTCCTTTGTTTCTGCCTATAGTCTTTCATCGTGTCTTTTTCACATGTTGTAGCAAAAACAGAAGACGTCTTGTCGCGAATCATAAACTTTTGCTGTATTTTTGTTATAACATTCAAACAAGCGTACCAAAAACCCGGGTGAACAGGAAAAAGTGAAATTGATATTACACAAAGTTCTATAAGGCAGTTTCCTTGCTGATCTTAATAAGGTACGGTATTTTTTTGCACATTAACAGTAGAACGTTGTAAACATGTGTTATCGGTAAACATGTAAACATGTGTTTTGGTCAACACACAACACAATTCAAAATGTTTTTTTGCTGTTAATATGAAGCAGTGCAGAAGAAGGTAAGGTCCAGAAAGATTTGACGCTTTTGCCAACTATTAGGCCATCAAACCTTGGTCTACAACTAAAGATTGCGTTTGTGGTCACCTTCTCGCTCGGCAGCGAGATTCATGGTTGCACCACTCGTTGGTTGAAGATGAACTTTCTGAGATCCCTTCGCATTTGTGGGCGTCTGACCTTGCATGGATGGCCGTGCGGCTGAGTTATTCAGTGTATATAATGGAGATAGGCATAGCCATTGAAACTCTTTTTTACAGGTAGACGCTAGCAAGATATGCAAATTTTATATGGCTATATCGTAACAGTATATCGATTTAATAAATGTCCGTTAAGTAAACATTCATCAACTCTTATTTTAAACATTGCAACAATCTGAGCGTGAACAACTGAAGTTGGCAGTTTGTTCCATTCTTTTATAACCCGGTGGGAAAAGAAGTTGACTCGCACTTCAATTTTGGCATGCTCTCTCTTCAGTTTGTATTGGTGACCTCCGAGATTTGTCATGTTTGCAAATTCAAAATTATCGGCCATCGTAAGAGCACGATCAACTCCTCTGAGACGTTTGTAGATTAAGATTATAGCCCTCTGTATTGCCTATAAAAGACATGAAAATGTTAAGGCTTTCTATTCGGCCCTCATATGATAGGCATTTCAATCCACTGAACAGTTTCGTAGCCATCCATTGAACTTTCTGCAACTGAGCTTAGTCATGTTTCGTCCTGGAGCGCCAAGCCTGAACGCAATATTCCCACACCGGACAAATAAATGTTCATCTTGTTTTGCTCTCTCAATCTCTGAAGATGGTTGGTTTTGTCCTGCAACTGGTGATTATTGCTGGATTTTTCGCAAGATATTTACAGTCGCCTGTCTGGTTTCAAATCTACAAGCATTCGATAGATCTGTTGACCTGTTTGGTTGCCATCAATTTTATAGATGTGCAATGTTTTTTTTATTTTTTGTCTACAATTTGCAAGTTTATTTTCCCCTCGTATTGACGTCTTTTCAATTCTGTTACCAGTGTCCTCATTTTTCATCGAATTGGTGGGAGAGTAATCAAGCCACATAAATACTCTACGATGATTCTTTCGTAATCTGGATTTAACACAGATCAGTCAATCTACCTGCTGTTCGCTTCCCAATAAGATTTTCAACGGTCTTGGTCGAACCTCATGTGTGTCATTTCTAGCGAGAGGCCCCAATCAAAAGATCCTTTGGATTTTAACAATCACACCATTTCCTGTCAGCAGATCCTGTTTTACCCTTTCTCTTGGGGTTTAACAAGTAGCCTTGGGGACTCGTTGAACTACAAGAAAAAATGATCTCTCAGAGAAACAACCTGTTTCGACATCCTGTTTGTTTATGTGCTGGAGGGTTATATTATACATTTTGTTACTGCCTGTATTACTGTATTCAAATTGCACTTCATTAGTGAGCCTGATGGTTGATTTCAGACATCGCTTTCGATCTATCAAACAGCGTTAGTCCTTTTGGCACTGCGTTCGCTAAAATAGCTCCCGGGAAGCCTTAGTTTAGGTTTGTGTCATCAAGGTCTGTCAATAAGTCGCAGGCATCTTTTATGCCATTACTTCGCTGGCTATCATGAAATGTTCGATTTTAGCTCGATTTACATGTATACAGTGTGCTGCTATCCCTCTTACCTGGTATTGGAGATACTTTAATATTACTGTTTGTCGATTTTTCCGGAACCGTTAATCGCTGATTTATTTTTTACAGCCGAATTTTGTGGGCACCATATTTTCCGAACCTGGGGAAATGCAGGACATAATTTTATCCTCGCGTATTTTCTTGCTGGTCATCTTATTTCAACTGACTCAGAGGTTTTATCTAATGACTTCGTTCTTTTCTCTTCTTGTTTTACTTAATATTGTGTCTATCGGCCTTTACCGTTTCGTTGTGATTAAAATAGTTTAGCTTGCTGATCTTTTACAGCTGTTTTACATCGTCTTCCTGTGACTTAAGTTTGATAAATTTAATGAGTACTGCTATTATTTCCGAAAGAAGATCGAGGTCGCTTCCTAGCTTTAAACTCTGGTTGTGAGTACTCGGCATCCATCACAGCGCGCCAGCATTCACGGTTTATCTAACTTGAGTATTTTTGGAAAGGTTTTTCACATGAAATAGAAAACGGTTGACAAAGGTGGGAGAGATCATTATTTTTGGAGTATGTACTGTTTCTTTGTCTGCAGGCTGCTCGGGCGTGGCCGAGCAGACAAGGGCATCGGTCACTGATCGCGTGGTTGGTGTTTCGAATCGCGGTCGCGGCGATGAATATTTTTTTCGCGTAGTAGGGTCGTGAACATTTGCATTGCCCATGCCAGCATGCTCTTTACGAGGATGCATTTATTTTTAAGGAGCTGCTAAAATTATCAAGCTTCTAATTTACTGTGCACAAAAGAAACAATTTTCCGAACCGAATTATGTATCAAATGTTAATATGTAGCAAAAAACCACGCAGACTTTAAAGTTTGTTTAACATAAGTTTTCCGTTTCTATCTGATTTCAACCAATTTTCTGACGAGAGGCTGTTTCTGAAGCCAGTAGGTGGCGGGTTACGCAAGGATCCAAAGAAAGCTAAGTGAGCTAATTTTTTAAGATTCCGATAGCGATTATTGTGTACCTTAAGATCACAAAATCTGCCAGTACATCTAGACTGATCCGGGTAAACATGGACAATGTGTGATTGAATGTCAATTTATTTCGTTGAGACTTGACGTAGGACACAGATACTTGGCTAAAATTCAAATGCTTTGATACGAGCAAATTTCAAACGAAATTCAAATGACACCGTTAATGGAACAATATGAGCAATAAATGCGCCTACTCGTTCAAAAACGCTTTAAAAAGCGATAAACGATAGGAAGTAAAATCATGAGTGACTAAGCCGTTTGTGGATGTTAACGGTCCTGGATAACTTCAGATATTCAAGAGGGTTTACACTTTGGGCTCACTGAGCAGTTGTCAGTTTTTATTGGTGTAGAGCCTGCTTATTCATGTTTGTAACAAAACACATTTCCGCGTGGATCCCGGATGGGAACATAATGATTGAATGTCGGTGAAGATGCCGGTGCCCCCTTCCACTCTCGAACGCTGACCCCTGTCCCCACGATTTCCGTCGCTGCTTATCGAATCGTTATCCTCCACTCAATGTCAGCATCTTCTCATCCCGACCCTGCAGTTGCCCACAGGTTTGTACTCCCCACCGGTTATCTAACGGACATTACAGGTTTCCCCTACTCCAAAATGGACATAGCTTCATGTTACGTTCCCTTCCTTATTTTCTATCGTGCCCTTTCATACCTTTGTATCCTTCTAATTAGAAGATTCCATTTCTGACATTGATGTCGTTCCTTCTAATGAATGTTGCGTTTGCGTGATCAGCATGGTGCTTTGAGACCCTAATCAATACGCATATCGTCTAATAGCGACTACAGGTGCGTTAGTCACCCGTGTGTTTGCCAACCTCAAAGTCCTCGGCCGCTTCATGTCGGCTAAGGGGATAAATAACTTCCAATTTGATGTCATTTTTGAGGACTTTTGGCACGAGAAAAATTCCCGATGTACAGAAAGCAATTACATACATGCAGTTGCAGCGTTCTTTTCAGGAACAGTACGAGCGAAGTGGTAATGGATTTCAAACTATCCAAGCTGGAGAACAAATAACAAACGTAAAGAGAAAGTAACCGTTCGAGCAGCCTTCAAGATTGGAAAAGATTATATTTTAAAGTCAGAAACTGTGAGACCATGGTCTATCAAAATTATCTTGGACGGCACGGAAGAGGCTAATCTACTTCTCTTTAGATAAACGAACCTCTGAAACTCTTATAAGGAGGTTTTTTTCAGCTAGATTTTCTCCAGCAGAACGTATGAAACCCCGCGAAACTAGTGATGAAATTGAAGATGAAACTTGCGGATGGAGGGAACTGCTTCATTATTTTCAGAGGACACTTCATACAGAGAAATGCGGCAAGAAGGATTGACAAATTCGACACAAACGCAATTCGCCACTGCTGAGTGTTGCCAACTTAAATTTATGTATACCAACGCCCAATGTATGTTGTCGAAGCTGGAAAATCTGAGAATACGGGTAGCCGTTCTGTCTCCTGATCTCGCAGGGTTTGAATTTCGAGTAGAAGAATATAGAATAGAAGAACATTTTAATTGTGTCTACTTACTGCAAACGGCTCTCTTCCGTCAAAATGTTGATAAAAAACGCTTTTTATCATCAACGTGTCGCCTGACCTCCATCGATGCCCTTATCGTCTGACCAGAACAATTTTTTTTAAACGGTCATTCGTCTGTGAAAGACTTCCTCGGAAATCTCGGCTTGAGATGCACAACCTACTTGTTCAAAACACTGCATCAAACTGTTCGTCGAAATAGTGGAGCTTTGCCTTTAAAAGGTCGGCTCGATAATTTATACACTGCTTATTGTTCTGCTTGTCCGTTTGTCCAAAATAGGCTTACCTGAAAATGTTCACCTGGCCTTTACTCTTTGCAATATTTTGACAAACTTAACATTAGAATAGCCATTGTCTACAGCTTTACCGTTGTTAAAGCCTGATCGTCCTGCAGATTCTTCCTTTTTCATAAATTCACAACATGACAGAAATGTTTACTGTTACACAAAATGAAGTGTCACTGCCCGGGGTCAATATACCGACCCGAGACATTTAAGTCATGCGCGCTTACCACTTGGCCACCGCATCACGACGGTTTTATGTGCGTAAAACATGCTGATAGAATATTTAATGGATGCCAGGTGTTGACCGGCAAGATCAATCATCTCGAAGAAGAGATTTAAAAGATGAAAATCCTGTTACCGTGTAGGTTAGACGCAGCCAACGATATGAATGAATCTGTTGAACTTATAACTAGAAGTTGAGCAAAAGGACCTTACGTAAAATGTTCGCCAACAACACTTTCAGTTGCCGCTACGTAGCCCCAGAACAAAACAGGGTAAAATGCAAGACAAAGGTAACCAGCGAGGGAACTCGAACCAACAAGAAAAATAATAAAGCTATCAGTAAAAAGACAAAGAGTAATAGGCAATCGCTTCCGAGACATACCTCCGCCAAACCGGAACCAGAAATGACGACGAGCATGCTGCCTATCATGGTAGATGCCGGTGCCCTTAAATATTTTAACGAATCGAAAAAACATTTTGAGCTTGATAAGCCCAATACGAGCAGGCATCGGTTCCCCACCAGAATCTAGCGATAACAATGCACTGCCCTCTGTGCCAGGTGCTCAAGTCGGGCAAAAACAAAGCCACTGAAAGAGCTTTACCCGCTATCCCCGGCCAATAGTGTCACAGCGTTACATAATTTACCAAACGACACCCAACGGTAGATAAATCAATCAAATTGATAGAGACAAAATGCATCCTCATCGATACCCCGAATCTGCGCAATCACATCCACGAAGCGGGAGTTTCGATGACCTAATCGCTCTTCTCGAGTGGCTTATTAATATCATTTTGAACCCTCTGAGGCAGTCAAAAGTGAGTGAAGCCTTCCGCCTTGGTAAACGGGCCGTAATCCCACCGGAATAAGCATGCCCTTGACCACTTTACAGTTAGGGTAGTGTCCACTATCTTTCCATTCAGCGGGTCTGGTATGGATGACCGCGCAGCTGAGGCATTAGGCTGAAGGCTCGCCGCATTGCAACCACATGTTCCATAAACCGAGGTAAAATTACATGTACACCAATGCACTAAAGCATGTTGACGAGTTGAAGCTTTTATGTCCGTGATCTTTCGCGTAATTTCCTTTGACAGACACCTGGTTGTCCCAACACGTGGGACAAACTACAGTTAAGTATAGCTGGTCAGCTTTTTAGAAGGGACCGCGAAGGGTGTCAGTTATGAGGCGTTGTTACCTACGTATAACACGGACTCCCTTGTGTGAGAAAAAACAGTTTTGGCATGCAGCTGATTAACTATTTGGCTCACTCTTAAAGGTGCCAAGATCACACAAAACCGAAGTGACTCTGAGGATCACGCTCGACTGTTAGAAGAGCTAAAAATATTTTGGCTCTCAATCTGACGTCTTGATAATGGGTGACTTCAATGCACTGCTCACCGACTTAAGTTTAGTATATACGCACGTGGTCCAGAACTATTTTTGACCGTCGCTTATTAGACATGGCATTAGGTTATTTGTAAATAAGCAAGGCTTATTTCCAACGAAAGTGTGGAGGGACAGCAATCAAACTCCAAAGGTGTTTTGAAATTGCTAGATATTATTGATGAGGTCGATGGCTGCCTCCCCCTAGGTCGGAGTGACCACATCGTACTTCACGAGAGACTATTCAATATTTTCGGTGCCTGAACAGCCTACTAGATTTCGAAAGAATATTTGGCCACATCAGGGCATGGAAGGCGTTGCGCTTCCATAACAAATGCCGAACATGAGTGGGTGTGTGGTGGCACGCCCATGGGTGGTATGGCCTAGGGGCTTCCTGCCGAGCCACAGCTCCTCTCATTCTGCCTTCGACTCTGTCTTGATACTGGGCATATGTGGGGAGTAGGCGAGGGTGCGGTAGATGCAGCGCATGTCTACTTCATCATGTTAAACTAAATCAGGTGCAGTCACCGTACCTCCAGAGCCCCTGCTGTGGAGCGTGTACGGAGGACCCACGGGAAATCGACGGTCGAACTACCCGGTACCCAACCACCACCTTGTCTTGCGCATACACAGAAAGCGTAATTGTTCTCTTTGTGCATTGATGCCTCATCGGTAGGGAGGTTCAGAATGGACTTGAAATAACTGGCGGTAGACGCTTCTGGCTTGAGCATCCAGTTGTAGTGAAATGGCTATCGCCGTCATCTTTCGGAAGCGCACGTAAAGTACGTTTGGAATTGCAGCTTTCGAATCTTTGCTTTAACGTGGGCAGCAAATCAAGAGCCAAGTCTTTTATTTTTGGCGTCTCGGTTATTTTCCGATCGTTGAAAATTATGTGATGGAAGTTTTTGTGGACTCAGTAAATCAGGAGAATTGCATTTTGCCAATAACTCCTCAATTTGCTAAGCTTTTAAGATCATTTCTTCAATCGGTTTATGCATACTGGCCACGTATGCTTGTTATATGCATATGCAAGTTTAAAGTCATCCGCATATAAACATGTTTTAGCTGACAGTGATAGAGGCTTTACTTCATAAATATATATAAGAAATAAGACGTGACCTAGAATAGTCACCTGAAGTACTTCACCACCAACATGACATGTGCTTATGACTCACGTCAAAACTGTACTACTGAATATCAGATCCATAGAGAAAGATTTCCAAGCAACTCACAGGGAAATGACATCATCCCTACGACTTTTTCTACCCTTTACCATTGTAGCCTCTTTTGAGCAGTTGTCCAACGCTATGTCAAACATATATCGCAGCCACCCTACTGCTTCTCGCACGATACATTTGAAAACGAACTGTCAAAGCCGCGAGTCGAACGCAACTCACACGAATTTTACAGAAAGCGCGCCGACAGGACCGGCCGACGCCCGCGTCTTTCCATGGTTAAGCCATCTGGCCCGGAAATTATCTTTTTCCAGGATTTTGCTTTTACCACTGTTCTGTGAACACCATGATAGCTTTGTGTGAAACATCGACTGGTTCCCGTTTTTAAGGATCGGCTTAATGCTTGAGTATTTCCATATTTCTGGATAAATACCATTCGGACTGGAGGCAAGGAGGATAAATTAGACAGCATTATTGGAGCGTATATCGGTATACTTCAGTATGCAAGGTGGGATTTTATCCGCCCCTAAGTGAGGTGCAATTAGAGTTATCTGATAGGACTTTTTGGGCGGTTTCTAACGTTAAAACAGATCTCATTGAGGGTAAAAACTGGCATGTTCGTTGGTTGGCATCAGCTCTTTTCTCACCTGAATAGCGTTGGCTGAGAAATACTTTGCTGAATAAATTAACCATTTGCTGTCATCCGTCATTACTTGTCCCGAGTCATCGATCATGATTTGGGGACCCAGGATTTTGGATAAGTATTCATTTGTTTCCGAAATATCTAGGCTATCTGTTCGGAGATCCGTTGCCCGGCGTCCTACTGCCCACTGTTCCTTTATGTTTCCATTATTTCATCTAGGTCATCATGACTCTCGCTTTACTAATCCAAGTGAGAGTTAATTAATTAACTGAGAGCATCTGCGAAGTTGTAGTTTTAGCCTTTCGAGAGGAAGTTAGGGAATTTTGACTTCTATATGCGACCTCTCTATCTATTAAAGTATCTCTGAATTATAAAATGGGTAGAATATTAAAGATTACTCCTCTTTGTCGGCAATTTTGTTAGAAGTCATGAACCTTAGTTCAGTGATATTACGTAGTTGTTCATAAAGTTCATGCTCACTTTTTGATTTCTCTGAGTGTAACTAGAATCAGTTGTTTGTTTTATGTTTAGAGTTAGCATTTTATCATTGCCGTATGATCACTTTTAAAGCTTATGCTGTCGGAATGCGTATATAGGGGTCAAATATCATTTTTGAGAATAATATCTAGTATGTTGTTTCCTCAGGTTGGTTTATTGTTATTTTTGTCCAGTTATGAAAGATAATTAATCATAGCAGTCCGTCGTGTCTGGTTGGGACTGATAGTTCAACTCAGTTTATTTTGACGGTTTAGATCACCCGCAATTATCTTAATGATGCTCTCTCTTGAAACTTTAATAAACAATTTTATATCTTGCCATTTATCTATATTCAGCTCTGAACATTTGGATATGGAATCTAATAGACTGGTAAGGGCAGTTTAATCATTACTTTCAAATTCTTGAGGGATTTGAAAGACATCCGATTAGTATGACAGGGATTTAACTGTGACAAAGCATGCTTCGCCACAGTGAAAGTAGCTTTTATAAAACATCAAACACAAAACTACTTTCTGTTTAATGGTAGCTTTGGATGCATATCATACAACCAACCGCCTCATTTATTTATGCGATTCTGTCGATGGAAATCATAGTGCTGAACAAATAGCGAAGCCAACGATGTTATATCATTAACCACGTGCTCACCATTACAATTTTTCTCGCGATTACATAAGCTCAACGAATGTCCTTAGTCGTGGTATTTTTGGTAATCTCAAATTAAAAACGGCGATATTTAGGATTTCGAATAGGAAAAAGAAAAGCGGTTGTCAGAAAAATCTCGATTTCTGACAGCGTTTTGATTGGTGCACGGGCTAAGAAAGTCGAATTATATAGCTTTTGGAAGGTGATAGTGACGACAACGGCAGGTCTACGAAAACCTGCTAGCAGCATACGCCCGAGTCTGCGTGACTCCGGAGCGTATGCGCGTGCATGTACAGACTGCATACGGGCCGAGTGCGAGAGTTGCCATGCATTTGCGTGGAGGCTGGACTGGCTGTTAATCGCCAAACCCATCTGCGCAACCGCCGACGAGGTCTTTCAGTCCTCGCTAACCGGTTTGCTGCCACGTCACGTGCACCATCGCTCCAAAAGGTCAGCTTGCGTGGCCTTCACTCGCGAAGACAGAGTCACTGGAGCTGAGGCAAGTTAATATAAGAGCCTATTAGCGTCTCATGAGAATCTTTCGAAAACACCTGGAGCACTCATATCTATTAGGTACGGACACATTCTGGGCTCAGCCTCAGCCTCTATTTCAGCCTATTTGGTGAGGATAATAGGCAATGCCTCGAAAACCCTATTTTAGCAACCTCAAAAACACCAATCGAATAACTGCTTCAGTAGTTAGGAGAGGATGCCAGAATCAAACGAACCGAGCACCTCAAAATGTTATAACCTCTCTGGAACAGCTTGATGACACAAATTCTGGATCCAGTCATGTCGCAACATTAGATAGTAATAAAAGTATTACTACTGCTCCACCAACTGAACAACCAGTAACAGAAATTGTCGACCCAGCATCTCATACGAATCCTTTGACGTACGTGTTGATCCCTTCAAGCTCAAAAGATAAACCAATTTGTCTTCCAGTTAGTATTCCTATACAAAAAGCTTTATTGAGCACCCCATTACTACCAAAAAGCCCAAGAAATATGAGTGCTACAAACTCTGCAAACTCTCATAAGACACGAATCTCTTATAATAACACCTCAACTCCCTCAAATCCAAATGTATGGCATAGTCGTAAACAAACTCACACTAACCTTTCAAACATAGTAGCAACTTATGGCAACCAAACCAGTTACCTTGGTCGGCAAAACTTCCCAAACATAACCCCAGGTATTTGCAATATCCGCCCAGTAAGAAGCCAATCCTAGAAAACTGCGGACTTCAGTTACGTCCATAAAGGTGAGCCACTCACGGATTTGTCTAACTTTATCCTCGTCCGTTTCTATGCCAGAAACCGAGCCTACATGCCCTAAAAACGTGACACGAGGTCTAATAAAAACACATTTACAAGGCTTAAGGGTGAGACCAGCCTGTCGGAGACTGGTAAACACGCACGGACATTGCTAATATGACTGTCAAAATCCTTACCAAGAACAATGATGTCATCCATATAAACTAGGCATGACCGGGGAATGAGTTGATCCAGGACTTGATTCATCAGCAATTGAAAAGTATTTCGGAGCATAAGCTAGGCCAAAATGCATTTTTTTCAAACTCGTAAAGACCCGAGGGGACTGCGAAATCAGTCTTCTCTCTGTCAATGGGTCGCACTTCTACTTGCCAGTAACCGGCTGCTAGATCTAGGGGGTTGCATCAATCCTGGGCAGATGGAAATAATCCTTAGTTGTTACTGCATTTAATTTGTGATAGTCAACGCATAACCACATAGTGCCATCCTTCTTCATAATTAACACGACCGGAGACGACCAAGGTGAATTAGACGGCCTGATAATTTTCCGGTCTAACATATCATCGATCATTGCCTTTAACTGTGTCTGGTAGAACACCGGTAATCGCCTAGGAGGAATCTTCGTGGGCCGAGTCACACCTGTATCGATCTCATGCTGAGCCACATTAGTACGTCCGAGTGAACGGCCGTCCCAATCGAAGATATCTTTAAACTCCTCTATCAAACTACATAACTTAGACGAGCTATCCTTGTCAAGAGTAGGGGGCACTAAATTATTAGCCTCCTCTAACTTAAACGCATTAACTACATGTTGACTATCAAGTACCTTGGTCCCGAAGGGCACTTCAGTATCACCGATATGGAGAGTGTTAGCGTTTAAAATCTAAAGAGCATTTCAATGCATGAAGAAAGTCAGCACCTAATATACAGTCCCAGGCAATTTCAGGACAGACAACAAACTTATGACTAAAAATAATGTGACTTTTTCCAAATAAGGCTCTTTAATTCCTTTATGTCGCAAAAAAGGCTCCGTTTGCCGTCTTCAGGCTGACCTTAGGTTTTGTGCAATACTGAACTTGAGCCTGAAGTTGAAAGAAAATGTTCTGCCTAATGATGGAGCAGCCGGCTCCTGAATCAACTAAGCATGGCAACTTAGTATTTCCTATGGTTGCATCTATAGCAGGGTAGTGTGGCATGTAACCTACATTTGCAATAAGCATATCAGATATAAATATGCACTTATCAAGCGCTTCTTCCTCATCTGAGGTGATCACATGAACACCTGGGGAAGGTGGAGTGCGGGTCTGACGACCACGTTGTTGCCTCCAGTTCCCGCGTCGAGGAGACTGTGGAGAGCCTCGCCAAGGAAAGGTCGGCTGTGGAGGGCTGCGCCAAGGAGTTTGGGGTTGTGGAGAGCTACGCCAAGGAGGAGTGGGCTGAGGAGGGCCCCACTGCCATTTAGCCGTTTGTGTGCCGATATCCCGGCTCTTTCGCTGTCCCATGGCGAAGAAATCGACTGGAGAGTCCTGTATGCCGGCAGGAGCTTGATGACACCAAAAGGCTGATGGGGAGGAAACTTGGACCAAGGGACAGGCCGTATAAATGGCCTCCTCCGCAAAGCAATATCGAGGGCAACCTTGATGCTGCTGGGGGGATCGCGGAGGAATTGGCGCCTGATCTCAGGGAGAGAGATCCCGTCGACGAAGTTCTCCAAAATTCTTGCCTTGAGCTCGGTAAAGGACTTGTTTGGGTAGGCCAGGACTCGAAGATGTCATTGAGAGTCTACGACAGAATCATTCGCGTGTTGTCGGCGACTTTTGAGGGCGGCACGGGCAACCCAAGGCATCGACGACCCGTCCAAATTCGCGCCGCAGACGCTCGAAGATGGTCGCGGGGGTGAGCGACGCTGTAAGGTTGGTAGCCCTGGCCACCATGTACACTTTGTTGTCTAGCCGTCCCAGGATGGAAGCTGGGCGGGCACCTTCGTCTACGGCCTCCAGGTAAACTTTCATGCGGTCCTCCCACAAGTCATAATCGTCATACACCTTAAGCTTATCCGGCTTAGGTTGACGGCCTCCAGAGCTTGAAACTCGCTCCATCGTTTGAACAAACCTAGTTTATCAAATCGTCAGACATTTATAATCCCACCGCCGCCACCTCATCTTTTCCCAGTAGCTTTCCCCATGACTCGGAGAAAGGACCATCGGGAATTTAAGTGAGCCTCTGGAAACTATATTTTTGCTACCTAGAGTCGCCCATGAACTATAATGTCTCCTTATATCACCAGTCATCCAAACGATGACGTCATTCGGACGTACACATTCGGCGGTCCACAGTCTAAATTGCTACCGTTTCGTTGGATACTAACCATCATCAGAATTCAAATTCTGGATCCTAAGATGCTGAGGACTTAAGTTCATTGACGCATTTTCGTGAGATGTTGTTTCATACGCCTCAGAGATCAAGAACATATCACCTCGACGTTTCATTATCTCACTCTGAAATGCTACTACCGTATTACCCTAATCTACCACCTGACCATTTTTTCCTAAGCAGTTTTTTCTCCTACCTTCTATTAAAAAATGAAGGGTTATTGAACTCTGCCTCCATTTTTATGGTAGGAGTTTTTTTCACTGCCTATTTTTTCTAGTTTACCATTAATTTTAAAACATCGCTAACTGTTGAAATAGCAGGACAAGTTATGTATTTGTACATTTTATCTGCACACTTTGTCATAACTTTATTTCGTTACTAATTTTTGCTAGTCAGTGCCTTGCCAGTGCTAACCAAATATAAATTCTAAATAAAAATAAATAAAAAAGTAATGGACCCGTATTAGATGCGCAACGAATCCAAATTAAGGACGCCCGAGTAAGAACAAGACAGTTGGCAAGGTGAAGAGTTTAGGGATTATTTGAAACTAGGAGTTGGTATTCTTTTGGGGGCTTGGTCCTGCGAGGATCCTTTAGTGGGGATTGGCTGTCCTGGGGAGATCTTTGGGAGGTCCGTAGGAGAAGGAATGGCGATGGTTGGAGAAGCGTCAGAGAGCGGTCTCCGGTCCAAAGTGATGAGCCTCAGTTCTCCTCGGTATTTATGTCGTGTTTTTCCAGACGATTTGATAAGTTTACATAGAATAGACCAATGGGTAGGCGTAAATCATACATTTTAGATCTAAAAGAGCCAATAGGATTATCAATACAGTTTTTACGGACTTCCGGGCTTGATTGGTAGTAACGTTTTTACAGGTAGTGAAAATATAGACTTCCCGACTTTTCCAGGGACCAGTAGCATTAATGGTTAAAAATGACACAAGCCAACAGGACTAGATAATTGACATGAAAAATTGTGCATGCTAGCCAATGGGAGCGTTCATTCCTGGCGCTAGTAATCTGCTAGTAATCTTAGCTACTATTGTAGTGTCCGGCCGGTTCGGCGATGGGGATGAAGCGGGACCACTGGGTTGCGGGTATAGTTCGGTATCTTTCTTCACGAGAGTATCCTTCGACACTGTGTCCTCTGAAGACCCGGACATTTCCGACATAATAATCCGAACGATAAATAACCAAGTAATCAATATAATTATGGTATATATGGGATAAGTTATGGTGAAGTGTACAATATATGTGAACGAATAATCTCGATACAATGAATGTAAATAATACGATAAAAAGAAAGCGATTATAGTTTAAACGATGAAGGGGCGATAGATAAAAACGACTTATCAAGCGTCGGCGGCGTGTCCGATGGTTGGCGTGTGTCGGTTTTTACAGCCCGTCTACAAAAACGGAAGAGGGTCTAAATAAAACAACACGGGTAGTTCGGGTCCGTTACACAGCCCCCCCCTCTAAGATGCAGCACTGTCCTCAGTGCAGGAGGGATCGCACGATGTGGGGTATAGTTACTTCTATGGCTACTGGGGTACCTGGTGTTCGGGTAGGATGGGTAGAGAATCGGCTGTGCAGGCGGGGAGGTGGCCGCGGTAAAGTTTTAGCTTAGAAAAATGGGCCGTGAAGGGGGTGACTCGGCGCGGATGGCATCGCGTAGGAGAAAGCTGGTTGGGGCTAGGACGTCGAGCACAGCACATGGTCCACACCAAGGGTGGTGGACTTTCGCCGAGGTACCGTGGGGTGGTATGGGGTAGTGATGCATTACGAGGTCACCGATTTAGAACCCAGTGCCAGAAATGTGTCGGTCGAAGTGCCGTTTTTGGTTGGGTGGAGGCGTTTCCTAGGGTTATGCGTGCGGCATTGTGCGCAGACCGTATCACCTCGCGGAGTTTCGTGGTGAAGGTTTGGGGTGTGGTTTGCTCTGGTGACGGTAAGGGGTTCATCCCACAGCACCAGTTCTGCTTACCAAAAATGGCCCACTTGGCACTCGCACATTCAGCGCCCGACTCCTACAAAGCGAGCCGGGCATCTCACCCATTTAAAATTTGAGAATAGGTTGAGCACTAAGTATGCCAATTCATCCAAATCTGTTGCTCAAATCTTTCATGTTCGGTCATCGGCTAAGCGTCTGAAAGTCACTCCGCCCTTACTCGACTGTAACAGAAAATGTTTGACAGATGATTTGGGCAAAGCAGAATTGTTAAACTCGTTTTTTGCCAACCACTTTACCACTGAAACTAGCCCCACTCCCACAATTCCTCTGCTTTCAAATTCGCTTCATACAACTATTAATTTCTCGCCTTCATGTATTCAAAAGGAAATAGCTCACCTAAAAAAATTCACATTCAGTTGGAACTGATAACATTCCAAACTCACTTATTAAACAGTTAAGGGATTTTCCACCTTTACTAAGCAAATTATTCTCAGTATTTCTCGAAAATGGTTTCTTCCCCGATTATTGGAAAACTTCTATTATAATACTAGTTTTTAAATCTGGTTCCCGCTCGGACATTCATAACTATCGCGGTGTTCATAAAACGCCCTCTCTTGCTAAACTCTTCGAAAAACTAATTGAAAAACAAATCATGGATTTTTGCATAAGCAATAAAATTATCAACTTATCCCAACACGGCTTCTTACCGGACCGTTCTTGTGAAACCTGCCACATGTCTTTTCTAAATCTACTAACCTCTCTTCGTAATGATCATCTATCTGTAGTAGTTATCTATTTTGATCTTAGTAAGGCATTCGATAAGGTGCCTCATAAACGACTTCTAGCTAAACTAGAAGCTATAGGATTTCGTAGTCCCCTTACTGACTTTATTAGATCATATCTGAATGATCGAAAACAAAACGTTTTAGTAGGGTCCTCATACTCAAGTGCTACCCAGATTGTTAGTGGTGTCCTTCAAGGTACCGTATTAGGTCGTTTGTTGTTCTTACTGTATATGAATGATATTTTATCGATAGTTAAACATGCTCAATCTTTTATTTATGCTGATGACCTCAAACGCGTGTATTCCTTCTTTAACTCTCCGACCAAACGGTGCCTAGAACAAATTCATTCAGACTTAGACGCTCTTTTGGCCTGGAGCTCTTCATGGCTAATGGAGTTCTCACCTACTAAGTGTTGCTACATGCGTTTTGGGCCTGTAAGGCTGCCGCAACCTCTTATTTTTGAAGGTTGCCCTTTGATTGAATGTTCCTCCATCAAGGACATGGGCTTAAGCTTCACCAATAAATTAGATCTTTCGCCTCATACCGATAGAATTACGGCCACAGCTGCTCAGATTTGCGGCTTTATTTCTTATAATTTCTTCCTTCCTGAAATTAAATTAAGACTTTTATCGTATGTTTGTACTTCCCATTCTTGAATTTTTGCTGTCCTTTCTTCGGTTTGATGAACGAATCTAGCTGTTCAAAAATTGAAAAATGTCCAAAGACATTTCACAAAAACTCCTATTTCCGACTCTTTCAACTACTTCCTACTCAACAAGATGCCAACTAACGAAGCTAAAATTTATTTGGGTCAGGAGACTTGAAGCAGGCTTTTGTCTCCTTTTTCGACCGCGTTGTTTGAAATTGGTTTCGAATTTCAAGTACCTCGAGCCTACGAGTTTTAAGTCTCTACCTCAGTGTAGAAGACACGGTGTTGGAAAATCTATTAAAGAATTGTCTTTATATTCCTCTGAGTTTATAAATTGCAACTTGGACCCTCGATCTTTGCTGCTTTCCGAAACTCACGCCGGCTGTGTGATCCCTGCATCTGCTCTCAATCGCGGAAGGGACTCAAACCAAAGGCTGAGTCCTTATATTTTCAAATTCTTATTTTTGAAAACTCAGCTGACTCTATTAATTTTTGGCAATTATAACATGCAAAACTCAAGTTCCATAAGTTTATTGTCACAAAAATTGGTCCACGACCAAGCTGCTTGGGACCGTCTCTCGGCGCCTCTACCCACTCGGCCATATTGGCAGGGGATCTTGTTAAGCAAGTTAATGGACAAGCAGAAAACAATTTTAACCATCGTTATTCTGCTATTTGTTCACCTCCCGCTAAACGGGGTAAAAGTTCAGTAAGCTTAACTAATGTAGCTTACGAAGACGAAACATGTATGGGGTGTTTCAGCCTCCAGCAGAAATTTTCAGGGATGGAGCAGGAAATAAGGAATCTAAGACAAGAAATAGATAACTTAAAAAATCTATATCTCGCCCAACTGCTAAAAACGCCCCTGTTCGTAATAAACCTACAACAAAGCAAAATTCGTATTCATTTATAGCTTCTTCAAGCTTACATAAAAGTCACATTAAACATATCGTGACTGCTGGACCCGGTAAACCAGAGGAAATTTCGCTACTTCCGAAGGGAGCCCCATCTTGTCCTTGCGCCACTCTACCGGTACTTAGTTCGGGTAGCATCAGCACTAATCTGGCTTTACCGCCCATCGCCACATCACTGGTAGACGATGCACCAACATACGATGTTGAAGAGGTTGGCGAGTTCGTTAAGCCAAAGAAGAAAAGGTCTAAGAAGAACAAGTCTTGCAGAGATTTGGCTCTAGCCTGCCCAACACCCAGTTCATGTGGACCTACCGGGCCAAGTGAATTGGTTACCAGTACTCACTCAGCTGAAAGATCTGAGTTACAAACGGGCCCTCGTTTGAGTCGAAAACATAATTTAGTCATTAAAGGGGTCCCGGAGTCAGCTTCAAGTATTCCAAAGGAGCGAGTCAAACATGACTTGGATCTCCTTCAATTGTATGCAAAAACGATGCTAACGGACGGCGAGTCCATCCACATTCTCAAGGCCGCACCTGAATCAAATTCTCGACCAAGACCTCTTAAAATCATCTTGAAAAACGCAGCACAGGCACAGCTCCTGCTACAGAGAAAAACAACCCTACGGGGCCTGCATTCTGAAGTTTTTCAACCGGAATACGGACTGAAGGAGAGACTAAAAATGAGACAGTTAATAATAGAACTGGAAACACGAAGGACCAATGGCGAGGCACATCTCCAAATAAGAAACGGACAAATTGTTCAAGTGAAAAAGAACATTTCTTTGGCCGAAGGCATTCACTCTGACAGCCTAACTGTCCCTTCTCAGAAACAAAAACGTGCGCTTAAATTATTCGTATTAAATGCCAGATCTTTGCTTAATAAGATGCCATTGCTCCAGACTCTGGCTTTCATCCACTGCCCCGACATTGTAATAGTTACAGAGACTTGGGCAACACCCTGTGTATCCAACTCTGAACTCAATATTCAAGGGTACGACTATATTCGTAACGATCGACACGAGGGCCGTGGCGGAGGAAGCTGCATCTATATTAAGCAGCCACTTACCTTTCTGCCGTTGGATAATCGACAATTTACCGCGGTAGAAGAGAGTTGTTGGCTCCGAATAGTTCTTAAAGATAACTACTCTTTACTCGTCGGTTTTGTCTATCGCCCCCCAAACGCAAGTGGAGATTACGATCTCCGTCTCTCACAGGCATTTCATGCCGCAGTTGACCTAAATATGAAGTACTGCTTGATTGCAGGTGACTTCAATCTCCCTGAAGTTCATTGGTTTCCACCTTCCGGTCCTGCAAAGTTCGAAAACTTGCTTTGAGGCCATAGATACTGGCATGTGGGATCAGGTAGTTGATTTTTCCCACCCGAGGATCAAACATACTTGATCTTATCTTCTGCAGAGGTTGTCAGCCACTGTCAGTTTCACCTTTTAGACCCACTTGGGAGTTCAGACCATGCTATAGTTGCTTCTTCACTAGAAATCGAGGCTGATGAAACGTTTTCAAAAAAATATAGCTTTTTCCACGATTTCCGATCAGCAAATATGGGGAATTACTAACACATCTTAATTCCCACGATTGGACTAACTTCTTTCTATGTTTGGATGTGAATGTTTGTACTGATACATTCTACCAAGTTCTAGGTCCACTCATTTCTCGTTTTGTTCCTCGTAAGAAAATAATTAATGTCAAGGATGAAGTCTACCTCCCTTTACCTTTCCGCCGTAGATTGCGTAGACTCTCGCGTCGTTTTCATCGACTAAATGACACTTCCGTCCTGCCATTGATCCAGCAAATCTTTGAACAGGCTAAGAGGCTCTCCGAAGAAAAAGCGACTAGCTGAAGAGGTTAACTTTGCCGAAAACCCTTCGTACAATGTTGCAAAACTCTTTTCGCGGACTGTAAAATCGCAGAGAAAAAACTCAGTACCCTGTACTTCGAGATGCTTTTTGGAAACCCTATAGCTGACGCTAAGTTGACGGCTGATAGCTTCAATGCTTTCTTGTCTAGAACTTTCAGTGAACATTCGGTCGCCCCTTTCCAAACGTCCGGGTTTGGACCGGAAACGTCCTCGAAAAACATAACTTTTTACCCTCTGGGACGTAACCGTAGCCATTCGGCGTTCTCGCCAATCTTGCAGTCCTGGACCAGATGGCGTCCCGGTCAGCGTTCTAAAGGCGGATGCAAATGATATATTTCCGTCACTTCTGTATAAGATATTCAATCTGCTCTTGAAAGTGAAACCTTCCCTATTTTATGGAAGGAATCACACATTTTTGCCTATACCCAAACACGGCAGAACTACGTCATTTGACGACTTTAGGCCAATAAATACACTGCCAACAGCCTCGAAGATATTAGAGACCTTGATTAAAGACAAGTTGATGCGTCACCTAACAGAGAATAACCTACTTAATGCGGCTCAGCATGGGTTTCTCGAAAAAGATCTTGTGACACCTGCCAGCTCTCTTACTTTGATCATGTGCTACAATCTAGAGATAGTGGTTTTGCAATTTACACCGTTTATTTCGACTTCACGAAGGCTTTTGATCGTGTTGACCACGATCTCCTCCTGCTGAAACTTACCTCCTTCGGCATAGGTAACAAGCTTCTGAACTTAATATCCTCCTATTTGAATGATCGCGCACAACGGGTAAAAATTTCCGATGTTATCTCCAACCCCACGCACGTGAGGAGTGGCGTTATTCAGGGTAGTGTACTCGGCCCGCTTCTATTTTGCCTTTTTGTGAACGATGTTCCTGATTGTTTTCAGTATGGTAGGCCCTTTATGTACGCTGATGATTTAAAAGTTGCCTATCGTTATAAAACCGGTCGATCGCCACATTGTGCTTGAGCTCTTAAAAAGGATCTTCAAGCCTTCGCTCAGTGGTGTCGCACATGGCGCCTTTCGCTCTCTTGGCACAAATGTCTCCGTTATGGTTAGTTGTGACAACCATCAGCCCTCATCTAAGCATAGACGGTCATGACTTAAATGTGCCCGGGTTTATAACGGATCTGGGCATATCATATTCTAGTAGTCTTAATCTGTCAGAGCACTGCGCCCTGATTGTCTCTAAAGCCCGCCAAACCACTGGGTTTATTCTCAGAAATTTTAAAACCCTCAATATTAGGACCAGCCTTTATAAAATGTATGTCAGACCTAGTCTGGAATACTGCTCGTTTCTATTTAGCCTTCTGCACGCGAGTGAACGGAGGAAGATAGAATCAGTCCAGCACTTCTTTACTAAAAGAGTTATTACTTCAGAGCACAGAAACTTGTCCTACCAACAACGCTGTGAGCTTACAAGCCTCGACCCGTTGTGGCTTCGTAGATTACAGAAGGGACTATTTTTACTGTTCAAGCTTTTAAACGGTTTTACCTTTAACCCCCTTACATCCCTGAGGGCAGCTCGATCACTGTCGGCGCACCAATCATAGAGATGTATTCTTATTTCTTCCTTTGGCACGCACCGTTAAATACCGTCAGTTTTTCGGTAAATGCTATAGCAATCTGGAATAAACTACCCAGAAGTATTAAAATTCAGCAAAAACTATCCTTTGTTTACGAGAGCTGTCACTAGTTTTCTACATTCAGGACACCTTCCGCGAATTTTGGGTGCTGATTCTCTGGAAGCTCTTTTTCCGTTCTGATGGCGTCCACGGACTCTGAATCCTATGCCGGACTTCATGCTGAAGGCAATATTGCTGGCTCTGCAGTCCGTAATCGGGTTATTCTCAGTCTACAGCTAGCAGCCGCTCGCCGGCATACTTGCTGCTAGTACAGAAGACTAGATCCACAACACCGAAAGGAGAAGTACTACACTGTGCACCTGTGTCAACACTTCCCTGTCCTAAACTTTAATCTGTTCAACAAGCTGCAGTTTTTTCTCCTGAAAATACCTTAAAGAACGATCAGGAGTTTTTTTCACTGTCAGCTGGACCCCTTACTGTATATATCCCTTTTTGACCTTGCCTGTAAACTGGCAATAAATAAAATAATAATAATAATAATAATAGTTCAACTCTCCCAAAGCTTTCTGTCATAACCCCCGTTAGTCTTCCTTATAACCTAAGAAATTCTGCACTAATTATACCTCCCCCTGCATCCTCCACGTGTAAACGCTCTCTCTTCTTTGCTTCTAGGTATAGTTTTCTTTTGAATAACTTGCCAATTGAAATTAGGTCGTTAACTAGTCTATCTGCATTCAAGCGAAGACTGCAAATTTATCTAAACACTGATTCTATTAACCTGTTATTTTCCTCATCTTTTCCCAGTAGCTTTCCCCATGACTCGGAGAAAGGACCATCGGGAATTTGAGTAACCCTCTTGAAACTATATTTACGCTACCTCGAGACGCCCATGAACTATAATGTCTCCCTATATCACCCGTCCTCCAAACGATGACGTCATTCGGACGTACAAATTCGGTGGTCCACAGTCTTAAATGCTGCGGTTTCTTTGGATACTAACCATCATCAGAATTCAATTCTGGATCCTATGATGCTGAGGACTTAAGTTCATTGATGCATTTTCGTGAGATTCTGTTTCATACGCCTAAGTGATCAAGAACGAATCACCTCGACGTTTCATTATGTCATTCTGAAATGCTACTGCAGTATTACCCTATTCTACCACCTGACCATTTTTTCCTTAGCAGTTTTTTTCTCCTACCTTCTATTCGAAATGAAGGCCTATTAAACTCTGCCTCCATTTTTCATGGTAGGAGTTTTTTTCACTGCCTATTTTTTTCTAGTTCACCATTAATTTTAAAACATTGCTAACTGTTGACATAGCAGGACAAGTTATGAATTTGTACATTTTATCTGCACACATTGTCATAACTTTATTTCGCTACTAATGTTTGCTTAGACAGTACCTTCCCGGTGCTAACCAAATATAAATTCTAAATTCTAAACCCAATACCTCTAATCATTCGCTTAACCGGATAAAACTGATCTTGCGAGTAAGTGCCAGCTATCCTGAGGGAAACTTCGGAGGGAACCAGCTAATAGATGGTTCGATTAGTCTTTCGCCCCTATACTCACGTTTGACGATTGATTTGCACGTCAGAATCGCTGCGGTCCTCCACCAGAGTTTCCTCTGGCTTCAACCTACGCAAGCATAGTTCACCATCTTTCGGGTCTTATCGTCTGATTAAAACAACACGGGTAGTTCGGGTCCGTTACACTGTCTATAAATTTATCTATAGTTAAATAGTTTGAACACTAGCTTATTTTCACAGGCTGCTATTGGACAATAATAGGACAGACCAAATTTAACACTGAAGACTTTGTTATCCAGAAACATATAAATAATGCGGCAAAAACCATGATTGAAAATAAAAAGCATAAATATACGTAATATTAGCACAGAATTTGTCTTTTCTTATTCTTAAATCGACAGTTGTGAGTTTAACAGCTTAGCACAGTCAATAGCTTGGTCCTTTGGTTGTATCCACACTTATATGGGTTCTACCGCTGTTCACGCTAAAGGTAGGTCGTTAAAGAGAAGGTCATGGTACGTTGAATTTGAAGACATTTTTTACATACAGACAAACGAATTGGCCCCCATTTAACCTGATTTATTGTTAAAACATGAAACAGCTATGTTTTTAACTGCAACGACACCGTTATGATTGTGTTAATGCTATCGTGATGTCACCCGCGGGTGACAATCTACACCTTTACCCGGGAAACTTCCAAGGTAAAGCATCCTTACTTGAAGAGACCCTTCTGTGGAAAAGTGACAGTTAGAATATGCTTTCAACGTGGAACGCTGGATCTAGTTCTGGACGACATTTCTGTAACTTGAATTGCGGAAGGGCTTCAGTCTCGTTCCTTCATTCGATTAAATGTATTCATTTACCCACCTAAAGATTATTAAAACGTCCAGGTTTTGAAAATCGCCTACACCGTCACCAGGCGATCCACTTTACTGCTTCGGCAACATTCGGCGTTGAACTGACGCCTCAACCCTCCCAAGGAGACCTTCTAGATGTCTCACTCTCAATTTCACTTTTATATTGCTTAAAATACTGAAGTTGATCTTCCATAATTATCATTACTTATTTGCGCAGCATATATTTTTAATTTCAAGTAAATTAAGTTATTTAGAAATATACCATGCGTAGTGACCGAAGACGTTGAGGGAGGCCCAGACAGAATAGCATAACGCGCCTTAGGGTGATTCCACTGGGAAAATATGCTGAACAGGATCATAAATCGGCTAGTTTGTATGCACAGGCAGCCAGAAGAGAGAATGATGCACATGTATAAGAAAGATGTAATACGATAATATATTTCGAGCTATGTTACAAATCATGAAGTATCGAAAATATATAATGCTACAACATTCTATGTGTCTGGATAGAGGGGAACACCGAACTGTCGGCTAAGCAACCGGTCGGGAGTGCAGTGCTGTTGGCAACTGCGGGCAGGGGCCATTTGAGTGAGTGAGAGAGAGAGAGCGTTGCAGTTTTGCTGGGAGGGGTGTCAGTGATTGTGAGGGAGATGGACGCCGGCCATCTTTACAAACAGGCTAGTAAACCATTCAAGATTCCCCCAAAAATGACTACAGTCCATTGGACCAATCCTGTTTGGCGTTACACACGTCGTACAGGTCTTTTGACTTCAACCGAAATCCTGGTTAAGATAGTTGTCCCCAGCGATGATCCCCATCTGCACCTTGTTCTGATCTAGGTTTGGCAGGAACGTAAAATCCGACCCAACTCAGGAAACAGAGAATATGACTGCGTGTAATATGCAACCCTGCTAAATGTCAACTTAACCCTTACTCCATCCGTTATGTTCGTTAGGGTTAGCATTCGTCGTCGGGTTAGTAGGCTTACACAATATTTGGTTGGTGGTAGGAGGATCGAAGTATCGGGTCGAATGGCAAATTTCCAAGTGGAAGCCGCGGTAGTTTCAAAACGCATTCTTTTTACTTTTATAATTAAAGATCGTCCAGTGGGCCTCATTCTTACTCCCGTTAACAGTCCGAATAAAAGTGGGTCAGATCAGCTTGGAATAACATCGCGCATATTTGTTGGCGTGAGGTAAAGGCCCCTGGTTTTGCAATTCACAAAATTTTCAAGGCAAGAAAATATTGTGTGAACCTACTAACCCGCCAACAAATGCTTATCCTAACGAAGACAATGGATAGGGTTAGGACTAGGTTGGCGCTCTCCCTTTCTTACTTTATGCCCACCCATAAAGATCCTATTTTCACCGTTCCTGTATTACTCGCTGACCTATCCTTTGTTCCCTGATTTTGGCCCAAGATTTTCTTAACAGTTGGCCAATATAGTTTGGAGAGTTCATTTGGAAAGTTATTAAATGAATTAAAGTGTTTCCATCGCGTAGTTGTTCTCTATCCTAAGTTGTTCTTCACCACACGACATGCTGATTTTTCGCAGCATATCTTGTGTTTGTTTACATGGATCGATACCGTCTTTGATAGAAATATCTTGGTAGTTTTAATTTCAAAAGCTATATTGTTTACTGATTACAGAAAATGCAAGCTAAGAAACTGTAACTTCTATCCAGGCGTATAACTGGATGGTACGCTATCTTAATGCAGTGAAGAAACCGAAATTGTCGAGGACGTGAACCCTCCGTTGGCTAACTGCATCGCTGAACAGGAGAAGGCGTCTCTCGAGGTTAACGGCTGTCGACATGAAGAAGTAGACAGTTTCAAATACCTCAGAGCTAGGATGGCGCCAAATATACAAAGTAAGGATGACATTGTCTTCGAATCGATGCTGCACGCAGTTTTTTCAAGCATGAAGAAGTGCCTGTTTACCTGACGCAAAATCTCCGCCAAAAAAGATTCGCGTGTACCGTGTATCCGTCCGGTCTGTCGTCGATGTTGACGAATGCTGGGCCGTGCGCGTGGAAAAATGAGCAAACCACCGTAGATACGCCACCACTACTGCGTGAGCACTGTTCTTCGAGTGAAGTACACAGACTTCGTCGCAAATGAGACAATCCGCACCCGCTGCGACATCACAAGGATATCTCAAGCCGTCCGAGAAATAAAACTGAGGTGGTTTAAGCACGTTTTTTGTCGTCCACCACACGTGCTCGGTGTTACGGCTCGAGATCCGGCAGCGTTACTCAATTGGAGGCGTTAAAGAGAGAGTCAGTTCAAAACCTGGCTCGACATAATTCATCAAGACATGGAACTGGTTCTTGGACCTTCTTTTTTCGGCCCCGGTAGTTGGCGAAGAGAATGTTTTGAACTGTCCACATATGGTGACGCAGATCGTCATGACTGGATAGGTAAAATACGTGACACCATCAAGGCTGGCTAGATCAGGCATGATCACAGACTTACCAAAAATTAGATTAGTTTTCAGGTTGATCACGCGATTACTTTGTAAAGCTGGCCTCGCTTTAAAAATATAGTCTTTTACTTCGTATCTGTTTTACACGCTGCACGGCCCTAACCAGTTCCCTTTGGCTGTATTTTGGACATTAAATAAAGATAGTTTTGAACTGGGCAAATTGGAAACTCGAAGGGCATTTTCGGATCTGCTGGCATTGTTGCAGGGAAGTTTAGCGGTAGGAATAAACCCTCTTAACAAGGAGGAGTTTAAAAGAGAAGTGTTATGAGTCCGCCATTAATACATGGCGATTTTTGTAATTTTTTTTTATTACTTAGAACCTGTGTTGTGAACTGAAACCTTACTGATTTTATTCTGATTTCCTAATCGAATTTATTCCGCGGATCGTATCCCAACTGAGTGAAAGTGCCATAAAGGCCACATTACGAAGGTTCCATTGCAGCCTGACTCTCAGTCCGCCAGTCGTCCATTGTGCACAAATGCCCACTGGGCTTGTCACGCGGTCCGAGTTATCCTGTCAGTTGGCAACCCTCTAAGCCACGGCTTTCAGCCCACCTTGATATTTTCAAGCGCGTCAGATTGTTTATAGTTAAGAAAATGTGCTGTGCCGTAACGTAATGCTTTTAGTCGTTAGCTGTCCATTTCTCACGCAGATAATGACAATGCGAAATGAATTCGACTGATTTTAATTCTGAGTCCGTTGCATGCCATTCGTTTTCCTGTCGTGTGTGTTTCTTATTTTCATTGTCTGTTTTTGGTTTTTAACTCTTTGACTCCGCATGAAGTCTGCTTGAGTTTATCGACTGCATACTACTTAACCTAAGAATAGTAAAGAAGCACGCTGTGCGCGAACGTATGTCCACGCCTGCTGCTCTTGTGCTATTACTTACCCGTGCTTTAGGTTTTGTTAGACAGCGCAGACGACTGGCGTTTATTGTAGGGTTGTTTTCCTACCTTTTAGCTAGTTCCTGCACACCATCCTCCTCCCACACCTAATGGGGCGTAATAGTGTACAGCGGGCTAGGAAATCAAAGCCGGACAAGAAACAACAGCGCAAAAAGCAGAAGGCCCTCATGGAGCGATGTCTTCAGGCGCTCAACCAGAATGCCGCCGAATTTCGCGAAAGCTAGCCGGCGGAGAAGTACTCAAACAAGTCGGCGGTGGTGTCGTGGAGCTTGACGGGTCCTCGCGTCCGCTTGCACACTTTCAACCTGTACGGATCAACTGTCTGTCGCAGGAAACGCTTTCAGACGCTGTGGATATGCTTAGGGAAAAGTTCACTCTCAACGAGAAGGATGACGAAGAGACGCGGAAGGGAGACTAATTCTGCTATCTCCTTCTGCATTGTACATAAATGGATAATTTACTTTTGCAGACATCGAATTGCCTCTTTACTATACTGTCCGTTTGATGGACAGGGATTCAAAGTTCAACCCGTTGATGACAGGGGGGAAGTCTCCGTCATCCTGTATGTGAACGAAAAAAATGTTACCAGGGATTTTGTAAGGAACATTACTTCGTCTTCTCTGGCATTCAAAGCGGGGACCCACACAACGTCAGGCCGCTAATGCTGCTGCTGCTGTTCAACACCAACTACTTCTTCTACTGCTACTAATACTACTACTGCTACTACTAATACTACTACTACTATTAATGCTGTTTCTACTACTACTAATACTACTACTACTACTACTACTGCTTCTAATAATAATACTACTACTTCTACTATTACTGCTACTACTACTAATACTACTGCTACTGCAATACGTCTTCCCGACCTGTAAAAATGACATTCCAGGAAAAAAGCTTATTAAGCAGGATGCGTGTCCTAAATGACATGTGCACACCTCCCCTCTTGTGGTAGATTACATCTTCAGCAAGTGTTCCAGTCCAAGGAAACGGCTCTCGGTTTAAGGAGGGTGGCTATAGCTAGAAGAAGTCCGTCTGCACGTGCCACACACGCGCGATGAAGGTGGAGGGGGTCGGCGGCTCGGATGTCGCATGTATCAGAGGAACCAAAAATAGTGAAGGAGCCAAAGAACACACTTTCGGCTCATGTGGGGATAACTAGCTCCTACCTGCCTTGCGTGTGTGTGTAATTGGCAATTATTGGTGTTGACTTGACGCTACATCATCATGCGCCATGCCAACCAAAAGGTACGTCTGAATGCGTGCATACTGGCTGGAAATTTTTTGCTAGCTTCCACATTACATTGTCTTGCTTACGAGGGCACCGATGAGGAGGCGAACATGGGAGAAAAAGAAATTGACCAGCTTGATGCCTTTTTGGGCTGCCTTACGAATTTTTTGGAAAGAGAGGCGATTTTAGTGTGCCTGTGAAAGTTTCATTGGAGTGTTTACGAGGAGGTATGCTTACAGTTTGTGGTGCAATCGGTCCTGTGCCCATTTCATCCTTGCAGTATGAAGACAAAATGAGTGTCATACTAGGAAGGTAAACCACCGACTAGGGTGCCTGACCAATAATGGTAATTTCTTATATTTGCATTTATGATGTTTAAGAAGCTAGAAAGCAGTTGACCATTTAAGAATATATCATTCAGTTTATCACAAGATTCCTGTCTCCCCTAGTGTGTTCATGCTTCAGCCAGTTCCTTTTCACGTAACGTGGGTTAAAATCTCGTGGTTAAACTAGGTAGTAAATGGGTTAAGCTACGCACGAAATATCGTCACCCGGGGTGGGAGCAGTGCTTTTCACGACCTCTATTCGGCTGGTTTAGACAGCGGAGATTACAACAGCCCTCCTTTACTGCTTGTCTGCAGTTCCCTCGGCTCTGTTCCGTGCTTTAGTTGGGGTAGGGGGGTGATCTACTGCGAAGAGTTTATCCCTCTCATTTGCAGAGACGCCAATCACCACCATCGTGCGTGCTCTTGTTCGAGCCCCGCGTGTTCCATCCTTATTGAGATGTGTTACCGTGGCTCGCTTAGTCTGTGAGAGGATTTTATTATCGTTAATAGGTGGAATGAGATGAGTGATGTCATAGGCACCACGTACTCCAGATCGTGTCCGAGGACCCTTGTTGAGAACTATGTCGGGTGTCAGGTGGTGGGACTGACTGACTGAACTGGAACCTACCGACTTCCATTGTGCTCCGCTCACTTATCTCGCTCCCGTAGCACGGTCTCACCCAGACGGGTGATATCAGTAACCCGGCGGACCTTATCTATAAAATGACTGAGTAAACGGTTCCGTTGAGTGAGTACTGCCCATCGAAATGTGCCTATCTTTGCTTAGCCAACTTGACTGCTGAGCAGAATACACACACTGCTGTGTCCTCGCAGGCTTGAGTGATTTGATGAAATTTCGAAGTATGATTTCCATTAAAAAGGATTTCTTTTCTGTGTTTACTATATTGATGATCATGCAGGATAATCCAAAGATAGTTTAGTTACAGCAATACGTCTTCCCGACCTGTAAAAATGACATTCGATGAAAATAGCTTATTAAGCAGGATGCGTATCCTAACTGACATGCGCACGCCCCTATTTTGGTAGATTACATCTTCAGCAAGTGTTCCAGTCCAAGGAAACGGCTCTCGATTTAAAGAGGGTTTGTAGATGTAGAGTTTTGGAAGACCGTGTTTCAACAGCATTCTACGAGAAACACAACACCACCTGGTGTGGAGCATACGGTGGATCTCGTCGAAATCGACGGTCGAACTATCGTGTGTATTTGTAGGGGTGTAGGGGTCCTAGTTAGGGGTAGCAACACAAAGATAGCATTCGGTCGCTCCATTTGTCTCGTACAGGTGGTGAATGCTCCTGTGGCCACCTTTAACTGGTACCCAACTCTCACCTGTGGCTCCTCGACGTTGGGTTCTTCCCAGCGGACACATCCCTGGCAACCGTCACGACCGGCGGGCTAAACCAGGTGAGGGTCTCCTGTATTGTGTATGCCTCCACACCCGGGATGTCTGACTCCCGAACTTCCCAACTCCCCCCCTCTCGAAAACTCCTACGGTGGGGGTGACAGTAACCACGTAGGCGGCCCAGGCTAACTCGGGTTGTTCTTTTACTAAAACAAAACCATGACCCATAGTGGAGTTCGGCAGCCATCTGGGATGTCCGAGCAGCCCTATTTATGGACAGCAGTGCTTGCCTCCTCGCGCAGGAAGGGGCTAGATTAGGTGCCCTAAACAAATGCTGGGTCTCACGTCCTCTGCAGCCGACCGCGGCTCGCAAAATACGCGGTCGTAAAACTCAAACAAACAACAATACTCCCCGTCTTCATACCCCTCGCCATACCCTCCAGGCTGCTCGGGTGAGTCCGCTCATACTAGACCGAGCTCGAGGCACCAAATGCCTAATTAACGGCGACTGTTGCCAATCTGCAGCTGCACCGCTGTTACGGCGCACCTAGACTTTATTTTAGCTGCGGTCATCGTCGTTCTCGGCCTAGGACTGCGAATTTGTGTTGGTATCATGTTAAGTTTTACAATAAGGCAAGATGTTATGTCCCACCCATCATCGCAGAGAAACTTCTCGGCTGAAGAGTAAATGCGACCGACCTCTCTGGTAACTCTACCGGTTGAATGTTTTACGCCTGTGAAAAATCAGTCATTCCTCCTAACCCCACTGACCGATAATGCCAAAACCCTGGTCATTTCCTCTAGGCAGTAAAATATTCCCTCATCGAAACTTTATGGGTCTCTCTCCCTCGACATAGGTCTCATGCGACTATTCCCTTGGATATTCATAGTGGCCGGGGTTCCTACTGCTATCCTTGGGGCTTAATTTCTAGCCGCTTTTGACCTTCTGGTTAACTACAGGCAAATTCGCCTTCATGATCGAGCCACTGTCTTTCACATTTCCCCCGTTTCCAACCATCTGTCTGTCCTTGACCCGAATCACAATGTACGTCAGCGTTTAACGAAATATCCTAGCCTTACTAAGCCCCGCTTTTCCGATTCGTCTCGCCCCCTCGGCGTCTTACTGCCACTCGTCTTGTGACTGCCAAAGCCGAATTCGACCAAATGTTGCCGTAAGGGATTGTTAAACTGTCGAAAAGTCCCTGGGCATCTGCATTGCACCTGGTTGCTAAACCAAAAACGAATGATTGGTGGCCTTTCGGTACCCGGTTCCTCCTCTTCAGGACTTTGCTGGAGCTCTTTCTGTTAAGACCGTTTTCTTGAAGATCAATTTGGTCCGGGCTTTTTCATCCAATTCTGATAGTGGCTGAGGAAATTCCCAAAAATGACAGTGATGACAATTTTTTAACTTATTTGAGTTTCTCCGTATACCCTTTGGTCTTCGAAATTCCTCACGGAATTTTAAGCGCTTCATTGGCAACGTCCTACGTGCTCTCCATTTTGTCTATGCATGTATTGACGATATGTTGTGTTTCCCCCTTCGGGATGTTGATGAATACCTTCAAAACCTTTCTCTACTTGTTGACTGACTTCAGATGTTTGTTGTTTCCTTGCATCCTGTCAAGTGTTGCCTAGGAGCTAATTGCCTCGAGTTCTTTAGTCACCAGATCGACTCCAACAACATTTGTCCCTCAAAGTTTGCTGCCCCTGCTTCTTCAACTCCCTGCCCCTCTATTACACCGTCCCGCAAATTCCCTCTTCCCATATGTCCGGTATCATCAACTGCCACCACAACAAACTCCAACACTCCAGCCACGACGCATACACTGTGTAACCAGTGTATATCACCCGCAGTGGTCAGCACGTTCCATTTCCTGATCGGTTAGTCCCTCACTTCTTACAGACTGATACACACCCTTCGGCATCGTTTCACGCCGGCCTCCGGCTTTCAACTAACTGTTCAGACTTCGTTAACTGAATTATTTGTTTTACCGAACGGAAAGGAAGAACCAAGCCCTAAAGCGCGGAGCATGTGCCTGTTTGCCAGGCCATTTGACTCTTAATCATTACATCTTGCATAAACTCTGTCTTGCCATATATTAATGATTTGGGCGTCGACAACACGCCCTTAATACCGGGACGGAGGAGGACATGCAAAGGAGCATGGACCTCTACGACGCAGGCTGCGCCAATTTTGGATTACCCATCAATACAGCCAAGAAGGTGGTCGTGGCACAATCACCACCTAGCGCGGAATACAATACTCGCCGAATCCATTTGCAATGGCGCTCAACTCAAAAATGCAGAAAAATTTGCTTGTCAGGGGGGGTTGCGGTCACGCAACACGAGAATCGATGAGGAGGTTGCTCAAAGGATCTGCAAAACCAGTCAGGCCTTCGGCCGGCTGCAGGCCCCGTGTAGAATCGCCACGGTATTCACCTGAACAACAAACTAAATATGTACAAGGCCCCCGCCATTTTGACGATATTCCTTTATAAAACAGAAACTGGGAACGTCAACTCAAGCCAAGCCAGAAAGCTGAATCACTTCCGTTTGAGCTGCCCCCGCAGAATACTAAAGCTCAGATGGCAAGATAGGATCCCCGGACACGGATGTCCTGGAGCAGACCGGAATCCTCAGCTTACACGCCATGCTGAGCTAAGTGCAACTGCGATGGAATGGCCACCTGGTGAGAATGAATGACGAGCGACTACCCAAACGACTTTTCTACGGAGATGTTGCTACGGGTGCTCACCGACAAGGTCACGTAAGACGCTACAGGGACAGTCTGAAGACCTACCTGAAGCAACTGGAGATCAACCCGGTACACTGCGAAGACCTCGCCCACGACGGACTAGCATGGAGAATATCTGTGAAGACAGGTGCAGCAATCTATGAGGCCAACCAGGTCGCCGCTGCTAAGGCCAAAAGGGCAGCTCGCAATTCACAAGCATCAACATCGCCAATGCCCAAGGCCTGCCAACGTGCCCACGCTGTCATCGTACATTCCGCGCGAATCTGCCTGGTCGGACAATTTCAAACTCGATGCAATAACAATCCCATAACATCATCCTCTACCACACCTGCCTTTGACCCCCACGAAGACGACCACCTTACCCACGGAAAACAACTTCATCGATGCCCCACCGCCCACGATCACCGACACGATACGCCCTCCTCCACTGCCTGCGCCGACCACAACGACGAACACCACTTGCCCCGCTCCCGACCACCTCAGTAGCCACCTCCGACTACCTACCACCTGCTATCTCCAACAGCACCGCCGCCTGTCCTCATTGTGATCGCACTTTCACCTCAAACATCGCCCTGGTCGGTCACTTGCGAATTCATCGAACAGAGGCTGGCGAACTAGTGCGTTGAGCACTAACACACAGCAGAGATCACCGCCTCCACTGCCCTCACGCATTCACTCATTGCATGGGCCTGCTCGGGCCGCGTAGTGATCACAGAGTTACCTTGTCCCCTTCCGCTTGTAGAGATGGACGATGGTTGCGTCTTTGAAATCTTGAGGAAATTGTCCTTTGCGCCATAATCCCCGGAATAGTGTTGTGAGTTCTGCCATCAGCCGGGGCCCGAAGTGTTTGTAGACCTCCGGTGGGATTAGGGTCGGATCCCGGTGCTTTACGCTGAAAATCCGTTGCGTGGACCTGATTGTTTCTGGTAGGGAAGGTGGCAGATGCCGGTCATTGTTCGTGTCCACTTGAGGGAGCCGGTCAATGCCAGTATCGGAGATAGCTTATGAGCAATTAAGAACACATCTGAAGTGCTCGGCCCAGCGCATCAGAATTTGCGATTGCTCCGTCAGAAGTGTTATGCCGTCAGAGCTGAGCAGCGGTGCGGTCCCCTTGATGCAGGGGCCGTTGATGGCTTTGAAACAGTTTTTCATTTTATTGCGGTCCGCATACCCCTGGATTTCCTTAGCCTTTCGGATCATCCAGGCCTCCTCCGTCTCCCGCAGCCATTGCTGTACAAGGCGGCGACATCTGAAAAAGGCTGTTTTGGTGGCGTCAGTCCGAAGGTCCATGTAGGCTTTGTGTGGTCCATTCTTCTCCGCAAGTAATTTAATGATGTCGGCGTCATTGTCGTCAAACCAGTCCTGGTGTTGACGGCGTGCGCATCCGAGGACTTCGAGGGCGGTAGACTGGATGACATTTCGCAGTTGGCACCATCGTTTCTCCACGGTGGCACTATTATCTGGAGCATGCAGATTCTCCATTTTCTGGGTTACTTAGTTGCGGAAATCAAAACAGTGAGCAGTCAAATTTAACAAAAGAGTATTTACCTTACCTGGCGGTCACTTACCTAGGGGCCTTCTTCGTGGTTGAAATCAGAGCCTCATCTTTGGAGATGACGCGGTGGTCTGGGACACACACACACACCTGATACCCTCATCTGAGTTGGCCCGCCGTTGAAAATAATTGTCGGATTGCGATTCGGGGAGGGTTGTAGAACCACGGGGGCACTTCAGCAGCTATGCACCCCATTCGCTGTTGTGACTCGCTGTTCACCCCCTGGGGTTGGATCTGAAATTTAACCTCGTATCGGTTCCTAAAAGCAAACTTACCGACTGTCATGTGAAACAGTTTCTTCAAATCATGGACGTTGAAGCAACGCAAAATTCTTCGGCGTTTTAGTGCTCTGTTGCCGAACCTTTACATCCCTCAAGCATCGTTGTGAAATGCCGAACACGCTTTCTTCGATCATCACTGCACTGTCGCAGATGTTTCCAGCGCATATCTTCTGGTTATAGGGCAACTTGCCGTTGATTTGACCTGAGCGCAGTCAGCCACCACACGACCCGTGACAACAGCTTTTCCAACTATACCGGTTTAACAAGTTACAAGTGGACAACGTGAGACGGCAAGTACGTCAAGGCGCCTCCCGTGTGGTTCGCACTCACCGCAGTTTAAACATGAACTGCAACATCAAACACAGTGCTCTCTCAACATGTCCAATGGTCTGGCAGACAACAACTGACCACCTCCACACCGCTTGCGGTTGGGATGGTATGGTAGGCACTTAAACAACCTGGTAGCACCATTCCAGGCCGCCAGACGGTCGAGTTGAGCTCGGCACAACGCTTCGGCAATGGAGCGCATCCTCCTCACACAACCTCGAGGTTCAAACGCGACCTTGTAGGACAGAAATCCGATAGTAAATCAAAGAGCCCCCCTCTGTATCGCTGACTTGCCCTGCATCTACCTCACTCTCTTTTCAACTTTCCCAAATAGGCCCTATGGCAAGACAGAGTCAAGAAAACCACACACTGCGGTCCAACACAAACAAGAACACAACAACACAAGCGAGGGGCGGCTCGGATCCCAGATGAGTGGGAGTGCCATAAAGGCCCCCTTAAGAAGGAGCCTTTGCAGCCTGACTCTCATTCCGTCAATCAGCCACTCCGCGCAACATACACACTGGGCAGAACGGGTGGTCCGGTCGAGCCCGTATGAATCAGGCCCCCGCGAGGGATACAGAGTTATCACTTGCCGATTACGGGGAGCACAATAGGCACTGCCGTCAGCCCGCGAACAACTGTCTTTCGGACGGCCGGTTTTGTACGGACCAAATGCAGTCTCGCCTTCTCCAGCCACCAGCAAATGGCCCAGGACTGCGGTCTGCCTCAGAAGAACGTTCCAGTAGTGAGTACTAATAGACAGTAGGCGTCGAAAATGACCATTCGTTTTTACCCGACGCCAAATGGCGGGGATTTCAATCTCACCGATTCAAACAACAGTGGAAAAAAGAGACAGACCGTCATCTATCATCCGCAGCCCAGCTGACGACACTTGACCTCTGAAGATGACAAGTTGTCCTTATCAATTACCAAGTTGCAAAGCGCAGTTTCTCGGGTCGAACGGCGATTGAGGTACCGCCAAGTACCACAAAGATGTCTAAGGAGTGGTTAAAAGGGCATATAGTTTAGGGTGAGTAGTTGGGAGCTGGTTGCCCTGTTGAGGATGCAGGAGGCAGCGATATAAGGTGATTTGTTGTAATTACAAAATAAATAAAGATTCTGCAGCAGCAGCAGGAAGATACAGAAGATGAAACATACGACAGAGAAATAGACGGTACGAGCAAACATTGGAAATTGTGAAAGCGCGTGGGGGGCGGAGGAGTCTAAGTGGTCGATTTAGCAGCAGTAGCCGCCAGACCCGCTGGGCTTCAGGGGTTCTGAGTTGATGACGACAGTACCTCCTCCCTCACCCGTATTCGTCAGACCAGATTGCTTTTTGGTCTTAAAGTGTTGCAGAATCTGGCTGGCCATTGACAGGAAGGCCTCTTCCACGTTGGAGGAATCCTTCGCGCTCGTCTCCAGGAAGGGCATCCCCGCTTCTGAGGCGAATGCCTGCACGGAGAGAGGAAACATACGAATGAGGAGAGGGGGCGCGCTTAGTGAATTCATCCTCCAATCTTACTCCATTGAGACTCCATTTAATGTTGCAGAAATTTGTGTCGGGGCAGCGGCTACGCCACGATGCAGGTTTAGAGTGGCAATCACGCCCCGGGGTTTGCAGCATGGGTGTGGTAAAGGCCGACTGACAAGTGAAAAATTGCTGATTGTATGTGCGGATGCAAAAGTGGCAGTTTTGTATCACTCTATCCTTGAATTCAGCCTTAGTCCGTTGGAACAAGGCAATATATTTTTATCCGACTACTAGACTCACCGTATGGGCCTTGGCTCCCAGTGGGATCGCATAGCTTAGATGGTGGGAGCGTTGGTTGTGCTCAAGCCTTGCCCTTTGTCTTGGGCTCTAATTTCACCGAGCCATTTTAACCACTGGGTCATAGGAATTATTTCAAATCTGCGAAAATACTAATTAATGGTGACATATGTTCAGATAAGTAGCATCGTTTCTGCACATTTTTCATGCTCCTTGTGAACCATAAAACATGATCCATATTAACTGCAGAAATTTTATAAGCGACAGATAGCGTCTTAATGGGACAGAGGAATGTATGAATTCGCTTCGCTGGGAAGTGTACAGCATGCATTTTGCAAGCCCTAAAATCAGGTATACCGTCAGATGGGGTTAAAATTGTTCGGAAATCATTAGAAGTTTTCTTTAAAAAACAAAGGATAAATTCTTTTTTCAATACTAAGGTTTGATCAGGCTTTAATTTCCTGCAAATAAGTGGCAGAAGGAAGGGCCTTGTACATAATTCCAAAAAATATCTTAGCACTTCTATGAAAACGTTGAGAATCAATGAAGGATGTTCATACTGCATAGGTGGTCATTTGTTAACCATTGTAATATTTGCACGTAGCCGGTAAAACGCACATATGAAATGCGACACCTTGGGAAGGATGAAGGAAAGGTCTTACGATTAAACAGAATGCTAAGCAGTATTACAAACCAACTTAACCGGTCCTTTCTCACCGAACCTAACTTTCTTCAATCTCGTAACCCGCCTGGTGTAATTAACCCTGTACAACTCACGAACTGTCACACGTGACCTCGGTACGAGTGACAGTCGTCGCAATTGCAGCAAACTCGGCGCGCCTACTGGCTCTTCGCTTGCCAATCGATCGATCGTTGCTATGAAACGAAACAAAAACTTTGACAGAGTTGTTTTAATGGACTGAGGTCACTTTTCATGCGGATTCCGGATGGGAATGGTGTGCGTGTGTATGAAGGGTCAGCCCGACTTGTTTACCGATTTTTGTCTAGCCTTGCGTTCTTATAATAGGTGCATTTGTTGCATGGCACCTAAACTGCAGTCGCATACACGTGTGCATGATTTGCCTCCGGTCTCGCCCTCTCCCGCCTCCGGTCTACTTGACTCAGTCATGGCACCGGGCTCAAGTGGGGGAGGAGGAGAGAGTGCGGTAGCTGCAGCGCAAGGCTACTTTCACTTAAAACTAATCCAAGCGCAAGTCGACCGTCCCTATACCACCCTTCTGTTGAGCATACGGTGGATATCGTCGGACAACGACGGTCGAACTGTCGTCGTCGTCATGGGGTGTATGGGTAGTAGATAGTGGTAGCACCACACGGATAGCATTTGGCTGCTCAATTTGTCTCGTATATGTGGTGAACACTCCTGTGGCCACCTCTAGCTGGTACCCAACTCTCACCTGTGGCTCCTCGACGTTGGGTTCTTCCCAGCGTCCACACCCCGGACAACCGTCACGACCGGCGGGCTAAACCAGGTGAGGGTCTCCGGTGTTGTGTGTGCCTCCACACCCGGTATGTCTGACTCCCGAACTTCCCACCTCCCCCTTTCAAAAATTCCTACGGTGGGGGCGACAGCAACCCCGTAGACGGCCCAGGCTAACTCGAGTCACTCTCACACTAAAACAAAACCGTGACCCATAGTGGAGTTCAGCAGCCGTCTGGGATGTCCGAGCAGCCCTATTTAGGGACAGCACTGCTTGCCTCCTCGCGGAGGAAGGGGTTAGAAAAGGTGCCCTAAACAAATGCTGGGTTTCACGTCTTCTGCAGTCGGTTGCGGCTCGCAGATCGCAAAATACGCGGTCGTAAAACTCAAACAAACAACAATACCCCCGTCCCCATACCCCTCGCCTTACCCTCCGAGCTGCTCGGGTGAGTCCACTCACAATAGCAGCCAATAATGTTCGTTCCCTTTTAGACAATCCGAGGAGCAACCGGCTGGAACGGAGGACGGCGTTAGTCGCTCAGGAACTGGCGCGCTACAAGGTGGACATTGCTGCTCTCAGCGAGACCCGATTCTCTGAGCAGGGTCAGCTGGAGGAGGTGGGACCGGCTACGCCTTCTTCTGGAGCGAGCGGCCAAAGGCAGAGCGACGTGAAGCTGGTGTCGCCTTTGCCATGCGGAAGGACATCATGGGACGTCTGCCCTGTCTGCCGCAGGGTATCAATGATCGATGATGAGCCTCCGCCTGCCACCTCATGGAGACAAGTTCGCTACCACGATCAGCGCCTACGCTCCCACAATGACGAGCTCTGATGTGGCAAAGGACTAATTCTACGAGGACCTGCACGCCCTGTTGGCAACTGTGCCGAAGGTGGACACGTTAATTGTCCTTGGTGACTTCAACACCCGCGTCGGGACGGACCACACTGCCTGGCAGGGAGTGCTGGGTCACCACGGTAGCTGTAACGATAACGGCCTCCTTCTTCTTCGAACGTGTGTGGAACACCGTCTCCTGCTGACCAACACCTACTTCCACTTTCCGACGCGGGAGTAGGCCACGTGGATGCACCCTCGGTCGCGGCGCTGGCAACTGCTGACTAAGTTCTCGTCCAGAGGCGAGATCAACAGGACGTGCTGGTAACCAAGGCGATCCGCGATGCCAATGGTTGGGCAGATCACCGCCACGCCATCTCCACGACGAGGCTCCGACTCCAAACCCGAAGAAGGCTCCTAGGTAAGCGACCACCAGGTAAGTTAAATACTCTTGTTAAAATTGACTGCTCACTGTTTTGATTTCCGCAATTAAGTAACCCAGAAAATGGAGAACCTGCATGCTCCAGATAATAGCGCCACCGTGAAGACACGATGGTGCCAACTGCGAAATTTCATCCAGTCCGACGCCATCGAAGTCCTCGGACGTGCACGCCGTCAACACCAGGACTGGTTTGACGAAAATGACGCCGACATCAGCATCTTACTCGCGGAGAAGAATGGACTACACAAAGTATACATGGACCTTCGGACTGACGCCACCAAAACAGCCTTCTTCAGATGCCGCCGCCTTGTACAGCAACGGCTGCGGGAGATGCAGGACGCCTGTATGATCCGAAAGGCTGATGAAACCCAGCGTTATACGGACCGCAATAAAATTAAAAACTTTTTTAAAGCCATCAACGGCCCCTGCATCAAGGGGACCGAACCGCTGCTCAACTCTGACTGCACAACACTTTGCTTATCTGGGGAGATCACGGTCACGCAACACGAGAATCGATGACAAGGTTTCTCAAAGGATCTCAAAAGCCAGTTAGGCCTTCGGCCAGCTGCAGGCCCCGTGTAGAATCGCCACGGTATTCACCTGAACAACAAACTAAATATGTACAAGGCCGCCATTTTGATGATATTCCTTTACAAAACAGAAACTGGGAACGTCAACTCAAGCCAAGCCAGAAAGCTGAATCACTTCCATTTGAGCTGCCCCCGCAGAATACTAAAGCTGAGATGGCAAGATAGGATCCCGGACACGGATGTCCTGGAGCAAACCGGAATCCTCAGCATACACGCCATCCTGAGCCAAGTGCAACTGCGATGGAATGGCCACCTGGTGAGAATGAATGACGAGCGACTACCCAAACGACTTTTCTACGGAGATGTCGCTACGGGTGCTCACCGACAAGGAGGTCAAGTACGACGCGACAAGGACAGTATGAAGACCTACCTGAAGCAACTGCAGATCAACCCGGCGCACTGCGAGGAACTCGCCCACGACGGACTAGCATGGAGAATATCTGTGAAGACAGGTGCAGCAATCTATGAGGCCAACCAGGTCGCCGCTGCTAAGGCCAAAAGGGCGGCTCGCAAGTCACAAGCATCAACATCGCCATTGCCCAAGGCCTGCCAACGTGCCCACGCTGTCAACGCAAATTCCATGCGCGAATCTGCCTGGTTGGACAATTTCAAACTCAATGCAATAACAATCCCATAACATCACCCTATACCACATCTGCCTTTGACCCCACGAAGACGAACACCTTACCCACTGAAAACAACTTCATCGATGCCCCACCGCCCACGATCACCGACACGATCCGCCCTCCTCCACCCCCTGCGCCGATCACGGCGAGGAACACCAATTACCCCACTCCCACCACTTCAGTAGCCACCTCCGACTACCTGCCACCTACTATCTACAACATCACCGCCGCCCCCAGTTCCATCGATGGAGACTTGGTACGAACCTGTCCTCATTGCGATCGCACATTCACCTCAAACATCGCCCTGGTCGGTCACTTGCGAATCCATGGCACAGAGGCTGGCGAACTAGTGCCTTGAGCATTAACACACAGCAGAGACCGCCGCCTCCAATGCCCTCACTGTACTCGAGCATTCACTCATCGTATGGGCTTCTTCAGTCACATGCGCATCCACGTAAGTGAAATCCACCGCGATGCCAGCACATCTTGCGCACACATAAACACTTCCCATATTCCTCCCATGAGCGCGACTACCAGTACCAGCAGCAGATCCCCCCAGACGCAGCAGCTCCCGGCATATCTTGTCCTAACTGTCACCGCACGTGCACATCACGCATCGACCTGGTCGGTCACTAACGAAACCATCGCAGAGGCCGGCGAATCGGTGCCAGGAGCACAAATATACACCCACCGCACCCGACTCAACTGTCCACACTGCCCATGCACATTCACAGACCGCATGGGTTTATTAGGTCGCATGCGTCTACATGAAAACCTGCCATAGAACACCGCCGTCTATACCACAACACTATATCTCTTCCCATCAGCGTTTGCACCTCACATGGTCACACGCAAAACCACAAAAAACATAATCTCAGTCTGAATAACTGATTGAGAGGCAAGCACGATCGTCGGCTCTTTCTCCATGTGACTCCTGTGTTGCATGCATGATCTGAGCTTGGGAATATCACGGGCGATCAGCGCCGTGAAGGTTGCCAACTGATAATTACACTCAAGACCTCGTAGTCAGTCCAATGTTTGTTGTGTGGTGGCTGATTGGTGGTCTGAGAGTCAAACTGCGATGGCTACTTCTTAACGTGACATCTGGCTATCTCACACATGTGAGATGTGAGCTATTCAACCCACTGTTGTGTGAAATTCTGGTGCTTCGATTTGGGGGCCAGGTCATGTACGTAGTACACGTAGACGAGGTCACCAGCAGCTGCGCCCACTTCCGCATCAAACAACTGACCGGCTTGGACGGTGGTCTGGATGTGGGGGTGGGGGAGGGACTGAGGTCGACAGCTCAGCGCATTTTCTTCACTATAAACAATCTGAAGCGCTTGAAACTATCACGGTGCACTAAAAGCCGTGGCTTGGAAGGTTGCCAACAGACGGGATAACTCGGACCGCGTGGTCAGCCCAATGTGTGTTTTGTGTGGAGTGGCTGACTGGAGGACTGAGAGTCAGTTTGCAATAGCTCCTTCTTAATGTGGCCTTTATGGCACTCCCACTCCGTGTGATCCGATCCATGTGTGGTGGTAAGCCCATAAGCGGCTCCGGCCGCGCCAACCACCTGCGCCCTTTCCCATCCCCGGTTTTCTTGATTCTGTCATGACACCGGGCTCAGGTGGGGGAGGAGAGAGTGCGGTAGCTGCAGCGCTAGGCTACTATCAGCTAAAACTAATTCACGCGCAAGTCACCGTCCCTGCACCACCCTTCCCTGGGGCATATGGTGGACATCGTCGGACTACGACGGTCGAACTGTTGTGTGTCATCATGTGCCAGCGGAGATATTTGGTGTTCTTTCCGTTCCTACCGCTGACATCTTCCTTGCTTATTCACAACACACTGGCAGTTGCCGACAGGCCTGCAATGTCCACGAGTGTCTGGCTAATATGACGGGACAACCTCCTACTCCATATGGATCGATTTTTGGTGCCTCATTATTGCCTTATATTGTTAGATCCCACTTTTGCGATTCTATCCAGTAATTTACCATAACATAGAATACGTGCGTTTCAAAGCCCTTTCTTACTGCCTCTATGCATGTGTGCTTGATGTGGTGGTTAGCAACTCTGTTCAACGTTTACATAGCCGGAAACCTATCCAATGTGGTCTAATCAACCTCCATGGGCTACGCTCAAGGCCAGCGGTCGTCATACGGGGTCGTGAGACACTGCGGTATCCACTGTCTTTGTCGGTTATACATCTTGAGCACTGCGTGAACGACCGCGATGGTCAGGCTAGACTGGTGACCGACCGCTCGATCGCAGTGGATAGAGCTTGGCTCCGTATTTCAACTGGTACAGTATTGAGCGCAGTTAATATTTGGACCCAGGTTCAAATCCCCGATCATTCTGGCTCTGGGGCAGGCCACCTGAGGAGTACAACACCACTGATGAGACCTCCATCTTGTAACTCTGCTGGTTTCCCGGCTTGCAAACAGGTCAGATCGGTGAGTGGAAAACACATAACCGACCCCCTCCCCAGATGACAAGCTTCAAATTTTTTTGACGCCTCGGTGAGGCACAATGGATCCTTGGAGGGAAGAAGGTTCAGTTTTAAAGCAAATAAGACAAAGACAGACCGTCATTTCAGGTTTACCGTATATCCGCATGATTTATATTAGTGTTAGCATTTTGGCAAATTTGAAATAAATCTTTGGACCCAACTGCGAAAACTGGGCGGCGTCGATGGAGACTGGGAGACGGCCAACGCTTTAACCACCTGAGTTACGAGGACGCACAGGGAGCCGTGAGTTTATTGACACTTGGGTCAAGTTACCCACGTCCGCAATCCGCCAATTCTGATACATTAAGCTGACTGCCCAAGCAGGATTTCCTAAGCAACCAATCTAGAATCCATCAGATAACTACCCGGCTCACTTAATAAATTGGTGTATTTGCAGATTTGAAACAACTCCTTTGACCGAAGTGTAAAAAACTCCGCGGCCTCGGTGGAATTTGGTTAGAGCCGTGCCTTGCTTTTGAGGGTTCGAATCCCATCAAGGCCAGTGTGTTTTTTTTATAATTGAGTCAAAGGAAGGAAGCCAGACTGGGATTCGAACGACCCATGCTACCACAGACACCTCGTCAGGTTTGATACTCACCTTGGATCATGTTACCCCCTAGGGGTGCTGCCTAAACACCATGAGCGCACAGCCGATTCCACACCGCATGAAGAATGACCTGCTGTAACACTCAGACGGCCTGTCAGAACTTGCAGAAAAATGCAGCCCTGGTTGCACGCAGTTAATGAGCGAGCACAGATCCGATGGACGCCGAAGGTGCCCTCAAACAAACCAGTCGCCTCGTCATCCTGCACGGACTTTGATCCTCGCTCCCGGACAGTAGGCTTGAATGACACGAAGTAACATATAGCACGGCCTACGACCACAGGGACAAACAGCAACAAAATGGATGACAACGGGCTGTTTACAGAAGTCACAGTGTCCGAGGGTTTGAATACACGTACAGTCGCAACGGCGCTTCTGGGTGTCTGCCGGAAGGCAGTTGTCGACAGGCGTTATACACGGGCGCCAGAGGAATTTAAATGAAGTAGCTGGTTCAGAAGTTGGACAAAACGATCCTTCCACCTGCTCGATTATCGTGTGCAGACGTTTAACCCGTCTTCATTGTTATTTGTTGTCGAGGCAGCAAAACTACTGAACTGGTTCATTTTCAAATTTTGATAAAACCGTTCCGAGACCTTGACACATGCGCCGAACAACCGAAAGTTCATGGTAACGGACGTGTGATCCATGACTGGCCACGCTTCTCACCATGCCATGTAGCCTGACGTGCCCCATCGAAATTTCTACCTGTGATGTCTCCTATACATCTAACGTCGAACCAACGTCGGTCGCTGGAAGCGGGTGGTCGTTAAAAACAAACTATTCAACTCATTACACCAGACGCAGACAAGTTCTTATACCTCACTTCCGAAGGTACACAACAGGCATATGGCGTACTGACAATTGACAATGATTTTGAAAGAGTTGTCTGCGTCTGGTGTGTTAGTACCTGAAAGATATGTCAGAATATTCTATGAGGTACGCGTCCTCTGACACGTTGCTCGTTTTCGCAGGCAGCAAAGTCGGCTGGCGAACAGAATGGAATCGAACAAGATTCCAACAAAAACAGTGAAAGTCACACGCCTACTCGACAACCCATTTGACATAGCGATATTAGCAAGTCTTTTGCTACTAGCAAAACGGTTCCGAAATATGTAATGGTTAAGGCCTCCTCGATGCACTACTAACTTGTACTTGCTACGGATGCGATCATGCCTGATCTAGCCGGCCTCGACGATGTCACGTATTGTGCCTCTTCAGACGTGACGATTCGCGGCAGCAGATCTGGACAAGTGAAGTCATTCTTTTCTCAAGCGACAGAGGCCGAATACCTAAGGTCCAAGCACCGCCTCCATGTCTTGCCGAACCGTGTCGAGCCAGGTCTTGAGTTGACCCCCCACCCTCTTCGACGCCTCCAGGCGGGCAATGGCGGCGGATCGAGGGCATTAGAAGTGAGTTTGTGAGGCGGGCGACGTAGGACGTGCCCACACTACCTCAGTCATTTCGATGGATATCATTGCCCGTAAAGACGAGACTTGACAACCATTGGTGACTCATCTGCATCCGATGTTGGGAGCGTAAACCGCAATAACGGGACCACAAAGACCGGTACAACTCCAAATTCTGCATTGCCTAGCATAAGACACACAGTTATTTGTCCTTCCGAAGATGCCGGCTTGCATACTTACTATTCGGCCTTACTATTCGTCGCCGTTACAGGGAAGCACGTAAATATCTGGTGCCCTCGGTTCGCGACGTCCACAATCAACCCCTACCAACCTGCCCGCACTGTCAAAAAACTTCCCGCCCGCGAATCGGTCTCGTCGGACAGCTCCGGAATCCAGACCTCAACCGCTGCCGCCTCCTCAATAACTCCGTCGGCCACCCGGTGGTCACAATTGGAGTGCCACGTCGCCATCGAACACCGCCATCCCCGCTACCAAAACCACTGCTTCCGCGGCGGCAACGGCTATCATCAACTCTCTCAGGCCTGAAACCAATCGCGACGGCCCGCAAACCTCTATCTACATCAAAATTAGTAATGTGGGCTCGCCCCCACCTTTCCTCACTGCCATCGCGCATTCGTCTCAAAAATCAGCATGCTCGTTCACTCGGTCACCGAGGTTTTCAAATCGGTGCCTGGAGCACCAACACACGGCAGAGACTGCCGCCTCCACTGCCCTAGCGCATTCGCTCACCACATGGGTCTATCGGGCCACATTCGCATTCATGACAGCTGAATCTACCACGATGCCGACACACCTAACACGTCTTGCGAACCCATCAATACTCCCATCACCGCGACCACCAATATCAACAGCACAACCTTGACCGAATCAGCACCTCGTGACTTATTCTGTCCTTACTGCCACCGCATCTTCACGTCACGTAAAAGGCCTGATCAGTCACTTTCGAAGGCATCACACGAAGACTGGTGAACAATTGCCTGGGGCCCCGACATACAGGCACCGTGCCCGCCTCCCCTGCCCACACAAATTCACTCACCGCATGGGCCTAGTCAGCTGCATGCGCCCCCACGAACATCTTCGGGAAAATCACCGCAGGTCCACGCACTCTACACAGTCTCTCCATCAATACATGTATCACACACGCACATCCCCATCACTACCCCACATCGGTATCTCTCACATAAGTGAGAAGTGTGTTCTTTGGATCCTCTCCATGTGGCTTCACAGATACATGAGAGATCAGTGTCGCAACCACTTAGATATACGCACATTCTTGCCAAGTGTGGGCTGTGACCAGGTGGCTATGAGGGGTGTAGTAGCACGAAGGCCCAGGCTGCATGAGCTGGGAGCCAAGTCACTGCCCCTATCCTCTTGTTGTTGTGTTAAAGTCTTGGTCAAATGTTCGTTGTGGATCAGGGAGCGTGGTCGTACGCTTATGTGCGGGATTTTGCCGTGCTAGCCACCTGCGTCCTCTCCCACCTCCTGTTTTCTTGACACTGCTTGAAATTGGGCACAGACGGGTGAGTGCGGTAGATGTAGCGCAGGTCTACTACTACGTAAAACTCATTCACGCACCAGTCACCGCACTTGCTTTCAGCCTGCTGTGAAGCATGCGGGGACATTATCGAACTCGGTGGTTTAACTGTGATAGTCGGTGGTTTCATGGGGGGATAGCAACTTAAGATTTTTCCGGTTTATTAATAAATGATTTCCAGGATAAGAGACCTTTCGAGATTAATGTCTGCCTACATGAAATAGATAATGTCAAGTACCTAGGGTAAGACGGCAGCCGAATCGATGCTGCTCGACGTGACATCTCCAACACCAAGTAGACCCACATCCGTCCGGCCAGTACATCTCTATGGTTATTAAGTTTAAGCGGTGGGCATGAAAGATGGACAAAACTAAAGGTATTTGACAACCACAGCTTGAAGACTATCCTTCGTGTTAGGTATACACGCTTGGCTTCAAATAAGACAATCCTCACTCGCCACGACAACATTCCCAATATATACCAGGCCATTAAAGAATGAGGATGGAGGTGGTTAGGGAACGTTCGTCGTTGCTCGCCTTCAAGTGTTCTGTTGGAACCCTCGAGCCGGCGTTACAGAGGAAGTGTAATCAAAATCTGGCTCAAAACAGTTCGCTTAGACATTGAATTGATCCTAGAAGCTTCGTTGTTTGTTTTTTTGTAGCTGGAGAGGAGAATGGGTTTGCATGTGGCCATAGTTATTGCTACGAGTACTACCTCGTGTTTCCAAATTCTGCTTACCAGTTTAAGTGGTGTCACCCTCCAGCTAAATGTTGGGTGGGTGGTTAGGAAAAAAGGGAATATGATATGCGAGTAATGGTGTAAACGTCATATGATGAAAATCAGTGGAACAGGTAAGGTTTTTCCTTTGTCATAAGCGAACCGCGTGCGAGCAACGATTAAATCACATGTAGACTGCCAGAGGTACTTTTCCAGCAGAAATCGGTCAGGAGGTGAGCCGCATAGAAAGTGGTTGCAGTACTCGACCTTCGTTTGCAGACAAGCTTTTCATCTGATATCGCATTAGTAGCCATACACGAAAGTAAAATGGACTACTAGTGCGTTAAAGGCAAATTCTGGTTCAAAATCGTGACTAAATCGTTCCCCTGGAGATTGTATAGAGTTGTCCTACCAGTCTTCACTTCCTGAACATCGTTTTACAAAACCACGAGCTCCGAACTGTGAATGTACAAAGATGTTCCCAACGCAGACAAGAGCTGCCAGTCTGTTCAGGACAGGGTAACGCAAGTGGCCAACGAGAATATTCGTCATAAGGTTGCGGGTCACTGAAGAAAGTGTACCATTCAAGTCGATTGACAATCGCTGAAACGGCTGGACAGCATTAATAAGTTGGCTTTCTATTTGAGGGAAGAAATGGAGAAGGTATTCGTCACAGGTTTGGAATTTAGCGACATTACGAATCTCTTCCATCAGAGAATGAAGATTCCTGGCTGGAAAAAAAGTTTGATGACCCCGAGATACAAGGATGACGGAGAAACTCGTATAGTCCTCTCAGATCGACACTCGTTTGCAGGGACCCACAGCATCTATGAGAACAAATACGCCGCTCAATTTTCGGTCAGCAGTCAATGTCGGTTTTAAATTATGACAGCTCCAACCTCTGACTTTCGGATTTTTCGTTTACCAATTCCTCGTTTGTTGTCTGACCTACAGGAACGCTCATCTGGATTGAGTCAGGAATTATCATAGAGGAGAAAGGACCACAATTTGCGTAGGGATCCCACTACAGCATGTGCCTCAGCATATACGGAATAATGATGTTGGTCATTTAGGGATAAGTACGCAATCTGATTTAGTGTGGTAGCAACTACGACGTCCGAAATAACGTCAGCGGTTGTGACGCCTGTATGTTTCTCATTTCAAATCATGGAAAGTCTTTAGCGTTATAATGAGAGACATTCCCGATAATACAATGCGCGTACAAAGAGCTCAAAGGCGCAGCCGGACTAAAAGGAAACAATTTTGAATATTGGACTGAAGACTGTACTTACTAAGTTGTCCACAGAAACGATTAAAGGTAAAATTAGAGGAATGCCAAGGACCACAGGGCAAAACGAAATAGTAACAGCCACTTTCAAAGTCGCAATCTTCATAACAGTTGGTAATATGCACGGAAACAGAAAAATGTACAGGCAAGGAATTGCTAGCACATAAACACAGAGGTAACGGACCTGACCAGTTTCCATTGCTACTCGGCGATTAGCAGTCAAATCAGACTTGTTTCCAACGAGGAGCTTGAAGACGTCAGATCGACCGTATCGTTTGATCTCGTTCAACCATTCTTCAACATTTTTGAAGCTTTCCTAAAGTAGTGGCAGACAAGAACACGAGGAATTGAATATAAGAAGAAAGCGACAGAAATATTTTGCTTGATTTGAACGACTAACAAACAGAACGCGGAGCTATGGCAAGTTCAGTACCCAAGTTTGTGGGAGCTTGGGGAGACTAATTTAGGAATAGTCAAGTCTGCGATTAATGTGGGGTTTGTTAGTTTTTGTAAATGAATTGTTCATTTGTAGGCATATTATCCGCTTATAAGGTCGTGCAAGCAAATCAGCGAGTCGTTAACAGACATCTGAAGTAACAGCACGACTTAAAGTCAAAAATACTGTTGTAATAGGCCTAATGTGTAAAACTAATTAATTACTTGCCTAAGGGCGATTATATTACGCATGAAAATTGTAATATAGCCTCGTACTTAACACAATTGACAAACTATGAACGACAAGACTAGGAATAAAAAGGCCGGAGAATAAGTTAAAGGCTCTCATCTGGTGAGCAAGGTGACGGCTACATTATCGACGGTTAAAATTAACGTTCACGCTAAGATGGAAATTGTGAAAATGAAAACTCAGATCAGTCAGACAGTAGTTGGTCAGGACACCTGACTGCCACAGAAGTCTTCAATACTCATTTGCGAGTTATGCTAAGGTGACTCGATAAGACTAGTCCAGTGTAAAGGCAAGCAGGTAATTAAAGATAAAAAGAAATCGAGCTTAACGGAGGGATGCACAAATTCCTCATAGAAATCTCAACAAAATATTTGGATAGAAGTAAAAATGATGCGAAGAGTACAGCCAAATTTGTCAGAAGAAATATAAACTCGCTTATGCAAACCGAACTGTAATACAACGTATATACCATAAATAAGCAAAAGTGAAATTTCATCTATCTAAATGAAAGTTTCTAAATAACAGCTCGCAGAACCATCAAAAACATACATGGAATCCACAACAAACGCCTACCTCATCAGTGACGTCATAAACTATGATTATACCGTGAGCTCCACGGTAATAGGCAGCAGTGATTGTCCGAAAACGCTCCTGCCCTGCGGTATCCCATATCTGCAATTTTACATGATACCCGTCTAGCTCCACCGTTCGAATTTTCTAAACAAAGTAAGGCTGAAGGTAAATAATAAATTACGAAGTCCACGCCAATCGTGCTGATGAAATTGTCTGTGTAAACATCGTCCTATTGGACATCGATGCATTAATACATATTACATGAATGAAAACCTACAGCAAACCGCAACAACAGGCACGATTTACCGACTCCTGAGTCTCCAATCAGCAAAAGTTTGAAAATGTAATCACTGAGAAAAATAGATTAGATTAAAGCTTTAGTTACTGCTCGACAACAGCTTCTGAACTCATGACCAGAACAAATGCGTCCACATATACACTTGTCTAACCAGGGCGCCATGAAGAATTCTTAATGGATTTATGCATTTAGTGAGTAAGCAAGCTAAATCCAGCTTTATTGAGTTGTTTTTGAAAATAATCATAGGACGCTGTATTTTGAATAGAAGGTGGTAACGAGCTGTTTTCCAAGACTTCCCAATGTGCTGCAATGGTATTGGGTCCGTTTGTTATATCGTACCATGAATTAAATTGAACTGTTCAGGCCTTTACGACAATAGTAAGTACAGGTAGACTATCAAATGATTCAAAGAGCATCCCCCACATGATCTACAGCGAAGCAACAAATAAGTAGCTCGATTTCAGTCCCCACTCTCCTTGTTCCCCATTCCCGAGCCCAAGTCCGCGGCATTACTAGGTGGTTCTGAGGGGAGCGATTTGAGGGCATTCAAACGCCAAGTTGAGTGAAGTCTGACTACAGCCACCCTGGCATTTTAAGCATTCAACCCTCTCATTATACTTATTATTCTTTGGCTATTTTAACTTTTGTTACTCTACCCTTACTTCGATTAATTTGCAGACCTGAAGATGAATAATCGAAAAGTGGAATTTCCGAAACCGATCTCTTCAAAGATTAATGAGTAGCGTTTAAAAACTGACATTTACTGAACTGAACGGATACATTTAAAATCGGAGATCAGATTTAATTTTTTTCAACGCAAACATTTAAGTTGTCTTTAGAAATAGATAACCACAGTTAGGATGTGTAACATAAATACAAGTTTACGAATTTACTATTCACTTGCATTGTCATTGCTGCAAACAAGGAAGAGAAGCGAAATCGGAATCCTGCCTTGAAATGTCACTAGTGATTGTGGTGGAATTCGAGTAGCAGTTTACTGACCATGACCTTATATGAACGATTAGATGAATGCGGTTCGATGAATTTTCCTTTAAATTACAAACAAGTACGTGGTGAACTCGTTTGCACCTACCAGATTGCCAAAGGCTGTGACAGCGCTCTAGATTTTTGATGACTTCATTGAATGGGCTTAGACGGACCATAAGTGGGGTCACCGAGTTAAAAGGTAGAGCAAATTGGTCCAAAGGACATCCGATGGAATACCTTCTAGCAGAGGGTCTTTGCAGCATGAAACCGACACCCTGACGCGGTTGTTCCTTCAGAATTTGTTGAATGATTTAAATGCAACCTAGATATTCACTTAAGGAGAGACTTCTATAAAAATAATAGAGCTTGTGTCAGTGACGGCACTTTGAGCCTGGCTGACACATACCGATGACGTATATTGCCTAGATTTACGGCTGTAAAATGGATTCTTTGTTGTTTTTAGCCATAAATAGGGTGCTAAAAGGTGAAATTCATATTTGCTCGATAAAGTTACTTAAAGCTGCGTAGAGAAAGCTGGATGCCGATAGCGTTTCTAAGTTTCAACGTAGATAACTAACCGGCCAACACCTGACGCCACCTTCCGTGTATGATCTGGTGAAGCAAGCGTGGTCATTCCCATGCCTATTTTTGTGAATATTTGGGAAACAGTAGAATTATTGATGTAGCCACTTTAACATAAGTTTATACTGCATTTATTTTAATGTATGTTGAGTCCCCTTGGCAATTCCAGAAAGCCTTATACATTTGGGTAATTGTTATATATATATATATATATATGCAGAATAACATGACCGACAAAGACAAGGGAGACTGGAATGGCCATTTCTGGCTTATTAGCCGTCATCAGCCAGCCATACCCAACCCCAGGCGGTGCGGCGCCCGAGGCTCGAACTCGTGACCTTGTTGGGCAGAAGTCCAACGCTCTACCCACTGCGCCACGAGCTCGTTGTCTTGCCGGTTTCGATCGGGAATATTAACAATAGTAGTGAGGCGCTCACCGATCGGTTACAGGACTCACTCGTCCCGTTGTGCCTTGGGGCTAACTCTCAAGCCCCGCCAACAGCCGTAAGGCAGCTAAGGATATACGCAGAATAACATGACCGACAAAGACAAGGAGACTGGAATGGCAATTTCTGGCTTATTAGCCGTCATCAGCCAGCCATATATATATATATATATATATATATATATCAACTTATAAGCGTGATTTGCTTAAGTGGGCACTCAGACGCCATTTATCTATTACGTTGTCAATGATAAGTGCTGAGGTATCCTCATCCAGCCAGCGCTTGTGACACAGTGGTACACCATTCTATGTTAAGTTCTCGTGTGTTATGTCTTTATGCTCTAAGTTATGCCCTTAGGAATGAATGTTTTGTTTAAAAAGTTAGTAACAGGTCTGGCAACCGATTATCAGGTCTAATTTAGCTAAAGCGTTGAAAGTGCATTTAAATCACTCATATACCGTTTTGATTGTCAGTAGGTTGCAAACGTCAAACGCATAAATGACGTATTTTTTTATCAAAGCACTATGTATAAGCAAATTTTTTTGTGATAGGAAGTCATATTATGCTGTGATGGAAGGAGCTTTCGTTCCCTCAACGTTATTGGTTGTACGTTAATCGCCAGAATTTTAAATAACTGAAGTAGCCTAGAAGTTTCCATGAGTAGGAATCTTGTGGATTTTATTTGCTAGAAGATATGTAACCCCAGAATTTAAATAGATAGTGAACAGAGTGGGAGGCAGGTGTTACTGGTGAAATCACAGGAATTCTGTTTGAAGTCGAAATTGTCACTGTCGATATCAAAGGAGGTGATTCGGCTGCTGCGGTCCTGCCATCCGCAGTTACCTAAGGACACAATTACTTGCAAATCAAGGCACTGAATAGAAGAAGCTATATCCGTTTGTGCTTTTAATATGGTCGGCTCGGTAAAATTATCCGTCACTCATCAACGAACATTCCTGATATGCACCTTCAACTGCACATTGATGAGATGAACATTTTCGAAGGGTATGCTCAGTACATAAGGCCAATTTTTGATCGGTTGCTGGGCAGCCATTCATTGTTGGCGTGTTCAGCGACTGTTTCAAGTCAGATCCATTGGGTAACTCCTTGGGCAATTGTTTGGCAGAACTGAAAGACATTTTTGTTCGTGGTCTGCACGATCCACATACAGATACCATTGTTAAGGTAAACTTAGCTAATTTGTATCTTCGACACCCCTGAACCGCTCTTATATGCAACAAATAACAACCCACCATGGTTAATAAGGGTGCTGCAGGTGAAATTTTTCACGAATTTAATCAAAACCATATGACCACAGAAAGGAAATCATAATTTTCTTTTAAAAAAATGTTCCCATACATGGAAGCCCAGTTGATGGTGCTATTAACTTTCTGTACTCGGGTGGTTTCAACTGCAAAATCGAGGAAGAAAAACGCTTCTCTTCATGTAGCAAGAATCCTCCTATTCTAGTTCAATGGTTTTCATCAATAGTTTGTCTCAATCTTTGCGCAACGAGTTCACATTTCTCGCTATTTGGATATGAAAAAATTTTCATTTTGCGAGATCTTACGCCAATGGAGTGAAGAAATGGGTCTCTGCTGTCAAAAAGATCATAGATTTCTCAGACTTCTATTTACAATCGTGGTCATAGTTTCACTAACCTCAACTCCCAGGTTTATCCATCTCAGGTTTCCAGTTCGGAAATCGCCTATACTTCACCTTCTCCTTCATTCCAACTAATCTAAAAACTTCCTCTGCCCTATGGGTGATAAATTCAATTTCCGGTGCTTTTAGCCCTGTCGGAAGCCCATCTTTTATGTCCACAATCCCGCCTCAAAGCACTAAGACCGACAGTTTCCCTATTTCAATGCAGTTCTACAGGCTTGCCCTGGAAAGATCCTGAATCTCACCGCGAAAATAGTAAACATAGCCTGCTTCAAATACAAAATTCGCTCTCATCTCAATTTAAAGACAACTTAGTAATGCCTCAACAAACAAGCTCGTCCCATAACCCTCTGGTCATATTAGATTCATGATTATATCACCTAAAACAGGTTGTCAGTACGACGTTAATCCAACCCAAACCAAAGAATAAGGTAGCGGAGTCCTAACTTATAACATGCTGCCTTTTCCAAAACTAGCCAAGCCTCTATAACGGGCAAATAATCCTTACAAGGTTAACAAATATACAAGAACCGGTTTCCCAGCACTTAATTATTATAGCTGCTTGCTCTCTCTCACCAGCGTCTATTTTCTTTTTAGCTGCCACCCATTCCGTTTTAACTACCAACAGACTTATCCTGGTCGTAACCCCCTATGATTCTTCAATTTAGGAAAGTTTTATCACTGCAGATTTAAGATATTCCTCTCAGTCTTTTGTTACTGACCTTTCTTATACTAATAGTTCTGGCACAGTTGGCAGATACTCTCCTAAAAATCAATAACCTCCAAATTATTTACCCACCTCCAAATTGTTTTTCTTAATAACAATCACCCTAGTTCAGCTACTTGAACTACACTAGATGTCATATTATCTAATGCTAGGTCTATTATAAATAAGGTAGCTCAACTTAGAGCAATTACTTTCAAGCTGTCACACGATGTTTTATATGTAACTGAATCTTGGACCCATCAATTAATTTCTGACTCTTTGCTTAGCATTGACGAAAAGGATCTCTACCGTTGTAGCGCCGAGGACTTCGAGGTTGGCACACACATGGGCGAGTTACGCACCTGTAGTCGTTATTAGACGATGCGCGTATTGAACATGGTCTCTCAGCACCTTGCCGATCACTCAAACGCAAAAGTCATTAGAAGGAGCGACAGATATGTCAGAAAATGGATTCTACTAGTAAGAAGGATATAAAGTTATGAAAAGACATGAAAGAAAATAAAGAAGGGAGCGTTACATGAAGGTATGTCCCTTTTGGAGTGGGAGCAATATTTTCATGTCCGTTGGATAACCGGTGGGGAGTGCAACGGTGTAGGCATCTGCAGGGTCGGGATGAGGGGATGCGGACATTGAGCGAAGGATAACGATTCGATAAGCAGCGATGGTAATCGTGGGGACGGGGGTTGGCGTTCGAGAGTGGAAGGGGGCACCGGCATCTTCACCGACATTCGATCACTCCCTTCCCATCCGGGATTCATGCGAAAAAGTCTCCCAATTCATTTAAACAATTCAGTCTGAACTGCGGTTCGCTACATGGCCTCCCTCTGAAATGCAGACTGTCCTCAGTGTTGTGTGGGTTGGTTTGGTAGGTGTGGAAGTGTGTTCTCCTCTCTATCCCACCGCTGCCACCAATGTAGCGCTGAGGACTTCGAGGTTGGCACACACATGGGCGAGTAACGCACCTGTAGTCGTTATTAGACGATGCGCGTATTGAACAGGGCCTCCAAGCCTCATGCCGATCACTCAAACGCCACAGTCATTAGAAGGAATGACAGAAATGTCAGAAATGGATTCTACTAGTAAGAAGGATATAAAGGTATGAAAAGACACGATAGAAAATAAAGAAGGGAGCGTTACATGAAGGCATGTCACTTTTGGAGTGGGGGGAATTCTTTCATGTCCGTTGGAAAACCGGTGGGGAGTTCAACGCTGTAGGCAACTGCAGGGTCGGGATGAGGGTATGCTGACATTGAGTGGAGGATAACGATTCGATAAGCAGCGACGGTAATCGTGGGGACGGGGTCAGCGTTCGAGATTGGAAGGGGGCACCGGCATCTTCACCTACATTCCTTCACTCCCTTCCCATCCAGGACTCAAGCGAAAAATCTCCCAATTCATTTAAACTATTCAGTCTGAACTGCGGTTCTTTACACCGTCAAAAACGCATTAGTAAGCGTGGTGGTGGTTGTCTACTTTATATTAAGGCTTTTATTTAAGCATGTCCGGTTCAATCTAGATGCCACGTAATAACTGCTTAAAATCTATTATCCTGGCGCCCCGAAAAAACGCAATTGACGGATACATATACAACCCGCCAAATTCATTATCCGATGATGTTGTTCAACTTGAAATTTTTAAAATTTGATTCAAAGTCCACCTTTGACATTAAAATAATCGCTGGAGATTTTAATTTTCCTGAAATTGACTGATTTTTAATCTAATGTCAACCCAGATTTCGAACTGGTCTCAGCTGGTCCACTCTCCAACGAGAGACAATCATATTTTAAACCAGCATTTCACAAACTACATTGGTCACCTCTTTGTTGATTTTAAGCAGGGCCGCTTTTAAAGTAACCATACATTAATTCACTGTTGCCTTCCGATTGTCACTTCTAAAAAGGCTAGTGCCGTTCGTACCTATAATGCTTTTGAACTCGTAGATATTAGCTTAGTGAACTGGCAGCAACTCTCCACCATCAATGACGCAGCATGTCTTTGCGAATACATGTCTGTCGTTTCAAAAGGCATCCTGGAATTTAGGCCAAATAAAATTGTCAATCCCTACGCATCGGAATGTACCGTTCCTCATATTCCTTTGACAAGACTAAAGAAATTTAGGAGGCAGATGATAAAAAACAATCAACTAATTCGCGATTTGTGCGTCAAAGGATCGCAGAGATTTTCGAATTAGCGTAAAAATACAAATGAACGCCGGCGAACTCTGCAAAATCTGCTGCTCAACTGTTCCGTCGTCGGTACTTCTCTAAGCGAGGTCATTAAATTCCGACAAATCTAAATGAGGATAAAAACTTTGCACTCAAAGGCACTGACAAGGCTGAATTGTTTGGTGCTTTCTTTGCAAAACATTTTCGCGAGGGAATCTGAACTGGTTCCGTCATTTCAGCCACACTCGTTCAATGTTATCAGTCCCAATGATTTCTCTTTTGAATTAATTCTTCAGCACATAAATCGTTTGAAAACTCGCACTCTTCGGGGACTGACGGTTTACGTAAATCCCAGTTATCACGAGATTTGTCAAGCTTCCCCCGATTGCTTAGCCATATATTCTCAGTTAATCTTTTAAAACTGATAATTTCCTGACACTTAGAAGACATCTATTCTTCTTGCGCGTTCAATTCAGGATCTCGTTTGGACGTAAAGCATTATCGAGGCTGTATTAAAGCCTTCCCTCTTGCTGGTGTGGGTTTCGAATCCCACCGAGACCGCTGAGTTTTTCACACGTGGGTCAAACGAATTATCGAGGTGTTCACAAAATCCCAACTCTAGCAAACCTTCATGAAAATGTTACTTTAATCAAATTTTTGACTTTTGCCTAGAAAATAAGCTTCTTAGGGACTCGCAATATGGTTTTATACTTTGAAGATCATGCGAAATGTGTCACCTGACTTTTCTTACCTCTTTACTTCCCTTCGTAATGAGCAGTCATCAGTGGTCGTGATCTACTTTGACCTGAGCAAAGCCTCTGACAAGGTAGCGCACGGCCGTCTTCTTGTGAAACTGGAAGCCCTCGGTATCTGGCCCCCTCTCCTCGACTTTATTGGTTCCTTTTTGTCTAACTGCAGCCAGGAGGCCTTAGTAGGTAGTAGCTCCTTGACACCTCATCCGATCATGACTGGTGTTTTTCAAGGCATGGTTCGATTCCCCCCTTTTTCATTCTGCACATAAATGAAATTTCAACAGTACCCACAAATTTGCAAAATTTCGTTTATGCTTATGAACTTAAGCGCATTTACTCATTTTCTAAGGACACGCTCAATAGTTGCGTTGATAAAATCAACACTGATCTACTTATGCTCGCACGTAGGAGCTCTAAGTGGCAGATGGAATTTTCTCCATCCAAATGTTGTTTTCATGTGTTTTGGCCCACCAAACTTCCTGAACTTCTAGTTTTTCAAAATAGTCCACTTTTAGACCGATCAACCATAAGAGACTTAGGTTTATGTAACACGACTAAGCCAGCATTATTGCCTCATGCACATCGAATTTCTGCAAAGGCTGCACAGTACGGCATGTTTGTTCATCCCATCATAGAATACTGCTGTCCCCTCTTTGGTTTCATGAACGCCTCTGACCACAGTAAAATTGAAAATGTTCAGAAGGTTTTTTTACTCGAAGAAAATTTTCTCTTTCTAGATCCAGTATCTCTTATATGGATAGATATCAGTTAGCAAACATTAATGTTCTGTGGGTTAGAAGACTCGAAGCCGGCTTCTGCTTTCTTTTTCACACTAACTCCAGCCCAAATCTCTCATGAATTAACGCTATCACTCCGGTAGATTGACCTTCTGCCATTCGTAATTCCTCCATGATCATTTCACCACCCCTTAGCTCCACAAATAACCGTTCTCGTTTTTTCCTCCAAGTATACTTTCATATGGAATAATCTCCCATTCGAAATTAGGGTTTTCGTCTACATTAGCGGTTTTCAAAGACCTAAACATTTAACTTCGGAAAATATAAAGTCCTTATTGTTCGTTTTCTTCCGAAACTCACAACTTTTGAACTTTGAAAACGGTCGTCCTGGTATTTGAGGCAGTTTTCCCAAATATATTTACAGTATCCTCAGCAGATTCAATCTTCGCAGCCGTTTTTCGTCCCTTTCTCTCTTCAACCATCAATGCCGACTGTTGACAACCTTTATGCGTTCCTCCGTTTTTGCAACCCTGACGATGATCTCCGCTGCCTCTGTTGATTATCATGACATGTTCTACTGTTTTTCCCACCTGGCCGGTGGACTATGCAGTTAGCAAGGTTGCATCCCGGTGATGATCGCGTGGCCTCTACTGTCCACTCTTTGTTTCGACACTGAGATCCTCCTGTCTCACCTCCACTGGTGGTTATAAACAGTAGCTCTGACTGTTTTATTATCTCTCACCCGACAATGAGCCTTCCGAACCCTCATACGTTGTGAGCAACATCACAATACTATCCCACTGCATCTGGCTATTAATTTTTTAGGGAAACAGTTTTTTTCTTCTAGTTTTTTTTAACTTGTTGGCTCGCCAAAATTCGCCTCCAATTTAACCGTATGAGTTTTTTTAACTGCTTCTTTCCTAGTTCACCGTACATGTCAAAGATTGTTGACTATTGTTTTAAAAATGGCAAATCGTTCTGAATTGGATATGCCTACCATATTAGTCATTTATGCTGTTAATATGGCCGCTCACATAGTGTAGCAATTATCCAATTTGTATTTATTTATACCGCGATACTATTTTTGTATTGACGGTGTTCTCTGGGCCCTTAATGTACAATTAATTTATTTATTTAGTACATCAACGAAAGCAATACTAAGCGAGAAAGTTAATTTGAACGGGACAAATCTAAGCATTCTACAAAAAAAACTGTGTCAGCGAAAGTTGCAATTGACCAAAAAGCCGCATTAAGGAGATTACACGGCATCAGCGGTGTCTCAACAAAACCCTTGTCGCAGAAGACGATGGAAATCCAAGTGATCATAATTTCATCCCTGAAAATAAGAAACAACCACAGAGGCCTCGATTGGATAGCAGTAACTACCTTATTATCAAAGGAATGCCTGAATCTACATCAGGCACCCCGAAATCAAGAGCATGCAATGACATCGAGCTATTCCAGAGCTATCTCAAATGATTCTTAAAGGCGGAAGAGAGTATCACCGTTCTAAATGCCTTCAGAATTGTCTGAATAAGAGACTCAAATGATGAGTCCAGCCAACCAAGACCGCTGAAGCTTGTCCTTCAGAATGAGGTAGAAGCCCAGCTATTGCTGAGCAGGAAACCTATGTTTTGAAGCTCTTACCCAATGGTTTTTCAACCTGAATTTTCGCCTGCGTAGATGGAGAAATGGGGAGGGCTCAAAGAAGAACTCAAAAGATCCACACTACGCGAAAGTATTCTAAAAATCCGGAATAGAGAGCTTATACACGCCCAGAGGTCATTTCTCTGGAAAAAGCCTATGACACTGGGTATGGAGGGCAGGCATATTGCAATAAAATACCGGTCAGTGCAACAAATTTTAGTAAACAAGTCGACCTCCTAGTTCGAGCGAAAAGCAGTAGCCTCTTACTCAGACAGTGGATGGCTTAAGACACACGACCATTCTAACAATTTCGATCCAACTATTTGCATGAACATCTGTCCAGTCGAAGCTTCGCTTTCTTTATACAAACGCATAAATTTTGTTCCAGAAACCAGACGAACTGAAAGTATTGATATTTGATGTGCATCTGGATGTTCGTTCCATTACAAAAACTTTGTCGCAGGCGGAAATATTGCATAGCGAAATTGCAATCATATCATCTGAACGCAGAATTGTTTGCCCTTGCGACTGCGCAGTAGGTTGGTTAAAACTAAGAAGGTGTGGAAAAAAATTGAATTTATTGACCATATATAGACCGCCAAATCAAACTCCAGAAATTGACAAGGTGAGGTTCGAAATAATTAAATATACAGCTCAGCCTCAAGACACATTTATTGCCGGAGATTTTAATGACCATTGATTGACTGGAACACATTGTCCGTAAAAGGTTCGTGGTATTCCTTTAGCTCCAGACTATTAAACATCACGATAAATCTCTTCTTCGTACAGAATGTTAAATTTCCAAAAAGAGATAAAAAGGCACAAATTGTGAATTGGCTAGAGCTCGTTATTTCAAAGGACCCAACTGATGTGGATGAATTAAGGTCACTCGCGCCGCTTGTTTAAAGTGGCCATGTCATGCTGCTGTGGGAATACGGTTTGTACACCAAGCAAATGGAGACTACTGGTTTCAATTAAATAACTAGCGCATGAATTTCTCTGCGATCAGAGTTGACTTATCAGCACTAAATTGGCAAATCCTTCTTTTTCCCGAAATACAGATGTCTATTTGATAGTTCTCAGGGGCGTTATAAACAACGCTATGCACAGCAACTGCCCTATTTAAAAGTTCAAAAGGCAAACCGCCCTGTTTGGTTTACGTGAGATTTGAATTAATAACTAAACCGAAATAATCAACTCTGCAGAAGTTATGTAGCAACAACTAGACACATGCATTACTCATATGGAAGGAGTATGAGGCTTAACTTAAAGAAGGCGACATCAATGAGCAAAAAGAACTTTTAAGCTACATGAAGTGAAGGTTGAACAATAAGGAGATGGTGGCAGTGTTGAAAGGTGAACACAACAAAGACATTAATGAAAATCCAAATAAGGCAGAACCCTCTTGTTGGTTTTTCGCATCCGTTTTTACAGATGAAGTGCATTTTAATCAAACAGACTTTCGTATGGGAAGTTACGACGCCGTCATTGCGGGCCTAAAATTCATCGAAGAAAATGTGAAGAAGGAGCTTCTAGCACTTAACGACGCCATCTTCTGGTCCCTATCAAATACTAGCAAAATTACTGAAGGAGCTTACTAGCGAAATCTCTAAACCAACATCATGTATTTTCCTGTCGTCCTTCGATCGATGCATCCCCCTCCGTCTGATTGGAAATCACCAAATTTTCACCCTATTCACAGGGGATCCAGAAGCAGCTCTTAAACTATTGACCAGTGAGCCTTACGTGTATTTCTTGTAAAGTGATGGAAAGGATAACCAAAAAGGCCAAAATAAATTTTGTCGAAGGAAAAAAACTCCTTGACATTGTCCAACACGGATTTCGGTGAAACCACTTCTGTTTGATCGATATGCTCTATTCAATGGAACAGTGGTCCAGGTAATTAGATGAGGACACCAGCGTTGATGTCGTCTACATCGACTTCAAAAAGCCTTCGCTAGTGTTTCTCACTGCATGTTACTCTACAGAGCCCGAATGAGCGCAACGGGATTACCTGCTCTCTAACTGCGATTATTTCGACATCAAATACCACCTCACGGTTACCGTCTCCGGCGTTGCCACAGGAACCGTACATGCGTCTGTGGAATTTTCTTCTCGTGTGAAAATTTCGCAGAAATTGTATTTTAATCACATTTTGTTTTTGATCTACGAATTCTACTGGACTACAGAACTGATTCGTACGCAAATAACAGCCTAGCAAAGAAAGGCATCAAAGTTGTGCAAAGTAAAAAGTTATCCAGATTCCTCTAGACCTGCAAAACGGCTGAGTCTTTTCTAACTATCCTTAATACGTTTTATCAAGTTCTTTTGCTTAACTGTAAAAAATAGATGCACTCGTTTGCTTGAAATGCTCATGAAATTTGATAGTTAATGGACAGTCAGAATTTTGACGACAATAACATGCAAAGCAGTGGCACTTCTTTATAAGGAAAGCCTGGCGATATAACCTTCACTTTCAGGATTTGTACTCGTGCAGCCCACGGTCGACGAAACGTGCTAAAAGCGTACTTACTATAAATAGTGTGGATTACGAAGATGAACCTTGCGTTCGCTGTACCCATATATTGATCAAACTCAAAAGATTGGAATACAAGATAAAGTATTTTAAGGAAGCTTTTGAAGCAGAATATTAAGGGACTGAAAGAGATTACCTGCATTAGAGCAAAAAAAGCAAAGCAAAAACGCAATTAATTCATGCTAATACAGTCTTTAAAGCTTCTACATTTATAGATTGCAACCGGCAAACTGCAAAATTGGATAACAGTAATATCAGGACTACTTCCATAACGCCTCTTCCAAAGGCAGTTCCGACATCAGACTCAGATTCTGTCAGCCAAACCAGCAGTTCTAAAGAGCCCTCAGTTGAGAGCGCAAAAACCATTGCGTGTGAAGATAGAATTGGGAGACACCATAACAGGAGAATTAAGTCAAAAACAACTCTCATGTATGTCTCAGATCCTTCAGAGGAAAACATGGTCAGCAGTGTATTTAAGGACGTCCTAGACCGAGAGAATTGCGTAGTTATCCAGGGTTTACCTGAATTAAAGGCTTCTTCTCCGATGGAAAGGATCTCCGCTGACCTTGCTATTTTTCAGAACCAGCTGAACGATGTTCTTCATTCGGGAGAGAATGTTGCCGTTCAGGATCGAAAAAAATGGAAAGTGAAAAGTCAGAAACTGTGAGACCACACCCTCTCAAAATTGTCTTGGACAGCAATGAAGAGGCTAAGCTACTTCCCTCTAGAAAGCCCAACCTCAGAAACTCTCATAAGGATGTTTTTCAGCCAGACTACTCATTATGGTAGCTGCAAAGTAGGATTGGCAAACTCGAGATAAACGGAATTCGGTACTTCCGAGCGTTGCCAACTTAAATATCTGTATAACAATGCCCAAAGTCTGTTTTCGAAGCTCGCAAACTAAGAATACAGGTAGCCATACTGTCTCCTGATATTATAGCAATCAGAGAAATATGGGTCTCACAGAGCATCGGCGATTGCGAAGTAGCATTATCCGGGTATCAGTTGTTCAGGAGAGACCACAACCTCCGCCTGGGTGGAGGAGTTTCGATGTATGTTATGAGCAATTTCACTGTGTTTGAAAGGACAGAGAAGACTACCAATGGTATCGAGGCTATTTGGCTGATTATTAAGACACGGGGATCACAGTCCCTTGAAGCCATGACTCTCCTACCGACCTAGGGGACAGACACCGTCGCTGACACTTGTTTGTTGGAGAATATAAAGGAGATTGGTAGTCGACCTGTTGTTGTTCTCATGGGTGACTTCAATGTTCCCAGCATTCGATGGAACGATCTGCAAGTGCAGTCTTCAAAATTATTCATTCAATCACAGTCTGCTAAAGATAACACTTGAAGCTCTTCTCACACCAAATATATTTGATCCAACGAGTGCGCGTATAGAACAACAGGAAAATTGTCTCTAATAACTAGACAAAAATAATCAATAATCCAACCCGAGGAAACAACATACTAGATATTATTCTCACAAATGACATCTGGCCCCTATATACGCATTACGACAGCAAAACCTTTAAAAGTGAGCATAAGGCAATAATAAAAATGCTCCCTCTAAAGATAAAACTAACATCTTGTTCTAGGTACACTTAGATAAATCCAAAAAAATCGACATAGACAATATGAACAACCATGTAAAGGTCATTGGACTGGAGTTCATATCTTCTAATGACATCCCCGACGGAAGCTGTTAAACTTTTATACTCTACCCTTTTTATTATTCGAGATATCTTAATAGCTTACAGAGCCCCGTATAAGAAATCATAAAGTCCTGACTTCCTTTCAAAGAGTCTAAAAAACGAAAAAAGCACTTCACGATTCCTCAGTTAGATATTAGTCCACACTCCGACGAATTATGTAAACTCCTGACCTATTTGAAAAATGGGAACAAATAAGAACATACAAACGGAACGCCGGGCAAAAGAGTTTTCCAAAAAATAGCTCAGATATTTTGGAAACAAATGAATACTTATCAAAAACCAGGTCCCATACACATGATTGATAACTTAGGACAAGGAATAACGGATGAAAACCAAATGGCAAATTTATTCAATAAGTATTTCTCAGCCAACTATTCAGTTGAGGAAGAGCCGATACTCCAACCAATAGACATGCCAGCATTTACTCTCAATGAGATCTGTTTTAACAAAGAAACCGTCAAAAAAGCTATCAGACAACTTTCTAATTGCACCTCGTATGGAACGGATAAAATCCCACCTTGTATATTGAAGCATACGATATATGCTCCACTACTGCTGTCCAGTCTATTCTCCTTGCTCCATTTGAATGGTATGTATCCAGAAATCTGGAAATACTCAAGCATAACACCAAGCTTTAAAAACGGGAACCGATGTGATACACAAAGCTATCGTGGTGTTCACAGAACAGCGGTAAAAGCAAAAATCCTAGAAAAATTATTTCGAACGAAACGCTAAGCCATCTGACAAACGCTTACTTCATACCTTCCTGTCAACACGCTTCCGTACCTAAAAAGTCATGTAAGTCCTGCCATTTAATCTTCCTTGTTTTCGTTTCAAGTACCAGGGATGATGGAAACACGGTGGCTACGATATACTTTAACCTAAAAAACGTTCGAAAACTTTCCCCATAAAAGGCTAAAAGTAAAGCTAATAGGTCATGGGATTAGGTCAACCCTTCTCGACTTTCAATTATCGTACCTTAAAAACCGATATCAGGTAGCAAAAATTCGAAACGTGGTCTTAGAAGCATCTAATATTAGTAGTGGAGTACTTCATGGGACTATCTTAGGTCACCTCCTATTTCGTATATACATTCACTACTTATCCTCCATATCAGAGGTCGGTAAACTCCGGCCTTTAGGCCAGATACAGCCAAGCTAGTATTCCAGTACGGCCTAACGCCTCCATATTTAATTATTGTTCGATCTGGCCTAATTGAATTGTCGCGGTTTTGTTCTCCTTCATTACTGCTGGTTGCAGCTCAAGCTGGGGCTCATGTTTATTTTTTAGAACTGATATTAGGTGCTTGTATAAAACAGAAGCACCTGACCGGAGAGGGATGATAAATGTTATGCTGTAAACAAGTTAACTCTCTGGTCTCGGTTTCATTGACCTCTTACCGGGGTCAAGGCCTGTGTTTTGCGCACGTGTGTTTGCTGTGACGTGCGAAGCAATTTTGTTTCATGATCCTATTACAGACATCGAGTTCCCGCACAGTACCCCAATTACTATGCCCAAAGAGCAGAAGCAACGCGCAGCTAACAGTCTCCGAAAGGTTGACCTCGAACGTCGTGTCTTCAACCCCGAATGGACTGATGATTTATTCTTCGTCCAACGTGGCAACAAAGCCCTGTGTTTATTGTGCAACGACACCAACAGCACTTTCAAACGGTTCGAATCTCAAGGGGTATTTCGATGCCCAGCACGCGCACACGTACAGAGACTATACCGCGGATGAGCGGAAGACTGAGGCTGTTCACTTGCAGTCGCGGTTGGATCAACAATCATCCCTCTTCAAGAAGAAGGCCTCCGAAACTTCTGAGTCTGCTGAGCGTCGCATTCGTGTCTCCTATGAAGTGACTCTTGTTGATTGCGAAGAAAATGCATTCCTTCACTGATGCAGACTTTTGTAATGGATTGTATACTTGCTGCTGTTGACGTTATTTGTCCCGAGCAACACGACACTTTCAAGGCAATCACACTGTCTGCCTGCACTGGGATTTGACGCGTGGAGGACTTGGCCTCTGATGTCCGTTCTTCGATGTTTACGAAATTCAAAACTCTTGATATATTCTGCAAATCAACTCCGGTGACCTGGGAGGACCTCGCCCAGGATAGATCGGCATGGAGAAGGACAGTAAAGACTGGTTCAGCAATCTATGAGGCCAACTGGATCGCCGCCGCCAAGGCCAAAAGAGCGGCATGAAAGTCACAAGCGCCCCGGACCAACATCGTGGATGCCCAGGCCCTGCCAACATGCCCGCACTTTCAACGCATCTTCCGCGCGCGAATTGGCCTGGTTGGAAATCTTTCGGACCCAATGCACCAACAATCGACAGTTCCAATTTCTACGTCAAATTCTGCCAACCCTCCTTCACACTCCCCCACTCTCACTCCTGGCATCAATTCCAATACTCCCACCATCAAAGAGACCACATCCCTCTACTCATCACCTGTTACCCCACCACCGCAAACACCACCACCTTCGCCTTCACTACCACCACCACGACCACCACCATCATCAGCGATGGGGACTCTCTCCTAAGCTGTCCTCAATGCGACCGTAAATTCACCTCACGCATCGGCCTGGTCGATCACTTGCGAATCCATCGTACGGAGACTGGTGAACCAGTGCCTGGAGCACCAAACACACAGCAGAGATCGTCGCCTCCACTGTCCTCACTGTCCTCGCGCATTCACTCATCGCATGGGCCTATTCGGTCACATGCGCATCCATGACAGCGGAATTCACCTCAATGCCGACAACACCGATACATCATGCACACCCTCCGCTCCTGCCATTCTTACCGCCACTGCCACCCCCACTACCATGAATGACACCCCCTCAGCCTCGACCGATTTCTCCTGCCCACAATGCGCCCGCAACTTCAACTCACGCATCGGCCTGGTCGGTCACCTGCCAATCCATCGTACGGAGACTGGTGAACCAGTGCCTGGAGCACCAACACAAAGCAGACATCGTCGCCTCCACTGTCCTCGCGCATTCACTCATCGCATGGGCCTATTCGGTCACATGCGCATCCATGACAGCGGAATTCACCACAATGCCGACAACACCGATACATCATGCACACCCTCCGCTCCTGCCATTCTTACCGCCACTACCACCCCCACTACCATGAATGACACCCCCTCAGCCTCGACCGATTTCTCCTGCCCACAATGCGCCCACAACTTCAACTCACGCATCGGCCTGGTCGGTCACCTGCGATTCCATCGCACGGAGGCTGATGAACCAGTGCGTGGGGCTCCGACATACAGTCGCCGCGCCCGCCTCCACTACCCTCACTGCTCCCGCACATATACACACCGCATGGGCCTATTAGGACACATGCGCCTCCACGGCAAGCCGCGGAAAACAACCGGAGGCTTAGCCACATCAGCGTACACCATCTACCATCTACAACATTCTCATAATCATCGTAATGTACCTGATAAAATCACGGTTTCCTAGAAACCGTGGCTTGGAAGGCTGCCAATCTGACCCTTACACCAGACCACGCCATCGGCCCAGTTTATGGGTTGTGTGTGTCGAGTGGCTGACCAGTGCACTGGGAGTCAGACGGTGATGGCTCCTCCATATCCCCTGAGTAAGTAAATCCTGGTGTGTGCGTTATGGGGGCCAGGTCGTGCTGTGGCGCGCGAAGACAGATACGCCGACCCTTCAGTCAATGCAGCCTACTCCCACATCAGACAACTGACTGGCTCGGATGGTAGTCTGATTGTGGGGGTGGGTGAGAGAGATCGAGGTCAACAGCTCAGCGCATTTTCCTCACTATAAACAATCTGACGCGCTTGAAACTATCACGGTGCAGACATATTTAGTAGAATTGTATTTCGGTCACATGGCAGTCCATTACTTTGTTTCCTCCTGTTAGTTTACCACAAGAGCGCCATTTGGGAGACGACGGACAGTGATTTATCAACCGCACTATTTGACGATCGTATTTATCACTAGAACGTCGTGTTAGTCCCGCATGCGTACGAGAATGCAGTTCAGCAGCTGTCCGTGCTGCACGTGTGGGTTAATCCACGCTGTTCTATGCCACGTCGGAATGTGGATAAATGGTATTTCTTGGCAGATTCGCAGAAGAAGAAGGCCGTCAAGACTATTTGTGATCCAGCACTCCCAGCCAGGTTGTGTGATCTTTCCAGGGACGACACAAGGAGGACGTGCAGCTCTTTGTCAAATTTGGTAAGGCGAAATTGATACCGACAGTTGCGACATTAGCTCTCCGAAGAGGTAGACGCAAGATCAAATAAAGACCTTCGTCGAGTTTGTTCTTCGCCTTGTGAGAATTGGTCATTTGTATAGGCGCTGATGATGGTGGCGAATTCGGATCTTGAAGATGCAAGCGCAGGATCATCAATTGGTCGTTGCTGCTCTGCGGCTAACGGAAAAGACTTCGCACGATGTTTTTCAGATGGCAATGGCGCCACCAGCTGTGCGTCGTTCTGCCTTTTTGGCTTTGATTCAGAAGAATGTAATGCCAGCATCCACCTCAAGCCTTTTATCGTTCAAAACAGAACTCCACTGTCAAGGTCCGATCACTCTGTGTTATTAGTTCATACAAAAATCTATTCTTCTTCTACGTTGACGCTGCTTCTCTAGCCCAAAGGGAAAATCTATGTTCGTGATACGTCCCCACGAAACATTTGCCTGCTTCACACTTGTATATCTTACACTATCCCCGCTTTCCCTATGAAATCCAACGTGCAATCTTTCCACAGTTGCCTTACAACATTTCAAATGAAAATTTTCTTATCTTCTGTCCTCTTGATTCCGCTAGGGTCAAACCTGCCAAACTTTCTTCTTCCTATCTAAAATTTTAAGGACTTAAAAGTAACTTCTCTACAAACTTAACCTACGTGGCAGTCTAAAATGCGTTAACGTCCTAATTAAAAAGGGAGATTCCCAGACTGAACGACCTGTTGGTTAGTCAGCGTTTTGCCTCCGATTGAAAATCTTTGTTTGCTCTTTCGCCTGCCGAACACTGGTCCATTTTGCCGTGCGTACCTATGCGCGTTTCTTGACTTCTCCTTTGTCTTCAACACCATCCATCCGCGCCATCTCCTCCTTAACAAAGCATCCGCGTGGGGCTCTCCCGGTTGGGCTGTATTTTGGCTCCAAGGCTATTTTTCTTCCCGCTCTCCATTCGTACAATCAGGCAGGTGGAAATCTGTGGTGTTTTCAGATAAGTAAAACACTTTTTCCCGGAATAAATTTGAATAAGGCAAAGGTGAAGAAATACGAAGGATTTATTGACGTCATGCAATTTGGCTGCCTCCTATTCAACTGCGTACGGTCATTGCCTAGTAAAAAGACGAAGTAAACTGTCCAATTAAATGTCGACCTAAGGAGATGTAAAGCTATTGGTAGACAAAGCAGTGAAGTGTTGAGCTGATAGGTGGGTGCGCATGCTGAGGGGGAAAGGGGGGATTCAACTAAGCAAGCCAGTTCAGATTATAGTGAGAAAATGTCAAGTGTGATTGAAAGTACAATGCGCTGGGACAGCAGTTAGTCATGCAGGGAGAGGACTGGGGGGCAGGCTTATCGATCGTTACCACGGCAATGTGAGGTTGATCACATGATCCAGCTGCTTACAGAGTTCTGGTTTTCTTCTTCGTATCGCAGCGGCCTCTGCAAAGCGCAGGAGACCATCCGGTCGTCGCCCGTCAGTGGGTCCACCGTATGACCAGTATCCACCGGGTGCTTCGTAATTGAACTATTGGGTACCTTATTTTCCGCCCGCTACAGCCATTTCGGTACATGTTCAGCCGACCGAGTTGCCAAATGCCTTTGCGTGCGCTCAATGTATTTGCATCCGCAATTACATGTAAACTCAGAAATACAGTTTGATGTGGCGAGCATAGGCAGGATGCTCTTATTTGGCCTAAATGGAATAGCCGTTGTAGTGCTTATGAACAACAGTTTAGAGGAAGCGTACGTTCTTTCAATCGTGCATCTGAGACATCGCTTGATCACGTTCGACCCATTATCACACTTGAAAGGGAGGAAGATGGTCACTGGCTTTTTTGATACGGAAATTTTGTCAAGAATTTCTTGTCTGGGATGGCGATACTTATCGATGAATTTCTCCGGATACCCGTTTCCAAGAAAAATGTTCTTCAGGAAACTGATCTCGTCATCGATCGTATCTGAGGTGCAGATTCTAGTGGGTCTATTGAACAGGCACAAAAATAAGTTTCGTTTTCTCTAAATTTGAACAAAACTGAGGACATGCATTTGCTATCCTTTCCAGGTGGGTTTTTGATATATGGATCTCTGAACGGAACCATCTGCCCTCCTTCGTATAGGAACGTCTAAGAACGGCAGTGTGCCATTCTTCTCATGCTCAATCGTAAATTTGATCTTCGCATGTGCCTCGTTCATTGCATTTAGAAGTGATTCTCCATCTCTCGGGTTTTTGAACATGGAAAAACATTTCATAAACATGTCTTCGATAGAATGTGGTTTTCTGTAAATTTTGGCTAATTTTCTTTCGAGGTTTGACATGAAGATATCCGCTAGGACCGCCCCTAATTGACTGTGTGGCTGCTTAGTGCAGACCCCTTCAAGAATAGCTGAAGACCAGGTGAAATCAAGTCCCTATGTGGGTGAGCCTTCCGGGAAATTTTCAAACAGAATATGCTATTCTTAACTGTAAAACAGTTTTTGATACCCGAGTAGCTTTGGGGAGGTTGAACGGTCTCAAAGAGTCAATACTTACAAACATTTTTAAAATCGAAGTGGTTATCGAGGTTTCGGTTTCACGCGAATCACCGATTACAGCCGCAGGCCAGTTAAGGTCCTGTATCCTCAGATGTCCTTCCCAACGAGGTATCCTCCTTCCGGTACCTTGACCTTACTCTGAAATCCAATCTTTTATTTCCTTCATAGTACCACTCTTTTTTTTTCCAAAATTCGTTGACTTCTTTAGTATATCCGTCTTGTACGTTCCTACCACATACCTTGATCTTTTGTTCTGGTGATTTATAGATGCATGTATTCTTCCCCTCTTCGTTTATTGATCTGCCGTGATTTTTTTCAGGCTTTTCGTTCAAAAAATATTTGCTGATTTTAAAACGTAACCTTTAAATGCTCTCTTCTGGTGCTGGTGTTTCTTATACTGTTTGAGTGGAAAACGATAATCAAACGACACCTTGAAACAGGCAAGAAACTTGTTGAGCGAATTCTTGCTGATGTTACCCATCCCCTTTTGGTTCTTCAATAATGTATTAATCTCTCCTAGTCTCCCAGGGAATGGAGCCAATTTTGCTGAAATTTTTGAATTCTACTTTGAAAATAAAGCGTATTCTTCTGTTCTTTTTCTCAGTTTAATTGTTAAGTTCGAAGATGTCCCCCACGTGCTTCACTGAAAACCAGCGCTGTGAATTCCACGTGAATTACTTTTTTAGTGATGGTAGACTTGCACTGCATCTACCGCACTCTCTCTTCCCTTACCCGTCCTCATCACAACGTCACCTCTCAGAACCTGCGCACTTCAGGTACGCAGGATACTAGCGGCGAAATTCGTGTCAAAGCATATTCTCACACCACACGTAAATTTTGGCCACTTCTTGGCTATGCCTGGATGGTACACGATGGAATTTGATGGAATTTAATGGCTATGCAAGCTGGGATTCGAGTTGACCAAAGGTAGCTACTCAAAGTTAGCTGAGTAGTCACCTAAAGAGGAGCCAAAGAACACAATCCTCAGGTGCCGAAGTGCACGTGTGACGCATGCGATAATGGGGAGACTGTGTGGTGATTTTAGCAGGGCTTTCTTGATTTGCTGCAGACTCTTAAAGGATGCGCATGTGGTCAAGTAGGCCCAGGCGTTAAGGTAATGTGCGTGGGTGCATGCAGCGTCTATGGTCGAGTACCCAGGCATTAGTTCACCAGTCTCCGTGCGATGCATTCGCAAGTGACCGAGCAGGCCAACGCACTAGGGACAGGCGCGGCGGTGGCAGTAAGGAGAGGATATGTCGGCAGGAATGCATTTGGTTGGGGTTCTGCTGCTGATGATATTGATGGTCACGTTGATGGGAGAGCTGGGGATGGGACGTTTTAGTTGAAGCGGCATCACGAAGGGATTCCGGTGTCTGACTGCGCATGTGGCCAGTAGAATGTGAATTTGCGAGGGCAATGAGGGCCGTAGAGGCGGCGGTCTCTGAATCGATACTACGCGTAGGGTTCCAACAAATTTTGACGACGCATAGAGAGCCATCGTGATATCTCATTCGTAAGGTACATCCACGATGTGCTTGGGCAAGACGCGTGAAAACTGGAAGACATTAATGCGTCTTCAAGTGAGGCCCGGCGACTTCATCTCATGTTACACGACCGAGAAAATTAGCAATGAAAATAAAGCAAAACTACCTCATGCTACCCAAAAAAGAGGGTTGGGGTCAGCCCTTTTTTAATTTTATGTTGCTTTCATTTGGTGATGAACGCTCACCGATCGTTACTGGAACTCACTCGTCCCACTCTCATTCTTGAGCCTCGCCAGCAGCCGCACAGGGGCTAGTAATAGTAGTAGTAGTAGTAGCAGTAGTAGTAGTAGTAGTAGTAGTAGTAGTAGTAGTAGTAGTAGTAGTAGTAGTAGTAGTAGTAGTAGTAGTAGTAGTAGTAGTACTGCCTCGAAAGAGTACAGAGAAAAGCCACCAAAATGGTAAGAAGTCAAAGCTCCTTGCCATATCCAACCCGCCTAATGAATCTTAATCTGTTCCTTTTGAGTTATAGGCAAATGCGTGGTGATCTCCTGCAGACATTCCGCATTGTGAAGGGGTTGGATTGTTGCCTGGAATTCTCGGACTTCTTTGAATTTGCCACCACGACCCATCTCCGAGGTCACCCATTGAAACTGCGTGTCCAGCAGGCGAGACTGGATGTGCGCAAGTTCTCCTTCTCTGTCAGAGTGGTTAAACCATGGAATGCCCTCCCTGAAGACGTTGTGATGTCACCATCGCTGGAAAGCTTTTAAAAGGAACCTTGACAGTTTTATGTTCCGCAACGAGCCTGAGCGATGAGGAATTTATCTTAACCCTCAAGAGTCGTGCACCACTTGTCATATTTTATGACCGCCTTTTGTACCTTTGCAACCCACATGGTTTCTCTGTATACCGCACTTAATTTTACGTTACAAATAGGGTACTCAAAGGCCCATGCCTATTTCCCTCAATAAATTGAATTAAATTGAATTGAATAATAGTAGTAGTAGTAGTAGTAGTAGTTATAGTAGTTATATCAAACCCCAGGTGATCCCCAACCTGACGCTCAAACTCACGACTTGTTGATTAGGAGTTCAACGTTCTAACCCTTTAGCCACTGGCTCGTTGTCTTGCTAGTTTTCGATCGGGAATATTGACTGCATTCGTTGATGAACACTCACAGATCAGTACCGGGACTCACTCGTCCCGTTCTACCTTGGGGCTCATTCACGAAGCCACTTGAAGCCGAAAAGTGTCATTTCGTGGGGTTGGGCGTGACTGGCTGATGATGGCTAATGAGCCAGAAATAACCATTTCAGCCTCCTTTGTCTCTGTCAGTATTGTTAAATTGCTTTGCGCATCAGACGCCAATACCCTCGTCCGAATCTGCTTGAGAAATATCAGTCAAGAAAAAGCTCGTGGCAGTATTGCAGGTGGCAGGATCAGCTTCGTAAAAGCAAAGCGAAGAAATTCAAGTTATCAGACAGAAGAACATAATCAAGTCACCTATTCGTTCGCCCTTACTTGTAAATATTACTTAACACAAGGACATTTTAATTGTACTGCGTCTGTTAGCACATGCCACACGGCTCCTTGCAGTTTTGAACTTTCGCTTCAGTTGGAAACATTTACTGACCGCCAGCAAGTATTGTCGATAAACGCTAGGCCACCAAAGTGATTCGCCCGCCATGTAACGACGAGTTCGCCAGGAAGATTTTGTGTGCCCTCTTCGATGACAAAGTAATAATCACCGTCGGCCTATCCATAAATATCGCAAAGACCAAATTGTTTTCGAGCTGCATCCCTGACCAGGAGAAAGAACACCTCGGGATAAACGGTTGTCAACTTGAAGGAGTAGACAGTTTAAAATACCTCAGAGCGACATTGCCTCCCACATAGACACTGTTCGCCGGGTTTTCTCGATTCTTCGAAAGTGCCTATGCACCCAACGAGATATTTGCGTCGTCACGAAGAATCGTGTCTCCCGTGCATCCGTCCGCTTGGTCCTCCTCTACGGTTGTGAAAGCTGGGCGGTGCGCCTGGAATATGCGCGAAGACTTGAGGTATTTTACCATCAATGCCTGTGGACTATCCTTCGAGTGAACTACACAGACTACGTCTCAAACGAGGCAGTCTGCACTCGCTGCAACACTATCGTGAGGATATCTCAGGCCCGCCTCACGAGCTGAGTTCTATTGTCCTCTTGGAGGCGTCGAAGATGAGGTAACCTATAAACCTGGCTCGACACGGTTCGGCAAGACATGGAGGCGGTGCTTGGACCTTCAGTATTCGGCATCCGTCACTGCAGAAAAGAATGGGTTGAGCTATCCAGGTCTGCTGTCGCGAATCGTCACGCATGAAGAGGTAAAATACGTGGCATCATTGAGGCCGGTTATATCAGACATGATCGCAGCCATAACAAGTACAAGTAAAATCAACTGGCTGAGCTCAGACGCCTGTCAAGAATTGTCCCAATGTAACTGCCGGACCGAGTGCTCACTCGTGAAATGGATGTACCAGTGTCTTGATCGTACCAGCTGACTATATTTTTTGAAGTCGAGCATTACCCACTGTGGCAGTAATCTTCTATGGGACCTCGATCAGAGCATGTTTGAAAAATAAATTTTGTGAACGGAGAAGGGGTTGGAAGAAGTTGACAGCCGGACGAGTGCGGCATCCCCAAGTGGGAGACCATGCGGAGTCGTTACAGGGCATCCAGCGGGGTCATTTCAGCCTTGAAGATGATTGTCCGGGTAGGACAGCAAAGATTTACCGCCACTGGTGCGCACTTGCACGTAGTCGCGAGAGGTTCAGCATTGAAAAATGTGCCCGGGGTTGCGTCACTGCAGGTCGTCCTCTTGGAGCATCGGGTTATGCATCTGGATTCGTGTAGGACAGACTGTACCCACCATGCAGTATCTTAGTCTGCAATAAATGACGTCATTATGCTGTAGGAGGAGAGCTGGGAGTGGTTTGGTTTTTGCACTGTTTATTAGACAGGCTGTCCAGCACCAAAGGACACACAACCAAATGCATCCCAATTACGGCTTCACAATTTTCCGAAAATAGTCGCGAACATTGATGGCGGACAAGTTTGGTATCCCAGTTTTCTTTTCAGCCACTCACAAGTCAATCCGAGTTTTCTCACCTTCAGCTGTCAACTAGCCGACTGCAATGCTAACCTAGATAGTGCTGTTTTGCCGGAATCCTGCAGTGTGCATGGAAGCAGGAGTAGAAACTACAATATACCGTTTTTATGTATTCGAAAACATCCTTCAGACATGTCTGTCCGAGTTTTCCTGGGTGCACTAGTAAAACCACAAGCTTACGGAAATGCCCATATTTCAAATTCATAAAGTTATTAAATGGATGCACTTCGCCGGTACGCAGGCCATGCTCGCATTTGCTGGCGCTGGTTTGCCTGCGCCTACTGGACTAAATCGAACAGTGGACTAATAATACAAATGGATAAAAGAAACACGCCTCACCTTCAAGGCAGGACTGGTCCCCAGTCTAGTCAGTTTCTGTCTTAGCGCTCTGGATGTAGCAATTTTGCAACAGTAATTTGTGCACAGTAATAGCTCAGCTAAAGTGAATGAGCAAATATAATCCCACTGAGAAAGTAAAGCGCAGTAACGCCTGTAAAATGGGAGGTGGGATAAGATTAGTTTTATCGGTGTAACAGATGAGCGAGGAAAGAAATGGAGCCCGCGGAAGGCATTAGGCATAATCGTATTTCTAGTATAATGCTGCCCTATTACTCCAAGGAGGTGCTGGGAAATTAGGGGCGTGCAAAGGGGTGGAAAACAGGCAATTTAAGGTTATTGGTTAAAGAAGTTTGGGTTGGGAAACACAGTCTGCGGCAGCCAAACTTAGTTCTTAAACTTGCTTTTATCCTAACTCCAACCTAAACTCTAACCTTAAATCTAACCTCAACCTACTCTCTAGCCCAGAACTGTTCATCTCGTATAGCATGCCTACTTAAATTAAATAAATAGGCATGTTAGGGTAATATAAACTAATTACTTACGCATTAATCTCCTTACTTGAAAATGGAGATGTGTGATTGGATACGGACGTCCAGCCGCGTCTCGACGGTTGTGTTCCAAAGGTAAACAAGTTAGCGCAGGACAAATAACGATCTTTATATAAGGCGTATTGCGGTAAGCGACTCCTTATGGTGCATGTTCCGTCGCCAGCAAGTCACGTTTCAAGGCTTGACGAGCATGGATGTAGTTAACGATTTGAACAAAAAATAAAATGCTGAAGCTCTGGTCTCACTCCCCGTTGCCTTTTGCGTTTTCCGCCGATCTTACGTGAACCATGGTATGTCAGTGACATAAAATGACCCAGAAACCCCGTTTCAGTCCCTTTGTCTTTCTTAACAATTCTTCCTGAGTTTACGAGCCACTCACATTCAGCCAGAAAATACTTCTGACTGCGACATCATGAAAAGTCCAGCATGTACAATCTACTGCCTTGACACCATCATCATCGTCCTCCTCCTCCTCATCATCATCATTATCATTATCACCACCACCAGCATCATCATTATGATTATCATCATCATCATCAGCATCGTCATCACCACCACCACCACCACCACCATCATTATCATCATCATCATCTTCCTCGTCATCCTCGTCCTCAAAATTTGCAGGCCCGGGAGAACCTTCATCTTTCCGTTGGCATTAGATTGCCTTTAAGTAAGATATCTAGCTCAGTCATCAAACTGAATTATTTTAACTGTTCGTTTGACCCACTTGCGAAAATCTCGGCGGTTTCGGTGGCATTCGAATCCACGCCAGCAAGGTGCAGGCTTTAGTCCAGCTAAGGCTCTAGCCAAATGAGCTACGAGGCCCCACTGGGAGCCGTGAGTTTAATCCTATACTATTATTACTATTACGCAGCACTGAATTATCCGTGGGACATGCTCCATCCAAAATTGGCCACGGATGACTAATTTGATTGGATGGCCGGCTTCCGTTCGCAACGCTAACTTCGAGGACACCGATGTAGCCAATCATTTAAATTCGATGGGATAAGCCCCAACATTTTCCTGGTCCAGAACAGGTTCATTGTCTTCTTTGCCGGTATTTTCCCTCTCCTCCTCTTTTGACAAAATGCATGACGTGGTGGATATCGGTGACAGTCACCCACGAACACCGTCATTTTCTACTGCTCATGGAGTGACCAAAAGTCTGCCAGAGACCACAGAATTTTGGAGATTGCCATTCTCTCCAACCAGAACTGGCAATTCAAATTGATAACTCATACTCTGGCCAAATCGCCTTATGAAATCAGCCTGTCATAACTTGTTTGGGTATATGCTGATCCTTTTTATTTTGCCACTTAAGACCAGTTCTGTGAGGTCCCAAAGACACCATTTGACGTCAAATGGATAAAAAGGGGGAATAGGTACCCCTCGTGTTACAAATGGCCTCGCGCTAAACTATCGAGAGTCAGAGTAAAGCGTTGGAGTTGTGCTAGTGTTAAAATTAAAGGTAGAGCTATGGTTGACTTAAGGCTTAGGTTTAAGTTTAGGAATAACCTTAGCGATTCGGTCCGGGTCAAGACGTGGGCATTCGTATGGCTGGGAACAAAGCGCAAGTCCGCTCATCATACGGCAGAGTAAATGTTCCCCTAAAATTCTGACATCCGTGAATACTACTCACTTTTCCGGTTGGTCTCTACTAGCTCACTGAGCCCTTAAGGAAGAGCGCGTATCAAGTATAATTTTACAAATGGACTTCACCCGTTATTTGGGAAATTTGATCGTGGCCCTTTTGTAAGTGATTACGTTTTGAGCCATTGTTGTTTTACAGTTTAGCTTTTGTATTAAGTACGAGGGAATTTTCGCATTACACTCGGACTAAACACCCTAAGGTTTTTCAAACATGGAAAAATTACTTACTTATTAAATAATCGGTTTTTACTGGAAATGAAGATTTGCATTTGGATGGTCATTTATTATTAAAAATTAAAACAGACTAATATTCCGATATAAATTACAATTTTACCATATTTTAAAATAAAAATACAAAAACATACTTTCATCTATGACAGAACAGGGTTCAGTATTACTGCCTTAAAAGGTGGATTTGTTAAGTTTTTTGGAGAGTGATCGAAAATGTTTCTATATATTTGAGTGTGGCGCTCATCAGAAAATCGTCTCGCTTTGATTAGTAAATGGTGTTTATTTTCCTCCCGTATTTTTCTTTCAAAGCACATAAAAATCCAGCGTCAGAGACTGTAGAAGGTAAAGGTTATAGAGTTAGAAGGTGCCCGTATTTTAAGATGTAGGTGGTCCGGAGGTCAAATGCGTACTACAGCTCTTTGTGTGATCACCGTTGATGGATTGACCGTCCTCGTCCGCAGTCCATCAACAAGCGCAATGACCTCGCGCTACCATATTTTGTGCTGAGACTTTGCCTGAGCAGAGGAATCAGTTGCGTGGGGAGGGTTCGGGCGATCAACTGGGCGATCAACCCCGGGTAAATATCACGCTAACATCCAACACGTACCCGTCTTCAGACTGGATGGTCTAGCACCCAGCCCATTTAATCGTGACCGATGTCATCCCGGCCTCGTTTACAATAGACATTATTGGCGGATCCGGTTTTTTTACACCGATCAGGTTACGAAAACATGCTAGTCACGTTGCGCCATTGGGCTCAATCTAGAGCCCTCGCCGACAGTCGCATAGTGACTAGTAACGTATACATATGATGGAGTATGGGAAAAAGACAATGGAAGACTTGAATGGCCATTTCAGGCTCATAAGGTGTCCTCAGTTAGTCGTACCCAACCCCAGGCAGTGCCCCTTCCGAGGCCCGAACCTGCGACCCATTGATCAGAAGCCAAATGCCCTAAACACTGTTCATCTGATGATAAATGCACAGTCCGAAACTCTGTGTCAACTCGGCTCAGAAAAAAATAAAAAAATAATGGTTACATCGTTGGACTTCTGACCAACAGGTAGCGGTTTCAAGCCTCGGGTGTGGCACCGCCTGGGGCTGACTACGACTGGCTGATGAAGGCTAATTAGCCAGAAATGGCCATTCCAGTCTCCCTTGTCTTTGTTGGCATTGCTAATCTGCCTTTATTACTACTAGCCACTGTGCGGCTGCTGGCGGTGCTTGAGAATGAGCCCCTGGGCAGAGCCGGACGAGTGAGTTCCGGTAGCGAAATGTGAGCGTTTATCAGCGGATGGCCATATTCCCCATCTAAACCGGCAAGACAATGAGCCCGTGGCACAAAGTGTGGATTACCCGGGATTTGAATCTGCGAACTTTGGTCATGAAATCAAACGCTCTATCAATGAGCCACGGGCTCCTTACCTTGTTGGTCGGAATCGATTATATCAATGAGGAAGATGTGTGCTAACAGCGGCGATAACATGTACTGTGCCATGGTCGGTTAGCGCCACGTCAACCTACATACATACAGTGTCACCTATTTCATGCAAGGTGCCGAACTTTTTAAATGATTAATAATCAGTCGCAAACCGGCAGCCACACATGTACAAAAGCTTTGAACTTCTGATGAACAACGCTATGTGAATAGAAAAATATTAAAATTAATATTCGTTCATTTATCAATTTTGGGTATTCATTAACTTCTCTTTGGTAAACTTCCAAAAAGATGACTAGCTTAATTATATCAACGAGTCACGGGAAATGAGGGGACTTAATGGAGTGGGAAGTTTAGATTAGATATTGGAATAAATAGTTTAATAAGCTTTTAGTAGAATGCTTAGATTTAATGGTTTTGGGAGTTTGGCAAATGTCAGGGTGGGAAAATTGCTGACTATGTTTCATGCATGTATCTTAGAGGCTGAGGTGTTAGGAGATTTCATAACTGTAAAGCTTTTCTTGATTCGAGCGGTGCGATATAACTGGATGCGAAAAGCGAAAGATTACCGCTTCCTGGAGACGTTACAGTCGTAGATTTCAGTTGTATAAAAGAAAAGTTTATCAGATGATGAGTTAGATGGTAATAAATCTACCGGGAATGAGGGGAAAAGTTGACTGACACCAGATGGAGGGCCAACCTCGGAAACAATTTCGACTGAGGGAATTCTGTAAAAACTTTTTTGGTCGGCTGATTAGCGGAAATTCAACATTTCGCGAAAGTGTTTTTCCGAATAAACAAAACCTATTCACTTTCCGATATTTAGCTGAGCACTTGTGGTCAGACAAAATGAAGTATATTCAGAATTTGACGGAAATTGGTAAATGTTTCTTCAAAATGAAAGTTTTTTATTTCTAGGACCCTAAATTCAAAGCCGTAGGAGTGAAACAATTGTAGAAGTCCTTAAAAACTGTCTAGTCTTAGTAAAAGTTTCCAAAATGAAGGTAAATACTTTGGTTCTACCTGTCACATGCCGCATTAGTAACACAGTCGATGAAGAAAACCAGTTTCTTACAATATTGAGAAGGACACGTTGACATTTATTATGCAAAATGAACCAAGTATAGAGCCAATTTCCCAAGTATATCCAGGTCTTATTTCTTATAAACGCTTGTTTTCAAACGAGAAACTCGCATTTTACTCAAATTCGGACGATTGGTTACCTGAGGTTTCCACAGAAGCCCATTTAGCGCTGATTTAGGGAAACCATAGCAGTTGGAATTTCGGATACGATTTAGACGCGTAACACAATTGCGGCTCGTGAGGAATCGGGACGCTGCGCTACACCTTAATGATTGTTTAGCGCTAGCCACAACCACTAACTTCCATACAAAATAGGCACAAGTTTCAAGGGAAATTATTGCACCAGGATATTCGTGGCCATTTTATTCACAGCGAGTTATCGATGCCTGAACGTTATATGGGCGCACGTGACATCCAAATAAAAACTGGATGTTTATTTAGCGGAAAGATTTCGTTCATCCAGAGAGGAAAACACTGTTAAAGAAAAAGAAGAAGAAGAAGAAGAAGAAAAATAAGAATAATAAGAAGAAGAGGTAGCAGAAGAAGAAGAAGAAGAAGAAGAAGAAGAAGAAGAAGAAGAAGAAGAAGAAGAAAAAGACAAAGAAGAAGAAGAAGTTGTTCATTCGCCGGAATGCTGGCTTTAGTCGTCTGAGCTTTCGAACTCTTACTTGAATTCGGCATCAGGGATAAAAGCGGCAACAAAAACCAGCAACAGTTATAGGGCGGCAGGGGCCAATCAGACACCAGTGACGCCAGTTAGGAGGAGACTGCGCAGGGCACTGCGTGCCAGTGCAAGATCAATAAATCGATTGACCGAGATCGCATTGGATACCCAGGCTTCAATCAATTCTTAGTTTGTCTTGCCTCTGGTGATGGCGATTATCTTCGGAGCTGCGAAAGGTAAACTCGTGATCCGTTTCGTGGGTGTGGACAGCCAGTTGCGATAATCCGTCACCCCGTCTCACAGCCAGCTTATGCTCGTGTATGCGTGAACCAAGCATGCGTCCGGTCTGTCCTGTGTAGTTACAGAAACAGTTTTGACACGGGATACGATACACTACCCCCAACTACTCGTTAGGATTTAATTTTTGCATTGATTCCCATGACCTTACTGCGCATGATAGCTCTGGGCTGGTTTGCAATTCCCACACCAAGTCCCGCAACAAATGCGTTCGGTCGCTTCTGACACGTCCTTGACGTATGGCAGCGCATGCCATACGGGTAGGGGTTGGTTCTGGTCGGGTCCTCCGGAGTGAATACGTTGGTATCGGCTTATGAACGCCTTCGGATAGCCGCTCAGCATAAACTGATCGCAGAGGTAACGGGCCTTACGTGCTTTTTCCGCCGGGTTGCTGCAATGAGCCTGGATGCGTTTGAGCAGTGTTCTCGCACAGCTTCATTTGTGAGCCACCGGATGGTTGCTGTGCAAAATTGAGAAGCTGCATGGTATTCGTCGCTTGTTGGGGTTGGATGCTGCGGGGGCGAACACGTAGGCATCGGAGGACCCAACCAGAACCAACCCCTATGGTATGGCATGCGATGCCATACATCAAGGACGTGTCAGAAGTGACCGAGTGCATTGTTGTGGGACAAGGTGCCGGAATCGCACACCGACCCAAAGCTACCATGCGCAGCAGAACCATGAGATTAGCTTACGGCTGATAATAACCATCGCTATCTTCCTGCATTGTTTGATTTCCGAGTAAATCAATGCGCGAACTTGGAGTTAATCCCTCCGACCAAACCTTTCAATTTTGTTCCGAAATTGAGCTAAAATCCGTCAGCAGCTTTTTATGCAGCTGTCTTCCATGCAACTCATTGCCCATCTACGTAACGAGTTATTGATCGAGCCTGATGGCATAAGGGGATGCCCAATGCTGTTAAACCGTTCGTTAACCACTTTTGAACATCGTATTTTCGATGGCAACCGCAATAATATCGAATCAATGGCCTCTTTAGTAAACAGAGAGTTCATAATGGCTAAGGACCAATGGGCGCGTGATCTAGGATCAAAGTCCTGGAAACCTGGGCATGGGTACTGTTGGCTGACTTTGGCTGATAAACCAGAATTGGCTACCCTAGTCTCTTTTTAACTTTATCGCCTCCCGTTTCAGCATATATTCCTGATCGTTATGCTTCTGCTGACGTGCGCTCCACATGGAGACCCAGAGTGCATGGGCAACGCGGCTTGAGAAACTTCTCTGCTCTATACCTGCAGGTCGTCAACTTCCCCTCTCACCAGGTAGACAATTTTTTTCCACCAAGCCCTATATATGCAAAAATGCTGACCCCATATCCAGGCTGTAGACGTTCGATCGCACAAAATGTCAAACGAAATTCTGAAATGTGTTGTTGAGTTGACATGGTCATTTGAGTAGGACTGCTATAATAATTACCGTGCAGCATAATCCCCCGAAATTAAAACTAAGCCAGGATACTGGCTTTTAAACGAGTTATTATTCAGCCGGCTGTAAAAACTACACTTGAAGCAAAATACTACTCAATAAGTACGCATTTTCCCGCTGATTTTGGATAAGAGAAGAAGGTTGTTTGCTAGCCGGAATCATGGTTTTATTCGTCTGCGCATTCGAACACTTACTGGGGTCCATCGTCAGAATTAAAATGGCAACAAAACGAAGCAACAGTTATAGGGGGCAGGGGTCAATCAGACACAGTGACGCCAGTCCGGAGGTGACTGCGCAGGGCTCAGTATGCGGGCGCCAGATCGATAAATCGATTGACTGAGTTATCGTCGCAGGCCCAGGCTTCAATCAATTCTCGTGGGCGATTATCTTTGTGGCTGTGAAATTAAACTCGTAACCCATTTCGTAGGTGTAGGTAGCCACTTGTGATAAGCCGTCACCCCGTCTCATAGCAAGCTGATACTCGTGTATGCGTTATCCAAGCATACGACCAGTCTGTCCTGTGTAGTTACCGGAACAGGTTTGGCACGGGATGCGATATTCTTCCCCCGACTGCTCATTTGGATTTAATTTGTCCTTGATTCTCATGACCTTACTTCGAATCGTAGCTTTGGGTTGGTGTGCAATTTCGACACCTAGTCCCGCAGCAATGCACTTGGTCGCTTCAGACAATGAACTCCAGTAACAGTTCGAAAGCTCAGACGAAAAGCCATGAATCTGGCGAGAGAACAACCTTCTTTGCTAATACACACATTTGGAAGGCAAACATTCGCCTCTATTTAAGGAAGTTCATCTTTCGGCCTACAAAACTTTTTCAATTCTTGCATGGCAACACACGGGCTTTTTCTGTTGGGTTGCTGCAATGAGTCTGAATGCGTCGGAACAGTGTTCTCACACAGCTTCTTTTGTGAACCACCGGATGGTTGCTGTGAAAATTGAGAAGCTGCGTGGTGTTCGTTACTTTTCTGCAGACAGCTGTTTCCATTTCGCCTGACGAGCTCCGACCAGTAAAACCATGATTCAGCGAGTGTACAACCTTCTTTTCTTTAGTAAAAGAATCAGAAATATTTAAAAATTTCAATTTTAGGATACTTCTTTGACGCAGTTGATAGTACATTCTTATTTTGTGGACATTCTCTTCTTTTGAGTTATTCCTCCAGTAAAATACCAGACAGTTGTAATAAAAATTGGCTTCTCTCGGTTCAAAATATGCTTTAAGTAAGGAAAATTGCGACTCAAGTATAGCGGACAGAACCTATGCAAGAAAAAGAGATCAGTTTTTGATTCTGATGGTAACGGAGTTCTTTTGGGAAGGGGGAAGAAAGTGGAGCAGAGTCCAACTTAGACCAGGCAGAAGACCAATGTCTCAAAATCCCAAAATTTGTTAAATGGGGAAATACGATAGTGTTGTCTTAGTCTCACTCTCAAAGAGGGCTGTTAGGTTGAGGGTGTTATCGACTACGAACTCCCGGGTATTCATTTGCGCCAATTCGATAAATCGTGGAGATCCAAACCATTGAGTACGTTCAGTTTTCGGCCGTTTTAGATAGGCGTTGTTGCTTGGTATAGTGTGAACCTTCCTCAGCATCCGATCTATAGCCTGGTCAAGCAATTTTTCAGTTATTTGCAGAAGACGGCACTATGTACAGGCAATCGAAACGTTTTACTAACAGTTAGCAAGTAGTCATTGTTTTATTTAATTAGTACCTGTAAGGAAAATGGCCATCTTTGGAGGGCGTCATACTCTCCTCGGCAGAGACAGACGAATATAGACAAGTACTTTCCACAATAGCGCTGTTCTCCAAGCGAGCAAATTGAGAGACACATGTCGTAACCAGGAAGATAACAGAAAATATTTACGACACAATACGGTTAGAGCAAGTAAATTCTGTACAGAGAGATCAGGGCCAAATCTTCCCACATACATGGCGGAATGCATCGAAATAAGATATTTTAGGCCATGAATTCAAGTCTTCGAATGTCTCCTCGACAAACAAAAGTAATCTCGGGTTTACTGCCTCACAAAATGCTATTTATCGACTTTTGTATTTATTGCTTAAAGCAGAATTGGACTTGAAGCAATGTCTTGGAAATTAGAAAACATGTAAACAAGCAAATACTTCTATTAAAATTATCTGAAGATTGTGGTTACGACGGGAAGACAACGAATAGCAATACGTATAAATTTTCTGAGGCTAAGGAATGTTCATGTTTTGTTTGGAAAATGTTATTGAGTCCATAGCAATTTGAAGTTTGACGTGACTCGATATGTCACGTGGCAAGGCACGAGACTATGAACCCCCTGTTCCGCGGCCTTAGAGTAAATCATACAAGTTTTCGCAAGGTCACCTATATTACCCCTGGGGTTTCCTCTTTCTGCATCTTATTTCTTATGCTTTCAGGTGATCCGGAAAATAAATGCTTGAAATATCGCACTTTTCAGGATACGAGTTTTATCACTCAGTAGGGATAACTGCGACGCTTGTGATGCCATTTATTGTGGCAAAACGATTAGATCTGCCTCCATACGAATCCAGGAACTTCAGCTGGCAGAAAAAAGGTATGGCAATCTGGTAAAAGCGGCCAGGCATACTCTAGTTTGAAGAGCCAGAGACTCGCCATACCGCATCGGTGTGTGTGGAAGCGAACCTGAACCAGCGGCCAATAAGAACTCATGTGACTGATAGATGAAAGATCAACGCGAGATAATTAAATCGTGCTTTTACGCAATTTCATGGTATTTCAAATACATGTAGGTATTGGCTTTTAAATGCACGTACAGCCAATTGCCTGAACATACGACTATCGATAAAAACAATAACTTGATTAATATGTACGTTTTCTATTTTGTTCTTGTACTCTTACAAATGCAAATTTATCGTATGAAAAACGTACGCTGAAAGAATCATTTTGTTCCTCGTTGATGGCAAACTACGTGGACTTAAAAATTGTCATTTAAATCTGAGCCATCTTTATGTTGTCAAGAGTTCATAAAATGTGGGATTTTTAACGGCCGTACAATGTTTATTTTAATCGCATACATATATAAGCAGTGCCTTGCGTGTATGGCATGCGATGCCATACGTCAAGGACGTGGCAGAAGCCACCGATAGCATTGTTGCGGAGCAAGGTGTTGAAATTGCACAACGGGCCCAAAGCTACCATGTGCAGCAAGGTCATGAGAATCAAGGACATATTAAATCCTAATGAGCAGTTGGAAGTTGTGTATCGCATCCCGCGCCAAAACTGTTCCTGTAACTACACAGGCCAGACCGGACGCATGCTTGGTTCACGCATACACGAGCATAAGCTGGCTGTGAGATGGGGTGACGGATTATCGCAACTGGCTGTCCACACCTACGAAACGGATCACGAGTTCACCTTTCGTATCCCCGAAGATAATCGCTATCACCAGAGGAAAGACAAACAAAGAATTGATTGAAGCCTGGGTATCCGATGCGAACTCGGTCAATCGATTTATTGATCTAGTGCCGGCACGCAGGGCCCTGCGCAGTCTCGTCCTGACTGACGACACTGGTGTCTGATTGACCCCTGCTCCCTATAAATGTTATTCATTTTGTTGCTGTTTTATCTCTGACGATGGACTCCAGTAAGCGTTCGAAAACTCAGACGACTAAAGCCCGGATTCCTGATTCTTTACTTTTACGCACACACCTGTAATGCGACCATTAATCTCTGCTCTTGAAGCACTGTTACGCAAAAATAACGCTTTGCTCATCCCTATAGATAACGCGGACAGTTATTATTTAACATCTGAGAACCCACTACTACAAGATGCGGGCTTTTTCCAAATAAATATGTTACTCACATCTTTATAGTAACATATTTAATTTGAATTGAATATCGTGCACAACGTTTTAGTATGGTTTTCAAATTCCATGCCCAGTTCAATTATGCATAGGATGGAGTACCGACAAAGACAACGGAGACCGGATATCCATTTACGGCTTATTACCGTCATCACCCAGTCAAACGTAATCCCATTTGTGCAAAACGGATAAGCATGTTCCGTACCTTGATCGATGAACGTCATTTGATCCTATTACAGTTAACTATACCGAATCACTTACCGAAACAATGTGTGTAAAAGGTTCATGAAATACTGGGTTATTTGAGTTTATCTTTTCAGGGAATTTACAGACGAAGCAACATCTTGTGGAAAATTTGGAAAATTACTACTTCCGCTAGCCGAATAACAGAATTGACACTTGTAATTTTTATGCATAATAATGAAGCATTTTTTAATAAAACCAACAACCCAAAATTTTTACAGGTTAAAAAGACTGTGTGAATAAAATATGCACCTACCGATGAAAGTACACAGGGTAAAGTCTACGACTATTCGGTGCTCTTACCGGTTGATATGTGGACATCACAATAGTAAGTTTATACCTTTCTCGTTAAAATCGAATAATTTTCACACTGCTCGACAAAGCCTTGTGTAAGTAAATAAAAAACCTCTTATTCATACAGATGTGCCTGAAAAAATATGAGGCTGTGCAGGGTGATATGTTATGAAACCGTATATTACCACCGGTTGAGAAAATGACAAACATAATGATAAGTGCAGGATATTTATGGTTGCTAATGGGAATTGTCACCAAAACGTCAACCGAAAATTTATGCAAAAGACTAAGAAAGTTAAGTAAAATAATGAAGTTCATATACCTTTCATTCTCTTACAACCTTCATGCAATGGCTACCCACAAAACAGCTTTGAAAATACTGGAGACCTTGAGCAAAGATAAGAGGAACAGAATATAACGCATTAAGTGCTGCATTTTTAAAAAGTCGATTAGCCAGTTCTCTTTATGTGATTATGCTTTACAACATAAGAACAATGTCTTCACTCTTTGTACTTTGCCTTCGGCAAAACTTTTTTTGACATTGAACGTCCTCTCTTTAAGATTTCATATTTAGCAATAGACGGAAACATCTGAATTTCCGGCCCTCATACAGCCCTAGTAGCAATGGTGTATCGAGATGACATCACGAATAGGGACTTTCACCATTAGAGCCGTCGAGATCACATTGGTTCCCTCCATGACGTAATCTGGCTGCTCATTGGTTCGCAATCTCTAATCGCGTTGAGACTTCGCGCGCGCCTGTTTGCGCATTATCTCGTGGCGTGCGTGCGCAAGTGACGTGACAAAGAGAAACTCTCTCTGTTTTTTGTTATTTATTTATACCTGCTTGCGTTTGTATCTGTATCGTTAACTAGGTTTCGCTAGGAATCCACGAGAACACGACGACGACGTATTAAGTTTTTGATAGCACAGATTTTAAGAGAAATCGAAAAGGAAGTCCGGAAAGATGAAGAGAAGACCAGTTCTCGTACGAGGACGCATTATGTTTGCTTGATCGTAGCAATTCCTCAATAACATAAAGTTAAGAAAAAACACTAATACTGATATATATTCAGGACTCTTTTTCATTACCGGCCTGATCACCACTACATATTTCGTCTGGTAATGCCTGTAAACCGGCATTAAATACAACTATTATTATTATTATTATTATTATTATTATTATTATTATTATTATTAATTTGTTCTCTGAATCCAGTAGAAGATGCACAGGCGTCGTCATTGGTAAGTATAGTATACATATTTGGTCCGTAGTTAAAAAATAATCAGTATTAGAGATGCAACCACCATTGGTTTGCGTGGTATCACGCTACTTTTGTACACATTTGGCTAGGATGTCCAACGACACTTGAGTCTCTTGGTTACGCCTGACTCGAGGTCAGAAAAGGTAGCCTTGCCGTCGCATTCCTTGCCACAAACACCCCTCTAATATATCGCCGGATATCATGAGGCTTAAACATAATCACTTCATAAAGCTTGGATTCCGAGAGACTCTCCTTCATTTTTCTGTCTTTGAAATTTATATCCAGACTGACCTCGTCCACAAAGGCATACCATACTTACCAATGACGATGCCTGTGCATCTTCTACTGGATTCAGAGAATGAATTGCTACGATAAAGCACACTTAACGCATCCGCCTAGAAAAAATGTTCAGCCCTCCATCTTTTCCGCATAGCCTGCTCGGCTTCATTTAAAATCTGGGCCACATATCATATAATTTGTCGTCGTCGTGTTCTCTCGGATTCCTATCTAAATATAATTAAAGATACAGATACAAACGCAAGCAGGTATAAATTTATAACAAAAAACAGAGAGAGTTTCTCTTCGTCACGTCACGCGCGCACGCATGCCACGAGACAATGGCGCACACATAGTCGCGCGTGAAGTCTCAACGCGATTAAAGATTGCGAACCAATGAGCAGCCAGATTACGTCAGAGACGGGACCAGTGAGATGTCAACGGCTCTAATGCCGAAAATTCGAAATTGAGATTTCGCCTCGCTATACCCTTGCTACTACGGCAGATCACAACATCGTGCCCAACATCATCAAAACCAAACTTCAGTCTTTTGACTGCAAATGGCGCGTTGTCATTGTTGGTCCCAGTATTCAGTTTAGGTTGTGTGCAACGATCATCAGCCTCAACAGAACACTAAAGGTCATGCGACACGTTTCGGTTGAAGCATTTGGCACGAAGTCATGCTGAGATTAGCTGACCATCTTATTGAACACAAAAACGATCATTTCGATCGCGAATGCTTTTGAATGAATTCACTGGAATAGGTTGCTATGAATGCGCAGATATTTATAAGAGGACCAAATTTACGCAGAACAGTAAAAATGGACATTTTACGAACTTCGTTGAAGAAAACATGTGCAATGCATTAATCCAGTAAATCGCTCAAAAGGTGGCCAATTATTTCAACTGTGTCTACAAGCGATTAAAGCCGAGCAAATGGCTAGGAAGACAAAATACGTCACATATAGTCTAAGTTCGATGTTGCATTTGGGTTAAAGAAGGTAAACATGTGACATCTTGGTACAAAGATGGTACCACGTGGTTAGTCAAGTCAAGTCAAGTTTATTAGGGAAAGATAGGCAAACGCCTTTGAACTCCCTCTTGGTTACAGTATGGCTAAAAAGCCTCTGGTACATCATGAAAATTTAAAAAAGTTGGTTTACATAATAGCGTGCGGAAAATAAGCAGCTGTTGGCTCATCGAAAAGAGTAAACATAAATGTGTACTCGCATATTACGAGTAGCATAAGTACATGATATTGTTGGTGACGAGATTCTCGTGAGTGAGGCATATGCGACGAGTTTGAGCTAATAAAAATGCTATAAAAATGGTACTGTAATATAGAAAGTAGTATTGTCATATAAGAGTGTTATTCAACTGGGAAGTGACTAAGAAGATCTGGGGATACTATAGTGGGCACTGCTATACTGGTCAAGGTTTTTCTTAAAAAGCTCAACGGAAGTAGCCATAACAACATCCAGAGGCAGAGTATTCCAAGCGTCTACCGCTCTCTTGGAGAAGAGGAACTTTCGTGTATCCAGTCTGGCCCCAGTTACACGTAGTTTGAGTGGATGCCCTCTCAAGTTCGTGGTTGTTGCTAACTTGAAGAAGTCTCCAGGTGCGAGGCAGCAGCCCTGACCGCACATGATACGGAATGTTTGTATCAGGTCACCTCGGGAAAGAGATCAAGGTTAGCTAATCGGGTTTCATAGGGTAATGAGCCCTGTCCAGTCACAAGTTTGGTTGCACGCCTTTGAACCTTTTCGAGGATATTGAGGTCTTTCGCGTTCCAGGGTCTCCAAGCTTGGATAGCGAACTCCAATTGCGGCCGCACAAAAGTTCGAAAGACTTTGGCAAAGCAGTCTTCATCAAAGGCAGAGAAAGCCAGCTTGACAAGGTACAGGGCTGACATCGCAGACTTGGCTACCTTTGAACAATGCAGCGAGGGTTTAAGGGAGCGCGAGATCCACACTCCCAAGTCCTTCTGCGCGTCAACTTCTTGCAATGGTATACCATTCAGGTAGTAATCTATGAGGTTCAGAGTGCTAGTTCTACCGACTCGTAGAATAGTGCATTTTTTCTCATTGAACGGCAAAAGCCAGTCCTTTGACCATTGTTGAAGTCGGTTTAGGTTTTCCTGCAAATACTTTACGTCAGCTGCAGTTCTGATGACCCTCCATAGCTTAATATCATCCGCAAACATGGCGACATCACAATCCAATCCATTGATGCAGTCGTTGACGTACAAAATGAACAGAATAGGGCCAAGAACGGAGCCCTGGGGAACTCCACTTTCAACCGCAACCTCCGCCGACTGCTGGTTACCGACTTGGACGGTTTGAGAGCGGCCAAATAAGAAGCTGTTGATCCATCTTAGGAGATTACCCCTAATGCCTGTTCGGTTGAGTTTGTGTAGGAGTCGCTGGTGAGGGACACTATCAAATGCCTTCTTAAAGTCTATGTAGACTACGTGCAGCGCACTTCCTTCATCAACTGCTCGCGTCCAATGTTCCAAACAATAGAGCAAGTTCGTTACGCAAGACCTGCCACTTCGAAATCCATGCTGCGCATCAGATAATAATTTATGCTGCTCTAAGAAGCGTATTAGCTCTCGCTTTATTATTTTTTCCATGAGTTTACAGCAGATCGAGGTGAGGCTAATTGGCCGGTTATTATTTGCGGAGACCTTGCTTCCACCTTTATATAATGGTGTGATTCGTGCAGATTTCCAATCAGCAGGTAACGTGCCGGCTTCGAACGAGGTTTGGAAAATCATTGACAACGGTTTGGCCAGTTCCGCAGCGAGTTCCTTTAGTAACTTTGGCGGTATATCATCTGGGCCCGGTGATTTAGACTCATTCAGAGCCAACAGCTCTTTATGAACATTTGTTTCGTCGAAAGATACAGCCTCTATTGTTGGACCCTCATCTAAGTCTTATTCGGGAGGATTAAATGCGCTTTCACTCGTAAAGATAGATTTAAAGAATTCGGAAAGGTGCTCCGCTTTTGCTCCGTCCTCACTAATCTCTAGGTTTTCGCTAGTCCTTAGTAAGGGAACTGGGTCCTTGTTACGCGTGCTTCTTCTAATGTAATTGTAGAATAACTTCGGATTTTCTACTGCACGGTTCAACAGGTCTTTTTCAAAATCTTGTCGTGCCCTGAGACTAAGCCGTTTAACTTTGTTCCTTTGTGCCTTGTATGCGTTTATGAACGCAGGAGTCTCATCAGCGAGTGATTTCTTCCACAACCTCCGCTTTTTATTCACTTCTTTTTTCAACGTTTCAGTCAGCCACTGGGGTCTTTTATCTGGTCTCTTACGTGAAATCGGGCAGTGGTTGCTGAGGAGAGTATGCAATAACTCACTGAACCACTCCCAATCCTCTGTCACATTGCCGAAAAGAGCTGATTCCCAGTTGATGTTGTTGAGTCGAGTCTTCATTTGATCAAAGTCACCACGCCAAATATTTCTTCTAAATCTGGTGGGCTGTTCAGGCACCGAAAACATTGAGTAGTCCCAGTGAATTACGACGTGGTCACTCCGACCAAGGGGAGGTAGACTTTGCACCTCATCAATACTATCAAGCGATTTCGTAAACACAAGGTCTAAACAGTTTGACTGCTGTCCCTCCCGCACCCTCGTTGGAAATAAGACGTGCTGAGTGAGGAATGACCTCAGTGTCATGTCCAATAAACGTCGGTCAAAAACTAGTTCTGGACCGCGTGCATATACTGAGCTCCAGTCAATGAGTGGTGCATTGAAGTCACTCATTATTAATACGTCGGATCGAGAGGCAAATCTTTCTAGGTCTTCTAACAGGCGAGCGTCAGCCTCGAAGTCACTTCTTGGTGGTCGGTAGACGGTCAGGACTTCAAGACTGTGTGATCTCGGCACCTTTATAGTGATCCAAATAGCTTCGAAGCTGCATGCAAACTGTTCTGTTTTTTTCCGACACTAGGAGTCCGTGTTTTACGTAGGTTACAACGCCTCCTCCCTGACGCCCTTCCCGGTCTCTTCTGAATAGCTGGTAGCCTGGTATATTTAACTCACTTTCGTCCACGTGTTCGGACAACCAGGTTTCTGTCAAAGAAATTACGTCTGGTGAGAGATCACAGACATGGATCTGCATCTCGTCAAACTTTGATAACATGCTTTGCGCATTGGTGTACATGCATTTTAACTTCCGGTTTAAGGGACATGTGGTTACGATGCGGCTCGCGCCTTCAGTTAATGCTTCGGCTGCGCGGTCATCCGTACGGGACCTGCCCAATGGAAGAAAGGTGGACGCTGCCGAACTTGGTTGTTGTAGATAATCAAATTCCACTCCCCCTCACTGAACCGCTTTCTCAGTTCTAGAACTAGTAAACGACGTTTCAGCCTTTCTGCTGGTGAGAAGTCCCGTTGAAAAAATCGCCGGGGTTGGAGCCTTTTATTCTAAATCGCCGGGAAAGTATGAGCCTAGACTGCTCGCTACTGACCAGCACGACTTTGAGAGGTCGAGGGCGTGTTGATTCCGGTGGGTTTTCTGTCCGTTTCCCAAGGCGGAAGGCTTTGATCACTTCTACTGCTTCAGATGGTTCCAGAATGATATTAAGTAGGTCCTGGAAGAGCACTAGGTCATCCGAAACGCGCTCCTAGGATGTGATTGCACTAGATTCCGGGAGTCCCTGTATAATGATGTTTTTTCTCGATCAATTTGATTTGCATCGACCATTGGGGTATCGTTAGCTAAATTTTTTATTGCTCGGACACTATTCGCTGGGGATGGCGGAGCAGATGCTTGTTCGTGGCCTGTTTTGCCAGACTTGGGAGAAGCACCTGGCGTAGACGGCAGCGCATTGTAATTAGTAGTTTTTGGTGGGTGAATCGATAGCACTGCTCGTACTTGGTTTTAACACGCTGGGATTTTTTTGCGATTCGTTTATAGTTTTAGGGCCCACGGCGTCTAACGTGATAGGCAGCACGCTCGTCGTCGTTTCTGGTTCGGGTTTTTCGGAGATATGTCTCGGAAGCCCTGGTCTATTACTCTCGGCCTTTTAACTGACAGATTTATTTTTTTCTTGTTTTTTCGAGTTATCTCGCTGGTTGTTTTTGTCTTGCATTTGCATCGGTTTGTTCTGGGGCTGCCGTAACAACTACGGTAAGTGTTGCTGGCGTACCTTTTACATGATGTCCTTTTGTCCTTCTCCTAGTTATCCGTCCAATAGCTTCATTCTTATCGTCGACTGTGCCTAACCTAGACCGTAACAGGATTTTCATCTTCTCAATCTCTTCCTCGAGATAATTGATCTTTTCGGTCAACTCCTGGCATCCACTACAAATTCTGTCTGCATGTGGTACGCCCATACAATCGATTAAAGTTTGCGATATCGCTCGTCGTCGTGATGCGGTGGCCGAGTGGTTAGCGCCCGCGGCTGAGTTGTCAGGTGTTTGAAGATCGACGCCGTGCCCTGATACAATACTTTGGGTAACAGTGCACATATCCGTCATGCCGTTAATTTACGAAAAAGGAAGAATCTGCAGGGTAATGAGGCACAATTGTAGACAATGGCTACGCTTATGTTAAGTTTGTCGAAATATTGCGAAGAGGAAAGGCCTCATGAACGTTTTCAGGTAAGCCTATTTAGGATAAGCTGACAAGCAGAACATTAAGCAGTGGAGAAATGATCGACTCAGCCTTTTATAGATGACACTCCGCTAATTCAACGAAGGATTGCTGATGAATGCGTTATTTAATCCAATTTTTGGCTGAAGACAGCTGTTTGCAGAATGAAGACACAATGAATAAAAAATTCTCTTCCGACAGTGCTCGATTTGGAGAACTCTCCTAATCAAACTGTGAGGGTGTCGAAGGCAACTGGGCAGAAGATTCAATTAATTGATTCAATAATTTGAACCGATTAATGACTGTGACCTGTTTGTTTCAGTGCAAAGACTCGATTAAATTCGGTCTTCTTGTTGCTCGAAAATTCAAACCGCGCGGCACGGTGTTTGCATGGACTGCATGGTTGTCGAAGGATGAATCCTTTGCCTGTGCCCAGCAAAGTCATCGTAAATCAATGCAACGAATCCTATCTTCGGAGAAAAGACGGTTTGCTGGATGCTCCCTAAAAATATAAAGAAAACCCCTTGAAAAGTAAGAAAATGTGCTTAGAACGGAATAACATCTTTATTGACCTTGCGGTACAAGTCAGGAGTACATGCGGGCGTTTAATTATATTTAAGTAATTGAGAGAAAGATTGTTGGCTCCCCGATGGTCTAGCGGTTAGGATTCCTGGCTTTCACCCAGGCGGCCCGGGTTCGACTCCCGGTCGGGGAGCAATTTTTGACGAAATATGGCATCGAAGTCGATTTTAAGATTCTAATCAGCAGTTGTAAGCGATTTAGAGGCCATATACCGTAGTAGCGAGTTTTCGGCCTTTCAGCTGATAACGTTATTGGTTACATCGCTTATGTAATCTTGCCGTTCATTGATTGGCGTCCTTACATTTAGTTGCACCATCGCGCGCTCAAACACATGGCTAGCTGGTGCGACGTTTGGTGTGATTGAACCTCTTTTTTGTTACCTGGCAGAATGCACTTTGCGCCGGCAAAGCGATAGTCAGCCGTCGTATTGATTTTTTGTCCCTCGAACATATCACTCGGCGCAGGTGTCTCACGTACGCACGCGGGCGCGGTCGCTCGCCGTGACTGCGCCGAAACAGAGATAAGCAGCGTCCCTATGAATTTTTCGTCACTCACACGTATCTCTCTGCACAGGCGTCACACAGTCAGAATGTCCGTATGTAGTTCAGTTGGGCTTCAACCCCCATGTACATGGGAAATGCCTGCGGTTGTGACCTGCAAAACTCCTCTTGAATGTGGGGGCAGGGATGAGAACGTATGATACCCTAATAGCAATTCATATCAGACGTATCTCGTACGGATATCCACATGTCGAGATACATATGTCCACCGTATGTCGAATTTGTCCGCTTTTCCGAGGTATGTCCAATATCGAAATGTCGATATTTGTCGAAATAGACGAAAAAGGGTAGGATACTACCTACTTTACCCCCCATTTAAAACGAATACATACGGAACCCCCATTACTATTCCTTTACCGTGACCGCCAACAACGTACCCATTACTTCCCATCCTATATAGCTCGCGTATACGCCACTAAAGTCACATTTTCCCATTTTCTCAACGTGTTGTACAAAATGTAAACATACAGTTGATGGAAATATAAAAAATGTGTATTATAAAACGTCCATAATAATATATGCACAATAATGGATATTAGTCTACTTAATATATATTAAGTTCCCAATCAGAATTTCAGGCAGAAGTGTTTCGACGTCTTAACATACTTGCGAAAAGGCTGATGCAACTGCAGGCAACACAACGTCATATTTTATCAAAAATGCGAATGGCTGAGCTTACTCAACCGACAAGCAGTACAGCTCCAATTCAAATGGGTATTGCTATCCCCGTTAATCCAGTCTCACAGCCGATAGCCAGCCGTGCTGGTTCCAGAGACTTACACGAACGGCTGCTGAATCCCAATTTCCGCAGGGAACTGGTTAGTACCCGTCAATTATGTACATTTTTAATTAGGAGTCATATTTATTCTGCCTCGGTGGCCGAAATACTGACGACTTCGTCAAGCGCATATTTTATGCGGTTTTCGATGATGCAATCGCCTTGGAACTGAATTTCCGAGGACGAAAAGGAAAAGATGGCTTATCTGGGTCCAAATTTTATGAAGTTATTACAGGTGGGTTATAACATCTCTTGCTAATTTCAAACAATTTAGAGCTGTACGTTAGGTGGAATGGCGGCGGCCGTCTAAACCTGTATGAGTTGGAGGCCGCATTTGTAAGGCGCCTGAAAAGGTCCCTCGACGCCGCCAGCAAGAGGGTTCAAAGGGACGTCCCTGATTTACCCTTTTATGGTGAGTTGATTGCCTTTCATATTGCTTAACTGTCTATTTTTAGAATGCCACCCAGGACTAGCCACCTCCACTCCAAACCCCCATATGGGGGGGGCTAACCCCTGAATAAATGTATTCCACAACCCCGTATTATTTATATTAAGTAGGCTAATATCCATTATTGTACATATATTATTATAGACGTTTTATAATGCACATTTTTTATATTTCCATCAACTGTGTGTTTACATTTTTTACAAGACGTTGAGAAAAGAGGAAAATGCGACTGTAGTGGCGTATACGCGAGCTAAATAGGATGGGAAGTAATGGTTACGATGTTGGCGGTCACGGTAAAGGATTACTAATGGGCGTTCCGTATGTATTCGTTTTAAATGGGGGGTACTGTAGGAAGTATCCAACCCCTTTTCGTCTATTTCGACAAATCTCGACATTTAGATATTGGGCATATATCGACAGAGAGGACAAAGTCGATATACGGTGGACATAGGTATCTCGAAATGTGGATATCCGGGCGATATACGCCTGATATGAATTGCTATTAGGGATAAACAATATGGGCTTGTGGAATACGTTCAATCAGGGGTTAGCCGGGTTGTGAAGATGGGGGTTTGGAGTGGAGGTGGCTAGTCCTGGGTGGCATTCTAAAAATAGACAGTTAAGCAATATGAAAGGAAATCAACTCACCATAAAAGGGTAATTCAGGCACGTGCCTTTGAAATCTCTTGCCGGCGGCGTCGAGGGACCTTTTCAGGCGCCTTACAAATACGGCCTCCAACTCATAAAAGTTTAGACGGCCGCCGCCATTCCACCTTACGTACAGCTCTAAATTGTTTGCATGCTATTAGGGTAACCCGTGCTGATCAAATGCACTCCGGCCGCGACTCCTTTTAACTCAAGTTACAGGCTACTGTTGTTTGCTCCAGCCTTCCCTGAGGTTATTCCGGCGACGTAAAATTTATAGGGCCGCTGCTTATCTCTCTGTCGGCGCAGTCATGGCGAGCGACCGCGCCCGCGCGCTTTCGTGAGACACCTGCGCCGATTGATATGTTCGAGGGACGAAAAATCATACGACGGCTGACTATCGCTCTGCCGGCGCAAAGTGCATTCGGCCAGGTAACAAAAAAAGAGGTTCAATCACACCAAACGTCGCACGAGCTAACCGTGTGTATGAGCGCGCGATGGTGCAACTAAATGTAAGGACGCCAATCAATAAACGGCAAGATTACATAAGCGATGTAACCAATAACGTTATCAGCTGAAAGGCCGAAAACGCGCTACTACGGTATATGGCCTCTAAATCGCTTACAACTGCTGATTAGAATCTTAAAATCGACTTCGATGCCATATTTCGTCAAAAATTGCTCCCCGACCGGGAGTCGAACCCGGGCCGCCTGGGTGAAAGCCAGGAATCCTAACCGCTAGACCATCGGGGAGCCAACATTTTCTCTCTCAATTACTTTAATATAATTAAACGCCCGCATGTACTCCTGACTTGTACCGCAAGGTCAATAAAGATGTTATTCCGTTCTAAGCACATTTTCTTACTTTTCAAGGGGTTTTCTTTATATTTTTAGGGAGCATCCAGCAAACCGTCTTTTCTCCGAAGATAGGATTCGTTGCATTCATTTACGATGACTTTGCTGCGCACAAGCAAAGGATTCATCCTTCGACAACCCCGTGGTATCATCTTGCTACCAAGATGTCACATGGTTACCTTCTTTAACCCACATGCAACATCGAACTTAAACTATATGTGGCCTTTTAGTACGTTATTATTCCTCAAGTCGCTCCTTCCATGGACATAGGCGTCGTTGTGTCTACAACTTGGCACCTTCGGAACAAAGCGAGATGGCTGCTACACAAACATTCAGGAAGCACTTTCATTACCCAAGAAGATTTAGAAATTGTCTTCAAGAAGGATATTCATGTCAAGTTCTCCTCTACTAACTTTTACTAATGTTCTGTTGCGTTTTTATTCCCATTTGCCATCACTTATATCATCCTATCTTGCATCAGTTAGTCTATGGCGCCTTTAAAGCGATTGTTTTTTTTAAAAAGGCTGTCAATTCGATTTCTCATATGGGACGGTTAGAAGTTTTGTGGACGGTGACAATCCTACTCCTATCCAAACTGAAATATATCCGGGTAGGTCTTTCTTTACGATGGATTTTGGTTCTGAGTTATAATTTTTGGTTCATTCTGTGCATTTTATACTAGACATATGTAACACTATAGAGTTTTTTCGTCCCAATATGAATGTAAATGAAAAATTCCTCGGGCTTTAAAAATGTTCTGTGGTAAGGCGCCGCCTTTCGGCCGGTGCCGCTCGCTACTGTCTTCTCTTTTTCAATTAAAGCCTGTCGTTAGAATGCCAACTCATCTTAATTGCATCAGCAAGTGCTTCAAATTCGGTTTGAAATGTTCCACTTCCGTGGAATTTAATTTTCTTCGGTACTGTAATCGCCTTGCACCTGTTGCAGCTCTGAGTCGAATTCACACCAATAATACCGTAAGCCTCAGACGAATATTTGAAATCCTCACAGGAATATAAAAATCCACTATCTACCTCATCGTCGTCACCAGGTCTTTTTGTGCTTTGCAATTTTCATCACCGGCTAGAGATTGCATCGAACTTGAGAACAATCGAAGTTTAAAAAACGGGAGAGGTGCGGAATCGAACCTTGTAACACCGTCCTGCAGATCTGGGAGGTTACAATGGGACCCGATTGTGCGGATGAACCTTTTAATTCTTTAGGTGAAACCAGTCGCCAAATACCTCACAACGATAGACATTGTGTTACTCAATCATTTGCCACTAAGTGGGCAAAAATGAAGAAGTATTCAAATACATGATGCAGACAGTGCGAGTTTGGGCCGAGTGTTTAAATCTCCTGCAAAAGGTGTGTATTTGGAAATGGATAAAAACAAGAGGACGGTAGAAATCCATTTAAGGCTCAATCCGCATACCCTTCAAGCATTGATCAATGTACTGTGTGAGTCGGTTTCGATGATATTCCAAAAGTCCATAGAAGAGGGTGAAATACCACAGTGATGAAAAACTGCTCTTATCTCCCTGATCAAACAAAGGAGGGTCCAAGCTGAGTCGGTAAATTACCGTCCCATTAGTTTAACCTGCATTTTGTGCAAGGTCATGAAAAAACTTATTAAGAGACATATAATGAAGTATTTGGAGCAGAAGAACATAGTATGTGCTGCCCAGCATGGCTTTCGCCCTGGTCACTCATGTCTTACGAATGGACTTTACTCGCAGGAAAAATGGAAATAAGCAAAGCACTGAGGCCGTCCAGTTTATGTCATTTTCTTTGACTTCAAGAAGGCGTTAGATAGCGTACCTCGTCGGCGACTTTTACATAAAATTTGGCAATCTGGTATCTAGGGTAACGTCTTTAAATGGATCAAAAGAAACCTGTCATGCAGACTGCAAAAATACTTGGTGGCACCGCTTAATCCGATTGGGTTCCAGTAGCAAGTGGTATTCCGAAGGGTTCAGTCTTAGGTCCACTTCTGTTCCTCATTTATATAAACGACTGCATAGATCATCTTAACTATGATGCCATCATGGTTGCAGATGATATCAAAATCTGGGAAGCTATAAGCTCTCTTGACGACGCGCAGAAACTACAAGAAAACCTTGACAAATTGGCTGCCTGTTCCAGCAAGTGGCTTCTAACGTTTAATATACCCAAATGTTTGGTCTTATAATAATAATAATAATAATAATAATAAAATTTGTATTTAATGCCGGTTTACAGGCATTGTCAGATGAAATATTCAGTGGGTAGAGGCTGGCAGTGAAAAAAACTCCTGAATATATATCATTATAAATGTTTTTCCGATCTTTATGTTATTCAGGAGAAAAAACTGCCGCCTGTAAGGATGATAGCAATTCAGATCAGGGAAGGGCTAACACAATTGCAGTCTGTATGCAGTCTCTCTGTCTTTGCTAGGAACCGGGATTCTGCCCCAGGCAAGAAAGCATCCGTGTATGGTTGCTCACTGTCTGCCGAAGAAGTCAGCGGGTGCAGGCTGCAGAGACGGTGCCGTATCCCTCAAGGTAACACCTGGGATCTGTTTCAGATGCCGCGCACTCCATCGGACAGGAAAACAGATTCTACCGTGTCGGTGCCCGGAATTCTTGGAGTCTGGGAGAAGACGTTTTCCCAAAACACCAGTACTACCTGAATGGAATTACACTACAAGAAGTAGATAAACAAGAAGATATAAGTACCTGAATAGCTTGCAACCTTACTCCTTCCGGACACTCCAACCGAGCCGTCTAAGCGGCGATGAGCATCATGCAATGGATCAGGCGCGCTTTCATAGTCTTTCCTCCCGAACTGTTTTCACGGATCTTCAGTGCTTTCGTTAGACCGCATTTGGAATACGGAATACTAGAATGGATGCCCTGGATGAAGAAAGATAGTGATTCCCTCGAGCAGGTGCAAAGACGGGCAACAAAATTGGTGGACGGTCTCAGGACCATGTCATATCCAGAAAGACTTATTAAGCTTAACATTTTTCTTTTATCCTATAGATAAACGAGAAGTAACCTGCTATGGACATTTCGAAATTATCCACGGACATGCTCGTTCGCTGAAATCCGAAGATTTCTTTCAGTTTAAAAACATGCCTCACCTTCGCGGTCATCCATATAAGGTCAAACGCGAATGTATACGCCTATATTAACGGAAGGTTTCTTTCAGTCAGTGAGTGGCTGAACCATGGAACTCACTTCCAAGCGAAATAATGACATCAAATACTGTAGATATGTTCAAACGACGGTTAGATTACTTCATTTTTGATAACCGACGATTCCTACTGCAGGAATATTTTCAGCTAACCATTAGCTTTACTTCATGATTTAAATTTATGTGTATCGTACAACTACACGTTTGTTGTAAAAGTTTTAACTGTATTTTATTTTGCCTGTATGTACTTGCATTTATAATTTCGATTGTACATAAAAAGCGTCAACAAGGACTATGTCCGTCACCCTCAAAATAAACAATATCTGCCGAAGTAACAGTGAGTTCCCAGAGGAAAATGAGGTTACCAAGTTTCAGAAATAAAAACCTAAAACAAGATGGCAGACAGCAGACGAATGTCACGCAGCTGGGGGTTCCAGTCAACCAGAGTCCCAAAATTCAGGTCATATATAAATCAAGGACAGTCACCGTGTACACAACAGATAACCATACGGGTATCATAGCCAAGAGTGTCCTACCAAACAAAGCAAATCTTTTTTATTCAACCTCCGATATGCTTGCATCCAGGCAGTTGCCAAGGTCCGCTTTCTCGAATAAACCTTAGAGTCTACAACAGCAAGGTTCCTGGAAAACGGAAAATAACACAATGTTAAGCAATGGGGCTAGCAGAATTAGGTGGTTCTCTGATAATTTCTAAGTTATTAGCATTGAATCATTTCACTCTGTCTCAGCAGGCAGGGGTCATGCAAACGAATCATAGATAAGTGAAGTGTAATGCAAAGTAGCCTATGTTACCGACAGGTCATGGCTACTACATACCACCTTACTCCATGCTCTCAACTCATTGAGATAAGCAGAGATTCGTTGAATAGATGGCTCTGCCTCAGTTTATTTCAGAATCCATAGCAAGCACTCTCAAAAGATGAGTCTCTGTAGACCGAGAGTTATTTCAAAGGGGTACAGTCGATCGCGGGGTATTCGAATGTGCATTACATGCGATCAGATCCGAGTGCCTACAGGCGCATCGTTCTGGTGCGTGGTTTTGTGATTAGTTAGACTTAGTTGGGCTGATCTCTAAAAACGTTAGAAATGGGTTATGAGCATTAAAGGTTCAACTGCAAGAAAATTCAAATACTATCAACCAGTCATTACATTTTGTTTGATAATATGATATCGGTTATTGACTGATCTCGATTAGACAAATATTTATGAACGATTAACCTCTGCAAGTTTATTGGGGATATATACCCCCAAAATGTTAGTAATTTTGTTGAAGTAATCGCCACTGTCAGGATAATTTCTGAAATAATTGTTGTTGTCCGCTACTTCGAGTCATGGATATAAAAAGAGCAGGAAATATAGCAGGTCTGCAAACAGCAGACCATCATAGGTTTAGTGAAGGCATGTTGGTATTTATTGCTGAAATTATTTGCAGCATTAGAAAGGATACCTGATTGCTATGAGGAGAAAAAGGTAACGAAAACTTATGATCATGGGACGTTCGTGCAGTTATGTCAATTTTTGTTACTGAAATTATTTTAACTGTCCGATAGGTCAACTGATGACGGATAAGGAAGAAAAAGATTAACTATTTATGATAATGGTACGGTTATATATTTATTGTTTTTATACGACATGCAAAATATAAACAAAATACATAATTTTGTTTGATTCTAACCTGGTTTCCATCATGCCATTTATGTTATCAGATCTCTATAGGTTTATTGGAGTTAAGGTAATATTTTTTTCTGAAATTATTTTCAGTGTCATAAAGGTCACTTATGGCGTTACTCAAGGTCTCAGCCAACAGACCAGTGCCCATGTCCCGACCAATCAACTTAGTGTTGGCTAGTCAATAACATATAACTTCACAAGTTGGTCTTATTATTTGAAAACGTTTTTGAACCAAATATAGCAGGCGCGAATTTTTTCAAATAGAGGACATACCGACAGAGATAAGCAAACGCCAACCCTCAGTGCTGTAGCTGGAACGGAGAATACGAAATGAGGAAAAACATATAACGATCTACAAAACCCAGATATTGCATCTTCCTCCCTTAATTCACTTGTTAGAAATAATTCAAATCAAATCCAAATGGCTTCATTAAATGGAGGCTCAAGCGGCACCCCATAAATAACAAACTCAGATTAACGTACGCCAGCTGTCTGATTTCAGCTAACTGTAAGTTCACATCTGTGACCTCTCCCTTGAATTCCTCTCCTTGACAGAAACCTTGCCTGAAAACGTGTAGGACCGCGAAGTGGCCCTACCAGGATTTCACTTATTTCGAAAATATATGAGAAAACATCGTATAGGAGTAATCCTCTACTTAAAACACGAACTGCATGTGCCAGAAAAATCGTACCACGATCACAAAATTTTGAAGTTCTGGCTGTCTATCGACTAGAGAGAAGTGACCCAGAGGATGACAATCCTTGGTCAGAGGAGCTATAAATATTTGCCCTAGGTCTGACGTCTTCATCATGAGCGAATATAATTATCCATTTATTGACTGGATTTCTGTATACACACTCAGTCCAGAACTAGCTTTTTATATGTGTTTATCAGACTTATTTCTCAGGTCATTATTCACTCAACACCTCGTGTTTACCACGAGGGTGTGCGAGGGACAGCAGCCCAACTGCATGGATTTGGTGCTCGCAAAATCGCTGGAAATTATTTATGAGATGCAATGTTAACCACCCCTAGTTTGAACCGACCATGTCCAAACTGTCTCTGAGTATTCCATCTTTTCGGTGTCTGAATAACCTACTAAATTGAGAAGAAAGCTTTGGCGTGGTGATTTATATTAAACAAAGGCTAAGCTTAACGACACCTCAACTTTTGCGGTGACATAAACATTCCTTAGGAACAGCTGCCGAATTTAACTGAAGTGGTTGAAAAACAGAGCCCTAGTGGCTGACGTAGGCTTTAAAGAAAGAAGTAAATAAAAAAGAATGGAGAAAACTTCATACTTATTGGAATGCTGTGCCCATTCATTCATAATAAGCGCAGAGAAATTAGTCGAGCGTCGTGTGCGCAGAAAACGGCAAAATTCCAAAAAGTAATGCTGGATCGGGTAGTGAAGAATCCATAGATATTTTGCGTTTACCTAAGATGAACTAGTGAAACAGAGATTTCTTCCCATACGGAGGACCAATGAAGATTCACAGGTTAGTGAGGATGAAGCCAAAGCAGACCGCCCTTCAAATATTTGAAGTTCATCTCCATGAGCGAAAGCAAAATTGCTCATTCCGAGTACGAAGTAGCATGAGACCCTTGCGAATGAAGAGAAGGGGACCTAGAACCGGGCCTTGAAAAACGCCACTCGTGATCGGCTGACGCGTCGAATAGTTATTACCTACTAAGACCTTCTGGCTGCAGTTAGACAAGTAGGAACCAATGAAATCAAGACGAGGAGGCCGGATGCCATGGGCTTCCAGTTGCACCAGAAAACGTCTGTGCGGTACCTTGTCAAAGGTTTTGCTCCGATCAAATTTGATCACAACCACTGACTGTTGCTCATTACGAAGGGAAGTGACGAGGTTAAGAAAAGCTAAGTGACACACTTCGCATGATCTCCCAGGTAGAAAACCATATTGCGAGTCGCTTAAGAGCTTATTTTCTAGGCAAAAATCGAGAATTTGATTAAAAATAATTTTTTTCAAGAAGTTTTGCTATTGCCGGAGTTTTGTGAACGCCTCGATAATTACTTACGTCCGAACGTCCTAATTTGGTTAACAGTAAAAGCCTAGAAAATTGTCAAACGCAGCAATTTGACTTTCCGCCCACACCTTCTTCCCTGCGGTTTACCTCCCCTCCATCAAAGCTTCCTTTTTTATAAAAACTTATGAGCGTATCCTGCGTTCCACAAATACGCTCAGAATAGTTTCACTCAACGCGAGGTCAGTCATCTAAAGATGACTGAGATAAGAACTGTAGCTTTTGAGTTTGACCCAGATATTATTTGCATGACAGAATCTTGGGCTCATGGTCTTATTTAAGACTCGACACTCGCTTTAGATAACTTTTAAGTTTATCTCTACAATACCATGTTGAAAACGTGGCGGTGGTTGTCTTCTTTACGTTAGATCACCTCCTGTATATCCCAATTATGCTCTAGCATTTCTTCGTTTTCTGGAAATATTTGTTTCGTATTATTCATCCACCCGCACAAGAAAAAGCCAAAATTAGCTGTGTCTTTAATCTTTCTTGTTATTCCGGCAATATAATTCAGCTCTGTGAACTCTTTGAAAAAGTTACAGAAGCACCGTTTGATGTCAAAATAATTGTAGGAGATTTTAATTTGCCAGAAATCGACTGGTATGCAGGTACTTCTCCGCAAAAATTTGAGAACTTTTTGAATATGATTAACTTGTCAAATATGTCTCAAATAGTCAGCTCAGTAAATAGAAAAGATAGTATTTTAAATTTAATTTTTATTAATTGTGTCCATCCTTTGCTTATGAATTTTCAAAACCTATTTAGAAGTGATCACGTATTAATTCATTGTTGTCCTCCTGTCTCCTCCTCTATAAAGCCAGAAATAAAGCTTACCTTTTTCAAATTTTCTCCTATTAAAAAAGAATTATTTAATAATTTTACAAGCACCCAGTATGGGTCAACCTTTTTTTCAAATAATGATCCATGTTTTTTTCCAGGATACATTGCAAGTTCTCCTAAATTTCCTTTCTCAAAAGACCTTTATATCAAATGCTGTTTTGTCCACAGTGCCACAGTGTCACGGAAGCAGCTTAAGGATCCGTCCATAAGTTTGTTACCGGTCCACGTAAGGATATCACAAATATTTGAAAAAGCTTCAAAATGAGGATCGTGCGAGATAGGCGTAGGGAGTCTGTAGCAATTAGCGATGATAATAGTTCCAGTGCTGTTGCTCAAGTGTTTCACCTCCGTTGTTGTGCTAAATCTCACAAAGTTATTTCACCTATACTCGATTTCAATTATAATTTCATTACAGAGGATTTGGACAAAGCAAAATTTGTTAAATTCAATCTTTACCAAACATTTTAACCTTGAAACCAATCCCATCCTTTAAACCCCCTGACATCTCATGAGTTGCTCACTCACATTGATTTCGTTCCTACAAATACTCAGAACCAGACAAAAAAACCTAATCAAACACACTCCGTTGGAACCGACAACATCCATAATTCCCTTATTAAACAGCTAAGTGATTTTCGCCCTTTGCAGAGAAAAATATTCTCAGTTTATCACGAGAATGGTTTCTTTCTTGATTATTTACAAACCTCTATTTTTATTCCAGTATTTTAATCTGGCTTACCCTCGTATGTTCGCAGTTTCGTGCGGCGCATGGGATCTGGTTGCGGAGACATGTTGAATTGTGGTATGAGGATTTTTAAGGAGATAAAACAGTCACTCCAGGGAGACATGCGCGTTGGGTAGGGCAGACATGCTGATGAGAATGTATGAGGGTTTGAAAATGCTCCTCATCGTGAGGAGAAACCAGGTAACGACGGGGCTGCTTTTGACACCACCGCGGGTGTGATCACAATGCGTGTCGACTAGCTTATAAACGTAAAACTGAAGAAGGCTAGACCGGGAAACCTTCGCAGGCAGCATTCAGTACGCTTAGGGTCGAACGAGAAAAAGACCATAGAGATCGTGAAGGTCATGGTAGAGATTGCCAGAGAATCGACCATGATGCTCGCACTGCTGATTTCTCAGACCACCGACAGATGAACTTGAAACGACTGTCAACAGTCCATGAAGAGTGAACAACGGAGAGAAGGATAGGGTCGCAATTACCATCGCCTTAAGGCTTGGCATATGCGATGGTGGACGAGTTTGATAGCCGTTTGCAAGCGGGAAAGAAAGAAGAGAACCGCAAAGACCAAGGAGACGATTGAGTTGTCAATATTTCCAAACGATGGTCAACACCGGTCAAACCGGTTGTGAAGATCGTCTTTTTATAGGTGAAGGAGAAACAAAGCTGCTCCCTGAGGGCATATGAAGCCGCATGATGAGTTGCTTCGAAAGCGTAGTACGAAAAGGATAATGAGAGTCCGGAAATTAAGTAAGAAGAAGAAAACATACTGCACTCAGGGTGTTAGTTGGCAAGCAAATAATACAAAATTTTTATTGATAAAGCGCATCTTAGGCAACGTTAATCTCCTTTAGTACACAGGATAACACATAAAACAACTCCTTCTTTCTCATACCATTTTGGCTTTGTTTTGGTTTTTAGGCTTCGTTAACAGTGTGCGAAACGAGGAGTTTGGTTTAAGTTAAAATTGTCTTCAAATGCACAGTAATAGCAAAATATGAAAATATAGAACTTTGCAGCATTGAAGTCAATGTTTCATGTTAAGAATTTTCAGGTCAAGAATAGTCTTTCACTTATGGATTTTCGAGGGCTCATTTGACAAGGGTAAAGTTGACCGTGTGCTATTCGATTATCACTTACAACCAATCAGATGCGAATGCCTCCAAAACAAAGCGTACTGGTGTGTGGGTGAATCGTAAAGCGACGGGAAGAAACCGGCGGGATTTTAAAACACTTTCATTTTTCACTTTCCTTTTCCCTTTCTGACTCCAGCAACCATGACGGTAGTCGAATCCTCGCTGATCAACGACTTTCAACTTTCAAGGGATCTACCATCTGACAATATTGCCTTCACTGTCTTAATAGTTCTTATCCGGTGAAGTTGACCATATTTATTATCTTCCATTATTGAAGTCTATCCCAAAATACTATCTCGTGCTACTATTTTTGCGTTTCATCGACTCTATATATATCTGTGAATAAATCTCCATCTCATTTCTACGTTTTCTACTTTTAAGAACCTTTAACATAAATGAGTCTCCAGCATCATGACATGTCTGAGATGGCGGAATACATTACAGAGCCTGGCCTATTGGACTGTGAAGAATCTTTCCCCTGGATCTGGGTTTCATGTGAGAAGACGAGAGTTGACACCATGCAGTGAGGGACACAAGAAGGAAGTTATATTGGTGGCAGCTGGTGTCAGTCCGTTTTCACCTCCCATTTTTGCATTCCTTGATATTGCACACACAGAGCCATCCTACCCAGATGTCAGACAGCTACCCCGACCCCCTTCTAGCCCCCAACGCTTACCAATCGGTCTTCATCATTCACGACTGACTGATCAGAGCTTTCCTTCTGCCTTGCCAACATTCCCTAGCCAACCACACCCGATATATGTTAAGGTTCCTCTCCTATTCAACCCGCAAACTTGCCCTTACTGCAGGGAGTTAATATAAACCACACCGTGTCCCACCGCAACCCGCGGTGCTGTCCACTTTCGACAACCAGTTAACCCCATGAAGGCAAATCAACGTTTTTCCAACCTTTGCCAAACTCGCAATCAATCTGTAGGCGAATTTGTCCCTAGAACTCGGTCACCTAGCATCCGTTGCGTTCCCCAACGTACCACAGGTTGATCGAGATGAACTAATACTCCACCATTTTATGACAGGATTTCTTGATCGTACTGCCACAAATATTTTCATCCTCCACCCCTCACCAAGCCTGTAGTGGCAATTCATAAATGCAAGAGATATGACGTTTTTCAGTCGAATGCGGGCGTAAAGAATATAAATAGCCGTGTCAGCAATGCTCTACCTGACGTGCCAGCTCGACAGACTCGTTAACTGCCAGTTTTGTTCCAGAAATACCGCCCGGGTTGCCAATATTGTGCAGCCTTTTGATCCCAAGCCTGTCGCTGTGTGACACAATTCTAACTGTATGTCTAGATCTGTTGTCCCTGTTTGTGCCCGAGATTCCTTCAATATTTCCATCACTTGTAGTAGATATTGACCGAACGGGATATAAAACGAGCTTTCGTGGATACGGGAGTTAATGTGTCAGTTGTAAAGGCCTCTACGATCCCCCCCACCCATATTCATGACTGCAATCAGATATTAAACTGGACCAAACCCTTAGACCACCAAAAATAATTCGATGGCAATCACGGGTAAGATACAGTTGTCAACGTGACTGGGCTCTACAATGATCCAACTTGATTTCTTAGTCACTCCCAACCTTTGATTGTGACTTCATCCTAGAAGGCGATTTGCTCTCCAAAAGCAGACTGTATTATGCACGTCAAAGACCGATAGTTACGCTTAAGACCTACACAGACCTGTTAAATAGTACCGACAAAGATAAACGCCGATCAGATATATGAAGATGTGATTGCGTTAGTAACGTTCCCACCAACAAACTTTTTACGAGCTGTTATCCCGAATATCCGATATAGATCCTCACCAGCTAACAGAGCCCGGGAAGTTCATTCTGCAATAATTTCCGAAGTGTTTGCCTGGGTGCCTTCAGAAATCGGACGGAAAAATATAACGCAACATGCGATTGATACAAAGTTGAAAAAGCTGTTAGACAGCCTCTTAAGCGCAGACATTATCAACTTCTCATCTTCCCATGGGCATCACCCATCGCTATCATCCCCAATAAAGACAGTAAACAACGGTTGTGCGTTGACTGCCAGCGGCTAAACGCGGTCACCATACGCGAATTATTTTCCGTTACCCCATATTGTCCATACACTAGACGCCCTGGGCGACGCAAGATGGTTATTAACCCTAGATCTCAAGTCCAGGTACTGTCAGGCCGAGAGGACCATAAAGACCGACACACAACCGCGTTCACGGTTCCCTAAGATCTTTTCGAATTCCAGACGCTTCCTTTCGGATTGTGTAATGCCGCCGCAACGCTCCAATGCATAACGCAGAAGGTTTTCCAGCATCTCTTCCCACATACTTGCTTCATCTACATAGAGGATATTATCATTTTCGGCCACACCATAAAGGAAAACAATGCCAATCTAAATAAACTCTTCATAGACCTCAGAGATGCTTGACTAACACTGAACCCTAGCAAATGCGTCTTTTTAAGACCAGAGGTTAGCTTCATTGGCTATCTGCTATTACCAGGACAGATTGCTACAATCCAGGAAAAGATAAACCAAATTCAAAACTGACCAACCCCGCTTAACCAAACTCAAGGGAGAATTTCCATCGGTTTAGCGTCGTACTAACATTTTTCATCCGTAGTTTCGTTTGCATAGGAATTCCTCTTCATAAACTGACAGAAAAAAGGCAGGACGTTTTGAAATGGACGATTTGAATGCGACGAGGCTTTCCGTACCCTAAAATCAACACTCTGCGGCGCGATCCCTGCGCTACCAAATGCAATGAAGCTGACGGCTCCATTTTCATCCTGGATACTGATGCTAGTGGTTTCGCAATGAGGAGCCGTCCTCTCCGCAGATAACATGGGTGAGATCACCCTCATCTGATTTGCCAGCCACATCGATCTCGAAGATACACCGAAACTATTGCCCGTGCCGACGGGAATTGTTGACTATAGTTACGTTCTGCCAACATTTTCAACATTTCCTTAGAGGCAAGCGCTACTTGCTACGCACTGACCACAGGG